>JBBBDQ010030045.1:0-172500 GCA_037127315.1 Ascarosepion bandense
CTTGAAACAGATTATCCCTGTTATTAGGTGATTTACCAGTAGCAGGATAATGACCAGTTGGAGCCTAGATTTCCACTCCACACATAACGAATCAGAATTTGATTCCTACAGTTTCCACTCATTCGACGGATTTTCACTTAGGGTAATTTATTATTTCAGTGTATATTTTCACCATTGCACTAATGAGCTAGTTTATATAGCGCATTGCTTCCGATGCTTAAGCATGTGCGTTGTGGCGCAGTGGATATCGGCTCGGAACGAGAAATTGGGGAGCAGAGTTCGAATTCCAGTTGAATCCCTTGCATTCACTTACGCGCATATACCCTTGGGAAAGGTATTAATCCGTCTCTTCCTTCCAGTTATGGGTTAAATAACAGGACAGTTTGGGTTCTATAGCCTTAGTCGGCAACCAGTCTACCGCAGAAAGCAATGGCAACCTACTGCGGGATAATCTTCTGTCCAGTCAGTCATGTCTCTTTCGAGACATGATCGCCCAAGCGTGTTTCACGTATGGCACTTAACTGACTGACTGAATATAATAGTTGAAAACATGATAAAGGCTTCTAGTGGGCATAAAGTGGGGGATTAGTTGTATATTGTTATGGAGTAATAAAGTGACCCCCTAGTAATTACTACGTAATAATATAATAGATCTTTTCCCCCTCTAGCCATGAGTCAAATAATAGGACAGATTGGTTTCTATAGACTTAGTCGGCAACCAGTCTACCGCAGAAAACAATGGCAACCTACTGCGGGATAATCTTCTGCCCAGTCAGTCATGTCTCTTTCGAGACATGATCGCCCAAGCGTATATCACGTATGGCACTTAACTGACTGACTGATTGCTTCCCTAGTGATACCAACACTAGATGGATTATTTAACATAACTCAAGGAGATTTTCTCTTCGCATAGATATCTTAGCAGGGACCAAGCGACTGAACACCAACACCAATTCGTAATACTTTTCTTGGTTCATTCGTGCCAGTAATCTTTTTAACTGGGCCAGCTTCAACAAGCCAAAATTATTTTATTAATTACTGTTTTCGTCATAAATAAGATCGCTTCAGGCATGTCGTATCTGCTACGAGCAGCCATTTTGAGTATAGGTAAAAGCGTGTTTCATTAGAAATTTGCAAATTTCTATTCCCTAAAAACTATGTCTATATTTTTGAGACGAGGCATTGTAACTATTTACATCATTTGAAATGTTATCCTCATTTTTATTGTCATATTCACGACGTTTCGGCCGTTGTACGCTGCGGCCTTCTTTAGATGATACACGCTAAAATTTCAAGAAGAACCTTTTATTTAGTCAACGGATGGCTCAGTGGATAAAAGCATTAATTGGGTAATTCAAAAAGTGAGTTAACACAAAAAGTTGTGAGTTCAAGATCTGGCCAGAGCAGAGGGAACAAAAAATTTGGAAATTGAGTTACTAAAATAAGAATTAAATGTAACTGAGCTATTCCAAAAGGCATGGCATATAGAATTAGAACAATCTACACCCGCAGACTAAATAGACGGTTCAATTCAAAATTCCAACGTATATCAGATGAAGAAAGCCGAAACAGGGAAAGAAGCTCGTCAGAGCATAGTCGCGAAAATGTTTGTACAGTAGACAGAAGGAAGCAACATCTCGTTGGTTACTGAAGGCAAGATGCCAAGTTAAGACCAATAATGTTGCAGATTTTTCTTTGGATTTTGCTTCATAGCAAATCTGAGATCATCAATCGATACTTGCACCAATTGACAAGCACTTGTGATTTTGTTGTGGAATGCGTGTAGATGTTAAAGCGTCATTTTTTTTTAATCGTATCACCCCGAGCAAGACGGTAACGCCACTGATATGCAAGGGGCTACATAAGAGTAAAAATATTAGGTAGAAGACAGTGAATAGAAAGACGAACAAGTTAGAAAGGAGCAAGGGAAGGATGAGATTCAGGTGTGATGACAGGTGCAAAGGTGGAGAGAAAGGGATATACAGGGTGGTGTAGAAAGACTGATGCGCAGGGGGCTACATAAGAGTAAAAAAGACTAGGTAGAAGAGAGCGAAGAGGAAGACGAACCAGTTAGAAAGGAGCAAGAGAAGGATGGAATACAGGCATGATGACAGTTGCAAATGTGGAGGGAAAGGAAAAGATATACAGGGTGGTGAAGAAAGAACTAGAGTCAAGTGGTTAATTGATGAGTATTGACATTGCATTTAAATTCCTGGAGGTTGTAGTCGTCAGGAAAGCAAGAATATGGAAGCGAGCTTCACATATTAGAAATATGAGATACTCACTGTGTTTGTTGCATATTCTCTCGCATTTCTGCTTCAAGTCAAATCGATTTTTGTTTCCTTCGCATCCACCATAGATAAAAGGCTTGCAAATACGTTCGTCCATATTGTAGTACCATACACGAATATAGGCCCTGCAAGGACCTTCTTCCATAGGGAAATGACAAACATCTTTTGTCTCTTTCTCTAAGCGAAGAAGAAAAAAAAAGAAATTTAGAATAGTTCGAAAATATATACAGTGTAACCCTGATACAAGAGAGTTGTCGGGCCCGGATAAAAGTTCTCTTATATCGGGGTTTGTCTTATATCCGGTTTTCTCTTATACTAAGGTTTGGACTATTTTGTGTAGGTGTGCGCCGGTAACTGAAAAAGTAAATCCCCGAGGTTTAGTGTAAAGTTTGTGGGTGATTACCAGATTATGTTCTTGAGACTTTTTGTTATCACTGTTTAAAGCAAACCTTTGAATAACGTAGAAGAGATTAGGGAGAACGTGAAGATACAGTTGATGGATTTTGCAGGCTGTTTATTATTTATTATAATTTAACTAGGTGGAATAAAAAACTAAAATCGGGTGAGAAAAAATATTATTTTGGGTTCAGATCAATTAATCGTATGTTGAAGGGACTTCAAAAAGTTTGTTTATATTCGGGACAAAGCGTTTGAATAAATATTTCTTTCTGAGAATAAAAATAAAAAATTTAAAAATTAAGAAAAATTAAGAAAAGTAAACATAGAAAATAGAAAAAAATAAAAAATGATTAAAAAATAAAATACAATAAATAAAATAAATACGCATAGATATACGTACATACAAATACAAAAAACACATTTACACATGCATGTATGCATAAACACACACATAAGTATCTTTGTGGTTACCAACACTGTTTGTTTATAGATACGTAATTTAGAATAAAGCTCATTTCGTCTTTTTGCCTTGATAAAGTCCATCACAGGACGAAACGCGTAGGCGATTTAAAATACAGTTTTCCTCTTGTCTTTATTTTATTTAACAATAAGTATCTATATATCTCTTTATACATGTAGAAAAAGTGAAAATCGCTTAGGAATAAAAAAGTTATATGGATTAGTCAGGGTTTAAGTATTTAAGCAGAAATTTTTTCTATGTTCGCATGTGGTCATTAATTCACTATTTTCGTGTAATAAATTAGGTTTATTTAGGTGTTTTAAGATTATAAGTTTTTCGAAAAGACATAGATTACATCTAGTTTCTATTCCATTGTAAGATTTGTTTTTTTCGCAGTGATTTCATGGGCAATAGTTGAGTTTTTGTTGTTATTATTTAAAATCAAAAAATATTTCGAAGGAGCAGTACTATTCATGTATTTAATGATTATTGAATCTTCATTTCCATACACCTTCCGTTGATCCAAAATAGAACTTAGTATCGCTGTCGGAATGTAAATTATGCATTTGGTCATACACTGTCCGTTAAGTGGACAGGTCGTGTTTTGCGGCAGTTACAATTATTTTTTTAGTGTTACTGCTATTGCTAATAGAGTTACTATTGTTTTGCAGGTTGGACATGTTCTTATTTAATAACTTATTGTTATCTAGTGAGACGTAAATATCAAAGTTCTTGAGGCAACTATAACTAACTTTAACATTGTTTTTATTAAAAATATGTTTTAAATGTAGAATAATTAAAATGTTTGTGGATTAAATTTAGGAAATTTTTACCGATGTTAGTTTTGACGTTATTACTAAAAGGTTGTTTGAACCATATGCTGTTACGCTTGCGTGATTTCAGTATATGTTTGCCTTCTTTGCTTTTATCAGTGTATTCTAAACTTACATTGTAATTACTTTTTTAGCTAAGGCATTAATATATTTAATTTTGCTATCATCAAAAATAGCTGTATTCTTAGAGTTAGAATAAAATCTAAATTGGATAAATTTCTGAATATTGTTTCATATTCTACGGTGGTGGTTGGAATCTTTGTGAACTTTTTTGTAGTCATAAGAATGTTTATTATATGTTTTGTATATTCCATCATTTAGGTCGAAAGTTACGCCAAGGAAGGTGATCACTTTAGCGTTAGTGGTAGCAATGATTTTTAGTTTGTGATCTTTAAAATACTTGATCAGATCCTTTCTTATTAGGTCAGTTTGTTGTGGGCTTACATATGTTAGAAGGATTAATCCGTTGTCTCCTAATCTTCCAGTGTGTTTTATTTGGAAGATATACTTTAGTCGTCACAATAACAAATTAACAGGCATTAACAGAAGGAAATGCACCCATGGCAATACAAAAATATGGATTTTTTCTTTTGGTCCACAGGTAGATGTTTTCCTTAAGCTGGTGTTGATAGTTTCTAATATGTTTTTAGAAACTATCAACACCAGCTTAAGGAAAAAAATAGGTCTTAACAAATAGAAAAACACCAAAACTGTCGTAGAGTAGTTTACAACAATAAAAAAACAAAAAAACAAAAACAAAGCCACATTCATCCAATTCGACATAATGGATTTCTACCTATCCATCACGGAAAACATATTAAATGAAGCTATACAACTAGCACAACGACATGTAAAAATCACGGACGTAGATATCAAAATAATCAAGCACTGCCGCAAATCTCTGCTTTTTCACAATAACGAACCATGGACAGAAAAAATCGCGACATATTTGATGTAGCAATGGGTAGCTACGATGGAGCTTTTACATGCGAATTAGTAGTCATACTCATTCTCTCATACCTAGCCAGAATCCTGGAGAAAAAGGATACGGGACTATACAGAGATGATGGACATCCTGATAAGAGAACCCAATGGCCCCAAATTAGATAGATTCAGGAAAAAATAGTAAACGCCCTAAAAACCATTGGATTCAAAATAAAAATAAAAGCAGGTACAAAAACAGTAAACTTCACAGACGTCACTCTTAACTTGGACAACCATACATACGAACCATACAGAAAAGGTAATGACACCCCAACTTACGTAGTCACATCCGCCAACCACCTATATTCAATCATCAAACAAATATCCATATCAATCAGCTGCAGACTATCTGTAAACTCATCTGACATACACATTTTCAATAACAAAAGAACACCATACGACGAAGCACTAAAAGAATGTGAATGCACACAACAACTACAATATACACCTCCGCAACGAAAATGAAAAAACAGAAAAAGAAATATTATTTAGTTTAATCCACCATACAACAAACATAAATAAGACATTCCTAAACTTAATAGAAAAACACTTCCCGAGGACAAGCCGATTAGTATTCAACAAAAATAACGTCAAAATCAGTTTCAGCCGCACGAATAATAGAAAGCCACAACAAAAAATTAACAAAATACAATAATGCAACCAAGGAACCTCAATGCAACTGCAGAAATGGAATAACATGTCCACGTAAGGGAAATTGCCAACAAAAACATAATATATAAAGCTAAGGTGAGTGCAAACAACAGCCCAATGTACTACATCGGTTCCACTGAGGGACCATTTAAGAAAAGAAAAAAACAACCACAATCTTGATTCCCCAACAGAAAATAATCGAACAGCACTACACCATCCACATACGTATGGCAACTAAAAGACAAAAATATTTCACCAACAATAAGCTGGAAAATATTGAAAAAAAAGCACCTACCTACAACAACATTAAAAAAATGCCTAGTTTGCCTACATGAAAAAGTAGAAATTATATCTCATACCCCACAAAAGAATATACTAAACATAAGATCAGAAATAATTTCCAAATGTAGACACGAAAATAAATACCTATTATCACAATTTATACCAAAAAAAGGAACCTCTGATACCATAATCCTATCAACTATTCTCTAGTTCAAACTACCATCATAATAATTGCATTTATTGTTATTATCTTTCCACCACCATTACTAATCACTACTACCGCTTTACAATAACTATTTGTTACCACAGTTGTTATTATCATCAACCCCACCCCAACCATTACTACCACATCACAATTACTATTGCTATATTAGTCCGCAATCATCACTAACGTAAATTACTTCTCTCTTCCGCAGTAAAACTTAGAATTACAAATTGGAATTTCTACCATTTAAATATGTGCAATCACCAAAAACAAACTAATAATCGACTTTAAAATAACAATACAACCTTAAAAAATTAAAAATAATAGCAAGTTTTAGTTATCATAGTTTCACACAGACCACATCACACGTATATATGTGCGTACGAGAAAATATTGTTCAGAGAACAGAAATCGACAACCGTCTGCATGTTGACATCACTAAAATCAAAGTCGGTATATACACTATTTGAATACACCAATCAAATGCGTATGTTTGTACACAAGGGCACACATATACATATATATGCCAAGCTCCACACTGTTCACATATAGTTATGTTTGTGTGAGCCCCGGTGAGCGAGAATGCGTGAGTGTGTCTCTGCGTACGTCGAATGGGTGTACAAGTATGTGTCTATGTCTGCGTTTGTATGAGAGACGTAACGACGACAAATTTTCTTCCCAATTTTCCTTCTACTTCCACAAAAAATACACCAATATACGCAGCGCTACATATATGCAACAATTTTAAAAAATTAATCAGTTTGTCTGACGATCGAAAAAGCGTGAAACCCAGGGTCACAAACACACACCTATCTAACTGAATATATTTATTAATATATACTTTTCCTCTGTTATATTGCATAGAACACTGTTCTATTAACAGCTGATAAATATTCATATATTGATGTGCATTTATGCGTATACACACACGCATACACACATATATACTTATTTACATCCATATATATATACTACCGGCCATACTTATTAGGCCACTCCAGTTATTTTTTTAAAGAAATTATGTATTTCATACTATTTTTTTAGTATTTATTGCCGAGTGAATAATTCTAAATGAAAATAGAATGCTTCTTTTGTTAATACTGCACAAAAACATGTGCATCAAATGAACTGTTCTGGTGTTCAGTTTTTGTGTTCTCTTTCCCATGCTAGTCTCTTCTTCTTATTGGCTGACCAAAGCAAAGGCTTCCTGGTTGCCTTGTAAAATTTTACAAAGTAATAATAACAAAAGAACCATTCTATTTTCATTTAGTATTATCCACTTGTCAATAAATACTAAAAATATTATGAAATACATAATTTTTTTTAAAAACTGGGGTGGCCTAATAATTATGGCCGTTAGTGTGTATATATATATATATATATATATTAGGGCAAGTCCAAGTTAAAATATATTTTCAAAATAAAATCAATTGTTTCTGGGAAATTGAAGTGAAACTTGTTTCGCTATTGTGAATGCGACAATCACATTCACAATAGCGAAACAAGTTTTACTTCACTTTTCCCACGAAAAACTGAAAAGCCGACTTTTATGTAAATAATTGTTTTTAGAATATTTTAAATGATTTGAGCAGTCTCAATAAAGGGAATTGTCTAACTTTCAGGGCCATATTGGATGATTGATATTATGTAGCAGTTCAGTAGACTTTCTTCTCTCTAATAAAATTTACTTTGTGTAGCTTTTGTAAGAATATTTTCTTATTCTACATTACCGTTGAATTTCGGTTTCACAATGTTTGGTCAATTCTAAGATATTTAAGCTTTTGTACTTTTTTGAGTTTGACATTTTTAGACATATTACTTGTATATTTTTATGGGCATATTTCTACGTACTGTAGAAGCCAAAAAGCACGTTTTATCAACCAAAGAAACTTGTTTTTAACAACAAATCATTGTTTTTTTTTTTAAAAAAACAGCAATTCACGTACATTAAAGAATCTGTAATGACAAATAGGAATTTTTCGGTGGGTTAGGCGAGTTAAGTTAAATAAATTTTCCAAATATTTATTAAATTATTATAAAACTGACAAGCTTATTTATTCCAGATTTGACAAATATCTGTTAAATTATTTTAAAAAGGACAGGTTTGTTTCTCTAAGGCTTGTTACTTCTGCCTCGGCCGAGAGCATTTGGTCGCTATTCTTCGGGTCAATGTATCGCTTCCCAGCCCAGGATCAATGTAATATCGGTAAGTTCTTCTTACCTTTTCTCGTATCTTCGAGAAGCTTCCCTACGGATCCGAGAAAGACATTTGTTATGTATTATTCTGTGAATACTTAGTCCCAAGTTTATGTTTACTCGATCACTAAAATCTTAACATATCTAAGTCTAGAGTTAACCGTTATGTGACCCTTCTATCCGAATAACCCACTATATCGAGTGGTTCACAGGTCTTGTACAAGGTGAGCCTCACTGAAAAAAAATCAACCCAGGTGACACAGAGTTTAGAACATCCGCTTCTGTTGTTCTTTCCAGGTTAATGGTTATTACAGTTTCTTTTATCCCCTCTTTGGATATTTTTTTCTGATATGAATTTAATTGTGTTGTCGTATCCCCTTTTTTATTATTCTACTCTTGTTACAATCATAATCATTTGTGGTAAGAGACCAATAAAGATTCTCATGTTATACCTTGATGGACGCATTGTTTTTTACAGGCGTGCTTTGAAGTGAACTGAAGTGGATTTTCTTCACAGTGCCCAGTCGGGAAATAGCGGCAAGTTTGGTGGCGTTATCGTAAACCCAAAAGGCTTTCGAACTTGAACACAGTTTCGTGGACATTGGATGATTACATACATCTGGAAATAAATAATTACTAATATGCCAAAAAACAAAAACAAAAACAAAAAAAAACATTAAGGTTTGAAATATCAACGTGATGCTGGTTATATTGGCAGAACTGGCGGCGAAGTTGGATCAGCAGATATCACCTGTAGAACAGCATGAAAAATTTCATCCGCTTATTGATAGTTACAATCATACGATTGAATAACACCTGCCTCTTCTTTCACCAGATAGATTTTAACATTAATTTAGCATTGCACATTTAAGAATGCCCGAGACACTTTATATTAAGTCTAAACAGCTTCCCCTTTGTAAGTAGAAGGAATAGTTGCTGGATCTAAATGTAATTTATCTGTGGTTTATACATCTGATTATCTGGAATCATTTCTACTTTTTTGGTCAGTGTGAGCAGATTTATATATTTTCCTCGATTGAGCTCGAAGAGCGAGGAGCGATAAACGGTTAGGCTTTTTGCTTTCTTTTTTATACATATTTTTTTATTCATCACTGTACAGTGACTATTTTTATACTTATCCTTGCACTTGCCTCTTTGTTTTAATATATTTATATCTATCAATATGATTTGAAATATTTTTTTATCATTTCACCCCAAGCAAAGCAGTCCTGCCACTGGTGCACAGCGGGTTATATAAGAGGTGAGTGATGAGAAAGAGGAACAAGTTCCATGGAGTGTCAGAGTATCAGGAAGAAAAGGACGAGAATACAGGTGTGAAGAGGGCTGCATGAGAGTAAAGTGCAAAGGAAGAAGAACATGATACAGGGATTGTCAGGGAAAGGTTGCAAGTCAAGGACATAAGAGATGGCAATTGACATTGCATTTAAATTCTTGGAGTTTATAGCTGTCAGGGAAGTAAGTATACGGAAGGAAATTGCTTAGGTAGGAAGTGCGAGCAAAGGAGCTTCTAGAGTTGAAGTTTCGCTTAAATTTGATCGGTTTTACTGTAAAATGGTGAGACCTAGTCGCTAATCTAGTAGATCGACCAAATTCATGCAAACAGGATGCTAGGGAGCTAAGCTCATAGCAGAAGCTGTGAAAGTATTTGCAGAAGAGACAGAGGAAGCCACATTATGTCGGTGAGAAAGTGACTGGAGTTGAAATACCAGATCTGGATCAATTATATTTCAGAATCTCCGTTGGATTTTGTCAAGAACACCGAGATGAATAGCAGAGGTAGTCGACCAGATGTGACAGCAGTATTCAATGCACGGGCGGATGGTAGATTTATATATGTGTAAAATGGATTTAGACAAAAAGACTTCCTGGACCTACACAGTGAACCAACCATCCTAGACACAGATTTAGCTATGAATTCATTGTAGTCATTCAATTTGGGGTCGGTTGATGAAGTTAGGCCGAGGAAGCGCAGTGTTTTGCTTTCAGAGAGATTAGCCTGATCCATTCTGATAGCGGGGTAGGAGCGGTTGTCTGTGATGGTTAAAGGATAGCAGTTTCATTTTGGAAGCATTCAAGTTTACGAGCCATTTTTTACTCAGTCCACCACTGATTAGAGGTCTTTTTCAAGATCAGCAGCGAGGTTTGCTTTGTCAGCCTCGGCAGATTTCTTATCGAGGTGGGAGTAAATGGTGGTGTCGTCAGCTTAGATGCCTACTTTGAATTTAATTACATTAGGGAGACCATGGATGAAGGTCAGAAATGGCGTAGGACCTAGAATAGAGCCTTGAGAGATACCCACGTTCGTATGATAGTATCTAGAAACATTCCCATTCAATACTACCTTCATTATGCGATTTGAAAAGAAAGGCTGGATTAAGTCAAAGAATCGTCCAGTTATACCATGGCCCTGTAGCTTGCGTAGAAGGCCAGCATTCCAAACTCTGTCAAATGCTTTGGAGATATCTAGGGCAACAGTTCGAGATTCGCCGTTCTTATCGAGAACCTAGTATATATACTCTGTGATGGTCGTTGACATATCAGCAACAGACCTGGTGAAGCGAAAACCATGCTGTTTATCGGAGAAGAGGCTATGGACGGTGAGATGTTGAACCACTTCAGTGTTGATAATAGCCTCGAACACTTTGCCAAAATTTGATAGGAGGCTGATAGGGCGATAGTTAGATGAGCCTGCGGGTTCTCCAGCGTTCTTAAATTCCGAAACCACAGAGGATAACTTCCATCAGGCAGGGAAGTAAGAAGTAGAGAGACAGTAGAGTTTGGAGAGGACAGAGGAGAGTTCAGGGGCACATTTCTTCAGGACAATGATTGGGATTCCGTCACCTCCGCTCGCCTAATTGTGGTTAAGCTTTGAAATTATGTTAGATCAGCGAGGGAGTAATGTGAACGACACTCAGTTGAGCTTCAGTGCTAGGTGGAGAAGTTGATGGAGAATCTGCGAGCAAAGCATTCAACCTCGTCCGCTGCAGATGTGAGGACCTCAAATTTCATTTTTTTAAAGTGGTGATTGAGGGCTTGCTGTTATTTAACACATTTTTACAGAGCCATCAGTAGTCTTTGGAGCCGAAAATGTGGCATGTTATACGCTGCTTCATTCTTTCAGCAAACAACAGCTGAGGATCATTTAGGATACTCTTGCACTCATTACGAACAGAGGCAAAAAGGCGTTTATTATGGTCAGACGAGTGACTCTGATAGAGCCGAAAGAAGTGATTCCTTTAGGCAATAGCAGCCGAGAAAGCAGGGAAGAACCAGGGGGGGGCGAATGAGGTTTAATTCGTAACTTCCTGGGTGGGATGAAAGCATCGATGCCAGCATTAACTCAACAGAAAACCTCGGATGCACAATCATTAACGAGAAGACTAAAAACTTTGTTCCAACGGACGTCACACAGGAAATCGAGGAACGATACCAAGTCTGCTCTTTGATAGCAGTAAGATATTTTGCTAGTCTGAGGTTTCTGGTGGGGTGGGGGGGAAGGAAATGAAAGCGGAGGAAGATATTAACAGAAACCACTGCATGATCAGAGTTGCCAAGAGGGCAAAACTGCATAACATGGTAAGAGTCAGGGATAGAAATGAAACAGGGATCTAGCAGTAAGTTATTTCCATTAGGGTTATTAGAGAAAAAGCGTGGGGAAATCAACCACATGCGTTAGGGATTGGGTGATTGAAAAGTTCATGGTATGGACACCAGCAAGATCTGTGACAGAGTTTTTCATCCACTTGGCCTGATGTACATTGAAGATGGTGACTAATCACTATCAAAACTGAGAATATGCAGGACATATTGTTACAAATAATATTGTCTGGACAGTAATGTAATTACGGGCGGTTTGATTTCTCAAGTTCGAATCTCACCATGATCGATTTTTCAGGGAGGTGACTTCTGATTATTATCGATCTGGAGGAGGTGATCCCAGCATGCAGCACCTTAAGAAAGTGCTTGCAAATCATACCACGGTTTGACCTAAGCCTTGAATGAAGATTTGTAGCTGGTCCCTTTTGAAGCCGTCGTTGGTAGTGCTAGCTCGAAGTCACAAGTCAGCGTGACCGAGGTTGTGAGCGTTCTGGTTTTGTTCAGACAGTTATTCACGCTAAAAAAGTGCTATCTCCCCGAAATTAAGGTCCGTTACAATATAAACAATAGGTAGGCTCTGTAAATGGTCTACGAGCGATCCCTCGTCTCACGCTCCACGAGGGTTCGAAATTCGACGACGACGGCAAAATACTGCCTGTCGCGGATGTCAAGTCGAGTGGCCCGTTCGCAGACGCCGCCGCGTGCGATGCGACAACAGCCGAAGGGATGCGACAACGACGAGAACCACCGCGGACCCCAGCAACAGCAGCCACCCCTAGCGACGACGACGCCGGCTATGGCAGGCTGCAGCAGAACGAAAAGAGACGTCTTTCGTAATACCGTGACGGCACGGTTGTGACGGTCGCGGTTTCGGCTTAGAGGCGTTCAGCCGTTATCGTTCGAGCGAGCACGCGAATTGTTGCTCCGATCCCGCGGTTCCTTTCTTACTGGACGGGATAGCCGTGGCCACGGCCGATGTAACACTCGTATCGACCGGTAGGATAAAACTACTCTGTCTCACGACAAACACAAATATGCTCGAGCAGGCGTCAACGATTAGCTAACCGCCCTACTAGGTAGGCATACAATGTTTAGACCTTCTACGACAAATGACTGATGATTGATTTTATTAATTCGATAGTGCAAAACATCCCTTTTATATTAATATTCATAGAATCATTTAAATTCTTCGATGTCTCACCTCTATCTAAACTTATTTATAAATGAAACTTTGTCTGTGTGTGTGTGTGTCTGTGTGTGTGTGTCTGTGTGTGTGTATCCGTTACCTATAGACTCCGAAACGGCTGAACCGATTTTCTTGAAAATTTACACAGTTGTACTATAAGCGTCTGCGAGTGTTCTTAGCTAGGTTTTGTGTCAAGGTACCCCCGATAAATATCGAAAATCGATAATCAAAAAAATCGGGTTATAGAAGGAATGGTCCGATTTTAATCAAATTTGATACACTCATAGACAAAGACATAAGAAACGATATTCAGAACTTTCAAGGTTGCAGTTCTTACAATAGTGCAGAAAATTTGATATCGATACCAGGAAATCAAAATTTGACTTACATCGATTCATTTTTCTTTCAGTCAACTGTTTCGCTTTAACTGGAAACAATTATTGCTTTTTAGTCTTTTGTGCCAACGTCCAAAGAGTCTGAGCTCCAGGGCCATGGATTAGTTTTAAAGCTTTAATTACACCCGAGCAACGCCGGGCTATACTGCTAGTATTTCATGAGACATTTTTCCAATACTTATTACCCGTATTTATTTCTTACTTACCGTTGATTGGTTGACATACTTTTTCACATTCTTTCAAAGTTTTGAAGTTATTCTTATTCCCGCCACAGCCGCTGTATATGAACCTGGTGCAGACGCTTTCCTTTTCATCAAAATACCACGCAGTGATATTATAGCTGCAAGGTCCAATCAACTTCCGTAATCCGCAAACCTCTAAAGGTAAAGAAATTAAAAATAATCAAGATGAGAAATTGAGGGAAAATAGGAGAAAAACGCTACAAAGGAAGGAAGGAAGGAAGGAAGGAAGGAAGGAAGGAAGGAAGGAAGGAAGGAAGAAGAAGAAGAAGAAGAAGAAAGGAAAATACAAAATAGAAGAAGAGAAGAGAAAGAAGAAGAAGAAGAAAGGAAAAGACAAAAGAGAGGAGAAGAGAAAGAAGAAGAAGAAAGGAAAGACAAAGAAGAAGAAGAAGAAAGGAAAAGACAAAAGAGAAGAAGAAGAAGAAGAAAGTAAATACATAAGAGAAGAAGAAGAAGAAGAAAGGAAAAGACAAAAGAGAAGAAGAGAAGAGAAAGAAGAAGAAGAAAGGAAAGGAGAAGAAGAGAAGAGAAAGAAGAAGAAGAAAGGAAAAGACAAAAGAGAAGAAGAGAAGAGAAAGAAGAAATAACCGGAGGAAAGAGCAAAATGAAAAAAGAAAAAAAAGAAAGAAAATCCGTAAGCAAAAGACACGCGTGAAGAATAGAAGATAGAGAAGGAGAGAGAAAGAAAAAACAAGAATGGAAAAACGAAGATAAAGAAAGAGAAAAATATACAAGGAAAAGAAAGACAGAAAGAAAGAAAGAAAGAAAGAAAGACAGAAAGAAAAAAAGAAAGAAAGAAAGACAGAAAGAAAGAAAGAAACGGCAGATGATAAGAAGAGAAACTGAAGAAAACGACAGAATAGATAAACAAAAAAAAAAAACATCGTCTGACTTCAATCAGTCAGATAACCAATAAGTCAGCCTCCAACGTCCGAACAACGTCCAAAATAAACAAACGACAACATCATCCGGAATAGCACAATTTAAGAAAAATAAATAAATAAAAAACAGTTTAACAATACTTCCACAGTGTGTTTGTCTTCAGGTTATGTTGAAGTTATGTCACTTATCTTGAGAAAATTTTCTCAAGACAAGCGACTTTAGTGGAAAGACTTGTTTTTTATATTTTTATAGTGTATGCATTTTAAACATTATTTGAATCAACCCAGCTCGTGTGAAATTTAAATGCTAGTAAAATAATGCGGTCATGTTCATCTTAAAATCTTCCGTCAGCTGATTAGCATAGTTTAGTATAAGACTTATAGAACTCTCCAGTCATTTTGTTTATTCTCCTGGAGTAGAACGTTGTAATTATGTTCATGTGTTTTAAGAGTTGAAAGGTTGATGGATTCTGGATATTTTTTCAGAATGTATACCTTTATGTAAGGAAGTATAGCAAAATATGAAAAGAGTTACGTCAATCATTTTATTTAATAATAATAATAATAACAATAATAATAATAATAATAATAATAATAATAATAATTTGTAGCATATAATCCCGCTGTCTAGTTAATTGGTTCGTTTATACTGATATATATATATATATATATATATATATATATATATATATATATATATATATATATATATATATAGCAGCTGATGCACACAACATTGTAATTAAATGCTTCAAAGAAAACGTTCCTTCGAAAACGTTCCTTCGAAAACGATGGCTGCGCTATCAGATCAAAATGTAAATGAAACGCTTTTTTAGACGAAGGGACGTTTTGGTATCAGATTATTAACTAAGAAATCACTGTTATGAATAATCAAGAGTGGTCTCCCCTTCTGTCGTCACTCTCTCCTTTGAGAAAGCTATTTCTGTTTACTGAGACTATAAAAAGACAAAATGCGAGAATTTTGTATTCTCAGTTGTATAAAGCTTTCTTAAAACCTACATTTGCGTACTTTTGTCATTACAATTTATTTAACTGAGAATTCTCTCCGTCATGGAACAATTAATGCGCCCACAGTGGTTATACGTAGAACCTAATACTACAGACTCTGAAAAGCGCTGGACGCATTATCGAGTGACATTTGAAAACTTCTTACAAGCACTACATGCAGAAACCCCATATCGGCCATTGAACAAGATGGGACTCTGAACTAATTATATATGCCACACATTACATGAAATAGTAGATAGATCTATCTATCGCCCGGTTCACACTCCACCCACGTCTATTGAACAGGTTAAGAGGCTCATCCCTTGTTCCTTGTTTAGGATGTGGTTTCCGCTTTCTCTTTTCCAATCTTCTCACTTTGGTTTCTTTTCTTTTTTTTTTAATTGGAGTAGATAGATCTATCTATCGCCCGGTTCACACTCCACCCACCTCTATTGAACAGGTTAAGAGGCTCATCCCTTGTTCCCTGTTTAGGATGTGGTCTCCGGCTTTCTCTTTTCCAATCTTTTCACTATTACGTAGCCCCCTGCACATCAGTGGCGTTACCGCCTTGCTCGGGGTGATATGATTAAAAAAAAATTTTTAGTTACTTCCACTTATGAGGAGGCTATGGATATACTACATGCTACTTCAGTCAGTTAAGTGCCATACGTGATACACGCTTGGGAGATCATGTCTCGAAAGAGACATGACTGACTGGGCAGAAGATTATCCCGCAGTAGGTTGCCATTACTTTCTGCGGTAGACTGGTTGAACCCAATCTGTCCTGTTATTTAACCCATAACTGGAAGGAAGAGACAGATTAATACCTTTCCCAAGGGTATTTGCACATAAGTGAATGCAATGAATTCGGCATGAATTCGAACTCGGCTCCCCGATTTCTCGTTCCGAGCCGATATCCAATGCACCACAACGCACATGCTACTTACCGGAAACTGAAAAATGAAATCTTCTTGTAACATAAACTGGCTACCCGACGCCAACTAAATGGTGAATCGCTGGAACAGTACTTAATAGAATTAAGAACCCTAAGCAAAAACTGTAACTACCGGCCAATGAATGCTGAAGAAATTTGAGACGAGCATTTTATCAACGGTCTTCAGGATGCCCAGATAAGACAATGTACCATATCAATGTACCATATCAATGGAGAGTAACAGATGTACCATATCAATGTACCATATCAATGTACCATATCAATGGAGAGTAACAAATGTGAAAAAAAATTTTTTTTTCCAAAATCTTTTTAAAAAATAATAATTGCTAAATAGTTTCATTCATTTTTGAAGAAGTCCTGAAAGTTTTATTAAAATCAGACAATTCGTCGATTTTTGCAAGAATTTTCAAATTAATGTGACTTTTAACGACAAAAAAACGACTTGCGTAATATTACTTTTTGCTTAATAGTCACATTTACATAAACACAGCGTGAATCGCTGACGGAAAACAAAAACAAAACAAAAAAAAAAATTTTAATTAAAATTTCGAACGTGTTAGAAAGGATTAATTTTTTTTTTTAAATACTGACAACAAAATTTGATCTTTCCTCTTAATAATAGCATAAACATTTTTTTGTTTCATGATAAAACTTTGTTTTTATTAAATTTGAGCCCCTTTAACATCATAAAATAAATCATCCATTACACCCAATATGTCTTATGACAACATTTTTGCTGTTTAGGTAACAAACTACTTTTTATGGGGCAGGGATTTTAGTTCTGCGCCCAACCCCGAAACCTGGAGGAAGGTTATTTCTAAGCGTAGCTTAGACGTGTCGCACGGACGAAAGTAACGGACACCCAGTGAGGATCGAACTCACTTGTAATGATTCAAGCGAGGCAAGTTTGCTAACCATTACACCACCGCTAGGTACCTTTTTAGCATCATGCTATGATGTTTTTTTGGCAATTGAGTGGAAGTACCTAATATCGTATTTCCTTTTTCAATGATAATCTACTGAATAAACAAGCAGATCCTCATGGTGTATTTTTTAATCTCTTGTGTCCAGGAGCCAACAAAGATTTTATTAATCAGTTAGTTTTATTAGTGGTGCCATCTAAATGTCAGGCACAGGATTTATTGAATGAAGTGTTAAACTTAGATAATATAAAAATAATTTTATAAGTTATTCGGTCAGAAGCGAATATAATTTTATAATTTTCATTAAATTATTTCGGTTTATAAAACAATGAATAGAGACATTTGTTTTGGTTGTCAAAAACAATGAAATAAACGATGTTAAAAGTCAACTGGCCAAAGAAAACAGTTAATGATTAGGCCTACTCGGAAATGACGTAATTGGGGGGAATCGTGACAGGGCGTGACTTTATATATAAAACCAGATTTTCCCGGGTCGAAGACAGACAGTGGACAGAGCAGACAAGCTCGGGACGCGAAGAGAACTCAAGGAAAGACAACTCCAGCCGTCAGCCGTTTAGGGATTGTATTTAACAGAAGACAAAAAGATACTACGACTAATAATAATAATAATAATAATAATAATAATAATAATAATAATAATATAATAATAATAACAATAATAATAATAGCAGTTCCTGTTGACTGTAATACATCTTTGAAAATCTTCAAAACTATCAAAATACATGATTTTGAAGTGGAAATTCTTAAAAATGAGACACACGATGCTGTAGTGAACAAAACAAGTTCTAGACTTAAAAATTAAAATGCTAAGCGCTGACTCATTGATTTTATTAGAAATAAAAATAATTTTCTCGAATTTACAAACTTTGCTTAGCACACACAAAACTCGCGAAATTTCACACCTCGATGCAAAATGTTTGTCGTCCAATGAAAAGATCAGAATCACATCCGGGAGTGAATTCCCAAATGACCCCCCACCCAAACAATATAAAAAACGACTGTCGTCAGAGAGAAAAGAAGCCGAGAGTAATTAACATGTCCCTCGACAAACGTCAGCGATCGTTGTTATTATTATTGTCTCTATCTTTCTCTATCACCTCCTTTTTCACAATTCACACTGGGCGATAACTTCAAAGAAAATCCTATCCGACAATAAACGCTCATACATACATACATACATACATACATACAAACATACATGCGTTCCTGCCTACATACATATTAGCTCATTCTTGCAAGGACTATTATGAACTCTTGATACACTTAACCGCTTAATACTGGTTCTCAATGAACATTAACTTCTACCAATTCATGTTATTCTTTTCTATCAATAAATTTCTATTTAAACATGCAAAAAGGTATACTTTTATTCTTCCACAAAGTTCCAATCTCCAACATTCTGATGATAGGGAATAAACCTCTAAGTTGTGGGGAGCTCGGTTATGTTTGACACAAGGTCAATTTAATAAACATCTCCCTACATCTACAAGGCTATCAATATTAGAGCCTTCAGTTTAATTTGAAAATATTTCGATAGACTCATTAAAGAGATCCCTAGTGGCACATGTCTTAAAAAATACGAAAATTGTATTCGCAGTTACTACTCACATTTTACGAAAGGCTTTATCTAATTAAAATGTGTACAGTCTTAGATTGTCTGTGTTTTTTGGGTTTTTTTTCAATGTTTTCTTTTTTTTTTAACAAAAATAACCAGTGGAAAATGTCATGATAATTTCTGAGCTGAAGTCTGGTTTGGAGGTAATTGAAAATATTGAAATTTGACTCTTGTGGAACTTCACAAATCATTATAGAACACAGCATACCAGTTCTAACATTAATCATAAAAGTTCTGATGATAGAAACGGCACACCCTGGAAATCAAGATATTATAGTCAAACAAGTTGAAAAGATTTTGAATTAGAGTTGAGGGTGGATGTTGATAGGTTACGGAATTTACATTTGAATTTTGGGGCATAAAAATAAAAATATGTTAACCTTTGTTCCGTTTCGGGGTTTCAGGTACATCGATCTTGGTGACTGGTTTTTTCGTTCCTTCAACTGGACGGCAAACACTCTGACACTCGGAAAGAGATTGAAATCTGTTGGCATTTCCACCGCAGCCAGTGTAAACGAACTGTTCGCAACGGTTTTTTTCTTGGTCAAAATAATAGATTTCGCTGTAATTGAAGCAGTTCCCGGAATCCTGTTGAAACTGGCACAATTCTGAAGTTCGAAGAAACAAGAAAGTATAAAAATCACGATCAGTTTTAAGTTAAATTCATCACTGGTTTATTTTGAACAGCGATTAATGTGTTGTTTTTTATGTAATTGATAGTCGCATTATAAAATCGCGTAAACAATTAAATAAAAAATAAATTGTTGCTCTTGGATTTAAAGTATCCTTGCACCTCTTTAGAACAATAACATTATTTGTAGCTAAGTGCGGACAAAACAAACTTAACACTGGAAAAATTAGGTGAGCGTTTTAGAAACTTGCGTGCCTTTGATACAAAATACAGTATTTTGATACCTGCATGTGAACTGGAATTTAATACGGATTATAATCCAACAGAAAGATAGGAAAAGGAACGAAGGGTTTATTAAATTTGACTAACAAGTCATCACTGTATAAATTTTTAAGTAGATTTTGCCAGTCGTCATATGAGTAACTGTACTATCAAATTTATAAAAAACAAAAAAACAAAAACAAAACAAAACAAAACAACAAAAAATGAGACAGAGGGAAACCACATCCCTCCTGTGATAAAGTGGCTGGAGTCGAGCTTCCAAGTCGGTACCTATCACATTATAAATTTTCCTTTGGAGCCTGTCGAGAACACTGAGATGAACAGCAGGGGCGCCTGACCAGATACGACAGCAGTATTCTATGCACGGTCGGATGGTTGATTTGTATATGTGCAAGATGGAGTTAGGCGGAAAAAAACTTTCTGGTCCGACAGTAACCAAAACTTCCTAGCGAGATATTGACTCAATTTAATCTTATTTTTAATGTTTATTTGTGTTTATGTTTATTTAAGTTTGTGTTGATGATTAATTTTATTTGAATTTATGTTTATTTACTTTCGTTTAGGGATGTGCATTGTGTTGCAGTGGGCATCGGTTCGGAACGAGAAATCGGAGAGCCGAGTTCGAATTCCAGTTGAATTCCTTGCATTCACTTACGCACAAATACCCTTTGGGAAAGGTATTAATCCCTCTCTTCCCTCCAGTTATGGGTTAAATAATAGGACATATTGGGTTCTATAGCCTTGGTTGGAAACCAGTCTATCGTAGAAAGCAATGGCAACCTACTGCGGGATAACCTTCTGTCTAGTAAGTCATGTCTCTTTCGGGACATGATCGCTTAAAGAGTGTATCACGTATGGCATTTAACTGACCTTTTGACCTGCTTGTATACGGGTTCTCGTTTTGGCGACGTACAATGTTATAATTCTTTTAACGAACAAACTGATAGATGCTGAGAGTACAACCACAAAAGGAACGAAAAACAAATAAACAGAAAGATATACGGGAAATTTTAATTGAAAAAAATACCTGGATTAATATGGGGTCGGTACGTTGATTGTGGAATATTAATGTCCATCAACGATTGGCAGACATCCACACATTTATCAGTTGAATGGAATCGGTTGGCATTTCCTGCACATCCTCCGTACGTAAATTGTTCGCAACGTCTAGTTCTCAAATTAAAATAATACTGTTCGCTGTAGGCGTAACATGGACCAGTCTCTTTTGGTAATTTACAAATGCCTACAATAAAAAAAAAACAAAAAAATGAAGAAAACAACAACAACAAAAAATTGGTGAAACAATTATAAGGTGAATATCTTTCATTCTCTCTCTTTCTCTTCTTTTCTCTTTCTTTTTGTTTTTGTGTATCTATATCGGTATGAATATCGCCCCCTGTAAGTATCTATCTATCTATCTATCTATCTATCTATCTATCTATCTATCTATCTATCTATCTGTTTTCTTCGTTTTTCTTTCTTGCTTTCTTTCTGACGAAGACATTTTTCCTTGCCCGGATTTTCACTATGATTGCACGGATCGGCCCGGTGTGCCTGGTAGTCAGATACGGCCATGCTTGCTACTACAAAGACTGTGGTTGGATATTTTAAGTAGTAAGGAAAATGTTGTGTATAATGCCACAGTACTGTGGCATCCAGTGCACTGAACATAACGAAATTGTATGAATTCAGAATGAACAAGCAACTTCGGATAAGATTCGTATGCTTCTATGCTGAGACCTCGTTGTTCATTAAACGTACCTTGACTAAATAGGCTCACAAAATCAGAAAGATGGTTAGAGATTTGGTAGTTTCATTATTTAATACTTCATCGGAATTGGTTAAATGCAATTATTAATTCATAAGAGAAACGTAGTTTGAGGGTGGCACGTTAGATGACATTGTTCTTTTGTTTCGAATCTGTTAGCATTCCCTTGACAACCACCATATTTGAATCTTCTGCATCGGTGTTCAACAGCGTCATAATACCAAACAGGAAGCTGAGCTCGGCACGGTCCGACTTCCTTTTCGAGGTGACAAGCTTCGACTGGAGAAAAAGATAAGAAATATATCAAGAAATATAAAAACGTACAAAACAGTACATATGTTTTCGAACATTTCAAAATATTACAAATTTATAGTTATTGTTAGCCTATAATGTTTCGCAACGCTATTACTGCAGATATGATTCTATTCGGGTCATTCTATTCCGTACCAATCTGACATATTTTGTGTCAGTTTTTTTTATGGATGAAGAAATAAGCTTGTTGATCCATATATTTGTGACTAGCAGTATAGTATAATGAAAGCTTTAAAACTAATCCATGGCCCTGGAGCTCAGACTCAGCCTAAAGTATATTTGAAATAAGGAAATAATTGCGACAATTTAACAATCGCACCTAATATATATATATATCCATTTTTGTATATATATATATACTAGCAGTACAGCCCGGCGTTGCTCGGGTGTCATGTAAGCTTTAAAACCAATCCATGGTCCTGGAGCTCAGACTGTTTGGACGTTGGCACGAAAGACTAAAAAGCAATAGTTGTTTCCAGTTAAAACGAAACCTTAGACTGAAAGAAAAATGAATGGATCTAAGTCAAATTTTGATTTCCTACTATCGATATCAAATAAGTTTTTTTCGTCATAAACTAAATTTTGAAGGCTAAATAAGTCCTCTGAGTAAATGGTATCATGGCTGAGACTAACTACAATTATACCTACTTAGAACCAAACCCGAAGCAAAAACTAAAATAAAAGGCCTGAAAAAATACAGACATACAGGCAGATAAACCATCACACACACACAAACATCTTGCCTTTTTATATTTTATCGATTTTCTGCACTATTGTAAGAACTGCAACCTTGAAACTTCTGAATATCGTTTCGTATGTCTTTGTCTATCAATGTATCACACTTGATTTAAATCGGACCACTCCTTCTATAATCCAATTTTTTCGATTATCGATTTTCGATATTTATCTGGGGTACCTAGACACAAAACTTAGATAAGAACACTCGCAGGCGCTTATAGTCAGTCAGTCAGTCAGTCAGTTAAGTGGCATACGTGATACACGCTTGGGCGATCATGTCTCGAAAGAGACATGACTGACTGGGCAGAAGATTATCCCGCAGTAGGTTGCCATTGCTTTCTGCGGTAGACTGGTTGCCGACCAAGACTATAGAACCCAATCTGTCCTGTTATTTAACCCATAACTAGAAGGAATAGACGGATTAATACCTTTCGCAAGGGTATTTGCGCGTAAGTGAATGCAATGAATTCAGCTGGAATTTGAACTCGGCTCCCTGATTTCTCGTTCCGAGCCGATATCCACTGCACCACAACGCACATCCACGCTTATAGTACAACTGTGTAAATTTTCAAGAAAATCGGTTCAGCCGTTTCGGACTCTATAGGTAACGGACACAAACACACGCACACACACACGCACACACACACACACACACACACACACACAAAGTTCCATTTATAAATAAGTTTAAATAATTCGGTATGAAAATGACTAGAATATGACCAAATATTTAACCTATTGAAAACCGTTGTTAATTATACATTTATAATTTGGCAACTATTTCAATTTACATTTACGTGAACGAAGATTCTTTCTTGTCCCAAGTATTCTCTTTCGTGGCTCGAAGTTGAGGAGGGACAGTTCCTAATTTCCTTTCCGAGGTGACAAGCTTCGATTGTAGAAACAATATACACACATGAACACGCACCATGCTGTGAAGAAACCTTGGCCCATTTTAAAGGATTTGAAATTTTATCAATTGTCAGTTTAAATGTTGTTTCACATTTAACTTGGCTACAGATGAGACATTACTTTAATTCGAGTCATTCCTATTGGAAAATATCATTTTTCGTACCAGTGCTTTTAAGTGAGAGGTGAAGAAATAAGACGACATTCAAACTATGATAAATCAAAATGGAAGGAAATGATTCTAATTAGGCCACTAATGTTCCGTCTGTAAAAAATGTAATGGTAAATTTCCATTTATAACTTCTCAATTATTTGAAATTTAAAATAGATTAAAATGAACGAAGATTAATGATCGGTAATGACTATTTTCATATGGATTAAATTCAGGATAATTCGTGGTTTTAAACAAAAAAACAAAACAAAAAAGATAAAAATATTACTAACTCTTCTTTTATTGTATTAATGACGATTTTTCAAATAAAGTTTCATAACAATTCAAAGTTTACTGCTGTTAAAGCAGATATATTTAAATTTACGGACATTTTTGGCCGGGGGAGAGGGATCTTCCCGAAACTTCACTTCTAATTCATAATCCTTGATAGAGAATGTAATTGGGTATGAAAACGCGAACAATATAACTGTTTTATCTGTAGAAAATGCGATTCGAAACGTTGTAGAAAATTTACTGTAGTTTAAATTGGCCATAGGAATTTAGACATTATTTAATAATCTTAACTTTTCTATCGATATAGAAAAATTTGTCAATGTATTTGTGGTGGATTGGAAATTAAGAATTAAAATCAACTTTCTTCTTCACTTTTACAAAAATTCACAATGACGTGTGGAATCCTGGTTTTGCCAAATAGAAAAAGAATTGACCACGTGCTGAAAATAAAGTTGAAGCCGGATTTTGTGAGTGGATGTTAAATTAATTTTCTGACCAGTTGAAGCGATTTGCAAAACTGAGAAGAGTTATCGCTTAACGACAAAATTGACAACGTTTATGGAAACCCTTTTCAACCCACGAGGACAAAAACAACAAAACAAAACGAAAACTACAATTTAGAAAAGCAACAACAGATACCATTACAACTCATTCAAAGAAGATTAAGTCAAATGGAAGGGAATTTATATGGTGAATAGGAAATTATGAATTAAAAGCAACTTTCTTCTTCACTTTTACAAAACTTCACAATGACGTGTGAAATCCTAGTTTTGCCAAATAGAAAAAGGATTGAACACGTGCTGAAAAAAAGTTGAAGCCGGATTTCGTGAGTAGATGTTAAATTAATTTTCTGACCAATGAAAGCAATTTGCAAGACTGAGAAAAGTTAGCGATCTTGTGCGAAAAAACTAAATGGTTATAAAAGGCAAAAAAAAGGTCATCTAGTCAGTCACATGGAAGCAGCAGAGACGACAAGCTATAATGTGACAAGGGAGAAACTTCATGTTCAGCCGGACGGTCGTTCTCTTCTCCTTCTTTCTCGTGTGCTGATTCCTTTTACTTCATCTTCTCCGTTCTCAACATCCCTACTCAAAGATAACATACATACATACATACTACTATGAACTCTTGATACCCTTAACTTTCTCATTGAACATTAACTTCTACAATTCGTGTTATCCTTTTCTATCAATAAATTTCTATTTTAACATGCAAAATGTATATTTTTATTCTTCCACAAATTCACAACCTGCCAACCAACCATTCACTTTCAATTCCTGTATTCGCTTCTGCGTTCTGGGAGAATTATCACTTTGCTTTGGGGTGAAAGAAATTATCCGTCGGATTTTAAATGAGCGTAATTAACTTTTCTTTTATAAATGTGCACACTGATTTCCGGACGATAAAATAAACAACGCACTCTGTCGCAGAGATTTTTGTGAAGTTAATCTCGAATTTTTAAAAATCTTATTGTACAAAAACGAAGATTAATAATGATAACAGATAATTTCATGCATTCATAGTTTTACACGAAAAAAAATATAATTAAAATAGATCATTGCAAAAGTTCATGTCCGATTTTCATTGATATTCATTAATCTTACATGGTATTAATGTAAAACATTAGCGTTTGTTTTTTGCACCGATTCCTGGTGTGTTTTAGATTGAGACCTTCCATCGTGGAATTGCGTGTCAGACTTTGTTGAATGTTGGGTTGATGTTTTGTCCACAAATGAACGCCTTAAAGATAGAAAAAAGGGTTCACTTTCGCCATATCATGATCTAGAAATTTCGGAAAAGAGTAAACGTCGGATTTACGACAAACACACACACACACACACACAGACAAACAAAAAATTTGTAAGGTATATTTGAATCGTCCTCCAGCTCTCTGAACGATCAGAAAGAGGTGTGGCAGATTTCATCAGGGTGATTTTAACCCAAATGATCAAAAAATTCTAAAATTTCGTCGTTGCTCACATGTTCGGTCTACGATATGCTCAGCATCCTCGTGTAGAAGAATGTTTATGTTGTCTCGAGTGCTTTTCATCTTTAAGGAGATTGTCTAGCATTCATTGGCATACAAGAGGACAAATATCACGTAACAGCTTAAAATGAAATTGTCCTATTTCTTGACACTCTGCTCATTTCTTTTTGGAATGCGACTTTGTCCATCCCAATACATCTTCGGATCTCGGTGCCGTTGTTTCCGTCTTCCGTTAGAACACTTACCATGAATTTACATTTCTTTACCTGCTTGATTTTAGCATCCCCGACATGTACGTTGCATTTTTGGCTTCTTTTTGTAGATGACCATGCATTCCATTTTCTTGTCCTTTCTTGTCGCTTTCTTTCGTTACATTCTTTAGGAGGTTTTTTTTTGTTCATTTTTTAAATTAATATTCTTGTGGATTCCGAGTGAGGAACCGCACAAAATATTGAACAACAAAAACAGATATGGAGATAGAAAAGTAGGTTAAATTGAACGTAATATACAAACTTAAACGCAGGTTAGTAAATCCAGGAATACTATTCGTAAGAAATAAATATATACAAGTCTTGAAGTGAAGTCGTTGGAAATGGTATATCCATGTATATTATTCTAGCTGAGTAGAGCTCAGAGCTAGTCTGACTTCTGATGCGGTAGTCTCTGGATAAGTTCAGTATCTCTCGGTAACTTACGTATCAGTTCCGGTACTCTCCGATTACTGTAACGGATCTCTACGAATACTCTCTCTCTCTATGACAGCAACTCCTGTTCTCTCTATGACAGGAGTATATGTATATACTCAGTCGAGTCCATTATCATATACAAAGGGGTGATCCTACAACGAATATTATGATCACTGATTAGAATGACATAGCTTATTTTCTAATACAACGATATCTTGTGACGTTTTGACACCGATCCAAAAAAAGAGAAAACGTATTAAACAAAAAGGGTATATATGACGTCAGACCTTTGTCATATATATTTTGTCATATGACTTATATATATGAACTTTGTCATATATATTTTTGTTTACACAGAAAAGACACTTACTTCGTTTTGGAAACACAGACGAAGTAGTTTAGCTGAGTTAACATTCACCTACCAAACACACCCACACGAGAGATTGAGGTGCTAATCTTTTTAGGAAAAAAATATTTTTATATTCCACTAGCTGTACAGCCCGGCGTTGCTCGGGATCTTTTAGTGGTTCTGTTGAAATGGTAAGATCAAGTGCTTAATCAAGAGACTCCAGTATGAAGTTGCCGTAAGTTAAAAAAAATTCAAAGTAAGTATTGGTTTTTGTTATATTTGTAAAACGGCATTCGTGCTTTGGTCAATTTTGCCAATAAACGGGAATGATGAAGAACAGGGACGGGTATTACGGGAGCCTGTAATGTGATGCGATTATGTCATGACACAAAAGAAGTGGCTGCATTGTCCCTGCAATGTCGGAGGGCTTGGCACCTTGAATAAAACGTGAAATTGTTATGGCATATGATAAGGTAGAAGTTACAAAAAAAAACCCGATTTTTGTTAGAATACAACTTAGTGTTTCGGAGAAATAAACAACCGCAAAAACAATATTTGCCATTAATTTTTGCCGCACCTCATATGTCAATTAAAATTTTTGTTTGCATATCAAGTCAGCAGATCTTGATCTACAAATGACTCGATTTTGGTTGAGTTTGAGTGAAGCAACTTGGAGAAATGCATAAAAGTGCGCAAACGACCATCCGAAATTATGTTTGTCGTTGATTTTTGACGAACCATGAACATTGATTCCAAAAACTTTTGTGTAAATTAAAGGTTCGGATCTTGATCTACAAGTTATCCGATTTTGGTTGAATTCGCATAAGGCGACTCGGAGGAGAAGAGGTCGTAAATTCTAAGCGTTTCGGTGATTTCTGCTGTACCTTGTAAATCGATTCAAAAACATCTTTGCGTAAAAAAAAATGGTCATGTCATGATCGACAAGTGACCCAATTTTGGTTGAAATCGGACCAAGGGTTGCGGAGGAATAGAGCTCGTTAGAATGGATACACACAAACATACACACG
The DNA here is from genome assembly GCA_037127315.1 of Ascarosepion bandense. Taxonomy (NCBI): domain Eukaryota; kingdom Metazoa; phylum Mollusca; class Cephalopoda; order Sepiida; family Sepiidae; genus Ascarosepion; species Ascarosepion bandense. The sequence continues at coordinate 28,281 of JBBBDQ010030045.1, forward strand.
CACAAACAGACAGACATATCCATTTATATATATATATATATATATATATATATATATATATATATATATATATATATATATATAAGCAGTATAGCCTGGCGTTAAACGGGTGTAATGAAAGCTTTTCCTGGTATCGATATCAAATAAGGTTTTTTCGTCGTAAACTGAATTTTGAAGGCTAAATAAGTCCTCTGAGTAAATGGTATCATGGCTGAGACTAAGAACTACAATTATGCCTACTTAGAGCTAAACTCGAAGCAAAATCTAAAATAAAAGGGCTGAAAAAATACAGACATACACGCAGATAAACACACACACACACACACAAGAACATATTGCCGTATATATATATATATATATATATATATATATATATATATATTATTGATTTTATGCACTATTGTAAGAACTGCAACCTTGAAACTTCTGAATATCTTTTCTTATATCTTTGAGTGTATCAAATTTGATTAAAATCGGACCACTCCTTCTATAACTCGATTTTTTCGATTATCAATTTTTGATATTTATCGGGTGCACCTCGACACAAAACCTAGCTAAGAACACTCGCAGACGCTTATAGTACAACTGTGTAAATTTTCAAGAAAATCGGTTCAGCCGTTTTGGAGTCTATAGGTAACGGCGACATACACACACACACACACACACACACACACACACACACACACACACACGCACATACACACACAGACAAAGTTCCATTTATAAATAAGTTTAGATAGATTGTATTTGTTGGCTGATATTATTTCCTAAATTTCAGATGGCAAGCACAGAAACTTTTCATCAGCTGTTAATAAGATAAATATTCATAAGAGAAAACACACAAAAAATCTACCTCGAACTTTCTCGGCTGCTATCATATTACAATGAAAGTTAATGTCAACTCTTCAAAGATTAGTTATTATGAACACATTTATATTAATGTTTGTAAATTACTTACCAGGGCTGGACAGAGGTTTGTCTGTTACAGGTGGCGTTGGTAGGGTCTCTTTTTCAATTGGGGATTGGCAGACTTCCATACATTTAGCAGCTGAAGAGAATCGGTTGGCGTTACCGCCACATCCACCGTACGTAAATTGCTCGCAACGTTTGGTTCCTGGATTAAAATAATACTGTTCGCTGTAGGCGTAACACTGTCCGCTTTCCTTTGGTAGATAACAGATTACTAATGAAAAAAGAAAGAAAAAACGAATACTATTTTTTTTTAATCATGTCACCCCAAGCAAGGCATTCCATTGCCACTATATCGCAGGGGGTTACATAGAGCGATTGGGTATAGGAAATGTCAGAAGGAGGGTGATAGACGAGTTAGGATGTACATTGGGAGAGAGTTGGAGAGAGTGGGTGTGAGTTAGTGTGTTAGGAGGTGTCTATTGACCCTACATTTAAACTCCTGGAGGTTGTGGCCGTCGGGGAAGCAAGCATGCGGAAGGGAATTCCACAAGCGGGAAGTACGAGAAAAGAAGCTGTTGGAGTAGAAATTTCGGTTACATTTCATCGGTTTCACTGTAAAAGGGTGGGACCTAGTTGCCAATCTAGTATCTCGTGCAAATTCACACCTACGGGGCACCAGTGATTTAAGTTCATCAGAGCAGAAGCCATGAAAGTATTTATAGAAGAGGCACAGGGAAGCCACGTCACGCCGGTGAGAGAATGACTGCAGGCGGTCAGCCAAGTCGGTATCAATCACATTACAGATTCTTCGCTGTATTTTGTCAAGAACCCCGAAGAGAATAGCAGGGGCACCCGACCAGATGTGGCAGCAGTACACAGAATTAATGAAAACCATATATAAAATGTCTAACCGTGTGATATTAATTATGAATTCTCAAATGCTTTTTCTGCTACAATATAAATGATTTCAAACAACCTTAAATTCTTACATTGATCATGAAAAAAACACATTATCTTGTTGGTTAGCTATTCACTTATCGAAAAAGTAAAATTAGTGTGTATATAGGTCATTGCATTAAAACCAACCAAAATAAACTGATAAAGAAATGAATAGTATAAGAAGAAATGGAAAAAGTTGTATAAACGATACTTTTTAGCAATTCATCATCATCATCATTTTGCAGCCTCGGCCGAGATTCAAAATCTTGTCAGTAGCTGAATACTTGAGGCTTCGCTAGAGCTACCAAGGGTGTTTTTATCGTGACGCCATCGCTAGATGGGTTGCCTACCACGGCTTAAGAGAGGCCCATTTACCCTCATTAAGAGAAGGATATCCCGCGCCAGTTTCCCAATCTGGTGTTTTTTACAACCTCGCGGTAAAAAAAGATATTATACATAAACTTCAGCTTGTAGAAAACAGTAAGTTTTGAATGTTGCTTTTTTTTTTCTTATTATAACGTCGGTTTCTCTTTGGTCACCAAAGACATACACAAACTTCCGCCTGTCGAAAACAGCAATTTCCGAAAGGATTCTTTTTTCCCCCTCCTTCTACAACGTCGGTAGCGACGCCCGCCTCTCTTTGGTCACTAAAGATATACATAAACTTCTGCTTGTAGAAAACAGTAATTTTCGAAAGGATTTTTTTTCTTCTTGTTATAACGTCGGTAGCGACGCCTGTTTCTCTTTAGTCATTAAAGATATACATTATAATTCATAAGAGAAACGTACTTTGAGGGTGGCACGTAAATTCACATTGTTCCCTAGTGTCGAATCTGTTAGCATTTCCTTGGCAACCGCCATACTTGAATTCTTTACATCGGTGTTCAACAGCATCATAATACCAGACAGGAAGCTGAGCTCGGCACGGTCCGACTTCCTTTTCGAGGTGACAGGCTTCGACTGGAGAAAAAGATAATAAATATATCAAGAAATATAAAAACGCACTAAACAGTACATATGGGATATTTTAAACTCTTGTAAATTAATAGTTATTATCAGCTTATAACGTTTCGCAACGTGACATTGACTACAGGTAAGTAAATGGTTCTATAAAGAACCAATCAAATTCCGTATCAATTTATCAATTTTTTTAGCAGATTATGTATGAGTGAAAGAAGAGGCTCCTGGATTCATAATACTATGATAATTCGGTATGGAAAGGACTGCAATATGTATGACCAACGCTTCTATTTAGTGAAAACGTGTTCCCAAACGTTACATTAATAATTTGGCAACTATTTCAAATTTACATTAATATGGACGAAGATTCATCGTTGTCTAAAGTGCCATAGACAAATAGACCGATATCAGTAAAGTCCACAGAAGCTGACTGTGCCTCAGTCTTTGTTCGAAACATTGTGCTAAGTCTATGGAATCCATGGATCGAATTAGGTGGGAGGCTGTTTCTTTATTCAGTTTTAGATCCAACGTGGATTCGTTTTTGAGCATTTGCGTAAAGAGGAAGGACTTAGAAAGGTTAAAGAGGCAGATTTTAATTTAGAGCTTTTATTCAGAAGTTGCCAAGTCCGTCATGATAATTGTCCGTAGATGGCGGGATAAAACACATTCATGCCTTTGCAAAGGATATTAGAACGTAAGTGAATGCAATGAACTTAACAGGGATCCGAAATCGGTTTTTCTGTTATTTAATCCGAGTAGCATTAAGATTATTCCTTCGTGCCTCCACAGATAAAGATTAATGAACCGTATAAAATCAATAAAGATAAATGACATTAATTTGATTTTAGCAACAAATAATAATGCAAATCATTCTATCTTTATCTACTCGTATATTCTATCACCTTCATGTCCATTTATGCTTTAATGCATATCAAAATGTTTTGCTGCGGATGTCTATAAATACACGGATATATTTTTGCGTGTTGTTTTGTATCTTTCGATTAATTTCAAAGTTCTTTATACAAAATATTATTCTTTATGATAATGACTCTAACATGAACAATGTTTCATTTGGAAGAAACGCGATGTGAATCATGCAATTCCATAAATTATCCAAGGACATTTCCACCCTCCTATATAATTTTAATTTCCTTAATATATCGATAGAAAAATATTGATACATTTGAAAATTTGACAATATATTTTATGTCCACTTATCTTCAGTTAAATTATGTATTTAAAAGTCAAACTTACGATTACCACCGTCTGGCACAAAATAATAATATTGGAACAGTGAATGAAGTTTGGTTTGATACGCAATAGTGAATGAGTTAAAACTATACGACTGGCTGACTTATATTGATATATTAAGAAATACTTATTAAAAGTTGAATAAAGAATTAATACTAAGATGATTTTGAAGCACTTGCGTTTCAAATGGAAATGATATACACACCTTGAATAAGAAAAAACTACACTAAGTCTTGTTTACAAGTTGTTTATTTCTAAGATTTCAAAATCCAAATGTATCGAATTATTTCTGCTTTCTTACTTGATGTTAAGATTTGAAGTTTGTTCTTATCTTATCTTTGATATCCTATGCTTTAAAAAGCTGCGTAATGTTTGACTTACACTTGATAATTACCTCATTTAATTATAAAATAAAATATCTAATCGCATATAACACTTGTCCTTTTTATCTTCAATACGAAAATTAATCTGTTAAACTAGTCATACGTCACCGTTTTGATTCTAAAAATAGAGCGGAAATTGGTTTCGAACATTTTATACTTTTTTTTTTCATCTTTGAAATAAATGATTTCTATGTGAATGAAATCATGTTCAGTTAAGCCCATTTTTAATTTTTTTCTTCGTTTTCATAAAATATTTACTTTCTTTCTTTTAGAGAAAGCCACAATGATCTGATTATGTGCAGCATTTCGATTAAGATTAGCAAACGAAACATTATAACTTTAACTGTAATACTCAAAAGAATATAATGTGCTTTTTTTTGGTGGGCGGAATTTTGTTTTTCTATTCTATTGTATTCCTTAATTAATATTATTTGCAGAAGTTATTAGTTTTGTTGAGAAGCCCAGAGTGGTCTCATAAGCTGTCAAATAAAAGTCATCAAAAATTTCTAACTCGAACATTGTCGGCTATTTTTTAGATGTCAAATCATTCTACAAAATATTGCTAGTTAAAAAAAAACGAAAAAAAAAACATTTAAATTCATGTCTGTAATTTAGGTACCTGGATGAGACAAGGGTTTTTCTGTTATAGGTGGGGTTGGTGGAGTCGTGGTTTCGATGTATGATTGGCAGACTTCCATACATTTGGCAGCTGAAGAGAATCGATTGGCATTTCCACCAGATCCACCGTACACAAATTCCTCACATTGTTTGGTTCTTGAATTAAAATAATATTGGTCGCTGTAAGCATAACACTGTCCTCTTTCTTTTGGTAGATGGCATATGCCTGGCGAAAAAAAATATTCATGTAATGTATATAGTAACGTTAAATATAAGTATAAGTATATAATAACGTTAAATATATATATATATATATATATATATATATATATATATATATATATATAGTTGTGTTTAGGGGGTCGTGGGTGTAATTAGAAAAAACAATATTAATTTCTTATATTCCTTGCATTGTACCACCTACTCTCGGGTTTAACTTGCCATTATTAAAATGAGTAATTCGTGTACATATTGTTCTTAACATTACAAACAAGCCAAAAAATGAATTGCGAAAGAAATTAACTTCAAGGAAGAGAGATACATCTTTGTATTCAATTTCATGCCATTACTAATTCATAAGAGAAACGTACTATGATGGTGGCACGTATATTCACATTGTTCCTTAGTGTCGAATCTGTTAGCATTTCCTTGGCAACCGCCATATTTGAATTTTTTACATCGGTGTTGTTCAACAGCATCATAATACCAGGCAGGAAGCTGAGCTCGGCACGGTCCGACTTTCTTTTCGAGGTGACAAGCTTCAACTAGAGAAAAAAAAATTATAATTATAGAAATACACCCAGAATTATAAAACGCACATAATAGTATATATGTAATTAGAGATTTTAAACTATTTTAAATTATAGTTATTATCAGCTTTTAATGTTTCTCAACGCCATTACTACATATAATTTAATGGTTCTATTCGTGTCATTCTATCACGTACCAATCTGTCATACTTTGTAGACGGTCATCTATGTGTAAAAACATAGGCTTGTGTAGCCATAATACAATCATAATTCGATATCGAAAGGACACCAATATGACTAAATGTTTAATCTATTGAAAATACGTAATTATGTTCAGTTAGGCCCCTTTTAAATTTCTTCGTTTTTATAAAATATTAATTTTTCTTTTAGAGAGAGCCACAATGATCTGTTTATGTGCAGCATTTGTGTTAAGATTAGCAAACAAACGTTATAACATTAACTGTAATAATCGAAAGAATATAATGTGCTTCTTATTTCTGGGGAAAAATAATTTTTTAATTCCATCCTATTCGTTAATTAATATCATTTGCAGAAGTTATTACTTCTGTTGACAAGCCATTGAGTGTTCCCATAAGCTCTTATTGAAAAGTTATCAAGAAATTATAACTCGTATATTGTCGGCCATTTTCAGGTGACAGTGAAGATTACTATGCATTCTACAAAATTGAAATAAAAACATTTCTATGCATGTCTGTAATTTAGGTACCTGGATGAGACAAGGGTTTGTCTGTTATAGGTGGCGTTGGTAGGGTCGTTGTTTCGATGTATGATTGGCAGACTTCCATACATTTGTCAGCTGAAGAGAATCGATTGGCATTTCCACCACATCCACCGTACACAAATTCCTCGCAACGTTTGGTTATTGAATTAAAATAATATTGGTCGCTGTAAGCATAACACTGACCCCTTTCTTTTGGTAGATGACATATGCCTGACGAAAGAAAAAATAATATCCATGTAATGCATACAATGTTAAATTAATATATATATATATATATATATATATATATATATATAAGAAATGATTAAGGCAGACACGTTACTTCATAGTACATCGGAAGTTATAGGCCTATTTCAGGCGAACCATCATCAGCTTTCGTCTTTATTGTACACTGTGTACAATAAAGACGGAAACTGATGATAGGCCTGAAATAGGCCTATAACTTCCGATTTACCATGAAATAAGGTGTCTGCCTTAATATTTCTTATATTTGCTCTATATGTATTTATATATATATTTAGAGCTCTCTTCGAGAGTTATCCTACCACTGTATATACAGGATATTCCTTTGGATTCTTCTATATCTACACCGCATGCTGTTATACATATATATATATATATATATATATATATATATATATATATTGTCATCCGCAGACAGATCTGTTTCGACATATCACAGCTCATCAGTACGGTTAGACTCCGATTGCTTTTTTACCCAGAATTGAAACCCGACCGAAAGTAATGAAAACATCTGAATTTCCTGTGTTGATAAAGTATTACTTTTTGATGGGGAAATACTGTTCAAGCAAAGCAATAGCTTGATAAGTGTTATTTGAACTCTACTCCGTCAGAAAGAACGGTTAAGAGGTGGCATGCTGACTTTAAAAGCGGTCGTACAGACACAAATGATGTTGAACGCTCTGGTCATCCAAAATCGGCAGTTGTCCCAGAAAACACATACAAAAAATAATCCACAAACTCGTTTTGGCCGATCGTAAATTGAAGTTGCGTGAGATAGCAGAGGAGTTAAACATATCAGAAGGCAATGTATTCACCATTTTGCATAAAGATTTGTCAATGAGAAAGCTGTGTTCAAAGTGGGTGTCGCGTTTGCTCACAGTCGATCAAAAACAACAACGCGTTGACAATTCGGAGAGTTGTTTGCAACTGTTTCAACGCAACAAAAAAGTGTTTTTGCGTAAATATGCGACAATAGATCAAACATGGATCTACCACTTCCCTCCAGAGTCAAATCGGCAGTCAGCTGAATGGACAGCATCAGGTGAAAGTCGTCCAAAGAAGCCAAAGGCACCAACATCATTAGGCAAGGTTTTAGTCTCCGTATTTTGAGATGCGCAAGTTATTTTGTTCGTCAATTACATTGAGAAAGGAAGAACCATCCGTAGCGAATATTATACAGTATTAATGGTGCGTTTTAAGGAAGAAATCACAAAAAATACGGCCACAAATGAAGAAGAAAAAAGTGTTCTTTCACCAAGACAACGCACCGTGTCACAAGTAGATCTCAACGATGACAACAATAACAAGACTACATGAATTGCACATCGAATCGCTTCCTCATCCACCCTATTCTTCAGATCTGGCACCCAGCGACTATTGGTTGTTTGCAGACCTCTGAAGAAATCTCCACGGAAAGACATTTGTTTCCAATGAAGAAGTGATTTTGGAAACTGAGGTGTATTTCGATATTAAAAACAAATTGTTTAGTAAAAAGGCATCGAACTGTTAGAAAAGCGTTGGAATCAGCGTATCACCCTAGAAGAAGACTATGTTGATGAATAAAGTTGAGTTTTGCCTAAAAATTGTTGTTTTATTTGTTAGGCATGAGATTTATTGAGTGATGTGTTAACATTACAAAAATGCCAAATAAATAATTGCAGAAGAAATGAACGTTCAATGAATAAAAAATACATCTTTGTATAAGAGATATGCTGAAGTATTAGTAGTAGCAGTCTTTCCCACCTCATGCTTCCGGTTGCGGGCTGGCCGTTATCTTCAGTTCCGGTTTGTGAACATAAGGGAATAAACGCATGGTGTCAGGAGTATTGTATTCAATCATATACAGATCCCTTAACACAATAACACAACATGGTGTCAGGAGTGGGATGGTAAAAGTAAATATCTCATAGACATCCACGGTTTACAGTGAAAAATCGATATACGGATATTAAAAAAAGAATAAAAGGAACAGAACATGCCCACACGTGCTCGGTCTGTCTACACCATAACTCAAACGAGATGGCATTAATCATGGTGAAAAGTGAATCTACGGTGTCATAGCCTGGTGAGACAGACACAATACAATAATATATATATATCACAGCAAGGATCAAGCAAGACTCTCCTAACACGAAGGTAAGCAATTTATTCGTCCTATGAAAACAAACTGCCGAAACTGTTGCATCGCATCATTGTTATTCGTAGTAGTTAACAAACCTCTTACCATCGTTCAGTGTGATATTTCCAGAACGAAGAAGAAAAAAAAGAAAGAAATTCTTATCACATCTAATTGCTACCGTTCCATATCAAACATGGCTTGCCAAATACCTCTCCCTCCATGGATTGGCAGAGTACCAATCTACCAAAAGATTTTGACAGATTTGTGTGACAAGTTATGTTGCATTTTCACGGACCACTCAAGGACGTCAGTGGGGACGTAAAAGTCAACTATCTATTCCTATGGTCGGATGTTGAGGGCCAAGACTTGAGCGACGCGTTCGATTTCGAGGAAGGTAAAGCACTTAATGTAGAAAACTACATCAAAAAATTTCGGGCATTCATAGAGCCGAGATCAAATTTTCGTGTCTCAAGGTACCAGCTTTCTACAGTGCCGGCAACAGCCTGACAAACAAGCCCATGCCTTTATGAAGAGATTAAAGCAAATCATGAAGCAATGTGATTATGATCCTCCTGCCGAGAAGACTCTTTTGTTAAACCTTTTCATTTTGGGGCTAAACCTTAAGTCCACGCAAATATCCTTATTCAAGGAAGGAAAAAACCTTAGCATTGCAGAGGCACTACGCGTTGCGGAGACAGAAGAGGCAACATTAAGGCAGGTAGAAGCAATACAGTTCATCACACAGGATGCCCTACAAATCCCCGATGAGGAAACACATGATGCTCGTGCAATAAACTCGGGGAGAGAATCTAAACTTATTTATAAATGGAACTTTGTGTTGTGTGTGTGTGTGTGTGTGTGTGTGTGTGTGTGTGTGTGTGTGTGTGTGTGTGTGTCCGCTAACTATAGACTCCGAAACGGCTGAACCGATTTTCTTGAAAATTTATACAGTTGTACTATAAGCGTCTGCGAGTGTTCTTAGCTAGGTTTTGTGTCGAGGTACCCCGATAAATATCGATAATCAAAAAAATCGGGCTATAGAAGGAGTGGTCCGATTTTAATCAAATTTGATACAGTCATAGACAAAGATATGACAAAGATATAAGAAACGATATTCTGAAGTTTCAAGGTTGCAGTTCTTATAGTAGTGCAGAAAATCGAATATATATATATATATATATATATATATATATATATATATAAGGCAAGATGTTTGTGTGTGTGTGTCTGTTTATCTGTCTGTATGTCCTTTATACAAATCCACAATTTTTATCTGATTCTCACCAAACCTCAAAATTTGATTTACATCCATTTATTTTTCTTTTAGTCTACGGTTTCGCTTTAACTGGAAACAACTATTGCTTTTTAGTCTTTCGTGCCAACGTCCAAAGTGTCTGAGCTACAGGACCATGGATTAGTTCTAAAGCTTTCATTACACCCGAGCAACGCCGGGCTATACTGCTAGTATTTTAATAATTGCAACTTTTGTAAAAGAAGCCATTACAGAAACGAGTGCCCGGCAAAAGGAAAAACATGCGGAAAGTGCCGGAGAACAGGACAATTTTGCAATTGTCTGTCACACAAGAGACACGAAAGACTCAACCCGTAAACGAGATGGGCCCCAAAGGATAAATAAAACACCCAAAAACAGAAACGCCTACAATATAACCACAACACACAGCGATGCGGAAGACGATCACTCACGAGGAGAGGCATATTTCTATACCATAACAGGGTCCGAGACAGCAAAACCCTATACACCAGGGAACGCAACAGAAGCATATGCTGAATTGAGAGTAGGGAACAAAATATCTAAAGTGGAAATAAAAGCAAAGGTGGACACAGGAGCTATGAGCAACCTTATCCCTTGGAAAGTTTTCAAACAACTAAAAAACGTCAACCTCCGGGACACTAATCCTTCTACTCGCCTTTGGGGGTGTCCCACTCGACCAAGCAGGTCTGTGCCATCTAGGTGTCAGATACGGCGACAAATTCACAAGCGCTAATTTCCACATGGTCAAGAGTAAAGGACCCACGCTTCTTGGTCTCCAGACCTCAAGGAAACTGGGGCTGGTCACCCTAAATTTTACAATAGGATCCAACATATCAGAACCTGCGCATACCAGCCCAACTAAAGCAGTGCAATCTAAACCAGAAGGAGACGTCAAAGAAAGAGAGCACATACTCAAGGAATTTGCCGATGTGTTCAAAGGCACTTGGTGCCTGCCAGGAGAGTATAGCATTAAGGTTGACCCGTCAGTACCCCCAGTAGTACATCCACCCCGTAGAGTCCCAATAGCCTTGAGAGAAAAGTTCAAGGCAGAGCTGGATTCCCTCATAAGACAGGACATAATAACTCCAGTGACAAAACCAACGCCCTGGGTCAACTCTTTTGTATGCGTCACAAAAGCCAATGGATCCGTCAGGCTATGCCTGGACCCCAAAGACCTGAACAAGGCAGTTCAGCGGCCGCACTTTGTAACACCAACATTTGAGGAAATTATCTCCAGGCTCCATGGAGCAAAATGGTTCTCAATAACCGATGTGAAATCTGGCTACTGGAACATGAAACTGGACAGGAAATCAAGAGAACTAACCACGTTCATCACCCCTGAGGGACGCTACATGTTTAAGCGTTTCTCAATGGGAGTAAAGAGTGCCCAAGACAAATTCTAGCGGGCTATGTTAGAGAACTTATAGGATATCAAGAATGTTCTTTCGATATCAGACGACACCATTATCATGGGCTTTGAAGAGGATGGCAGTGACCATGACAAGGCACTCAGGGAACTCCTAGAAAGAGCTTGGTCCCGAAACTGCAAGTTCAACCCAGACAAATTAGTGATCAGTGCACGAAAAATCTCTTTTTTCGGTCACATATCAAAGGACGGTGTTAAACCAGACCCAAAGAAGATAGAAGCAATTGTTTGAATGGAGTCACCAAAAGATGAAAAACAACTAGCAAGCTTCCTGGGACTATCGAACTACTTGAACAAATTTTCACCACAGTTAGCAATTCTGGCCAAGCCGCTACGAGACCTTCTGTCAACAAAAACAATTCATCTGAACAGAACAGGAACAGACGGCATTCAACAGCATAAAAGAGGAAATAAAAAAAGCAGTCGTGCTCAAATATTTTAACCCCAAAGCACCAATTACTATACAAGTAGACGCATCATTACCTGGGCTAGGTGCAGCCTTCATCCAAAATGGGATGCCAGTTGCTCTAGCAAGCAAAACACTGTCAGGCCCAGAGACAATATAACGGCCAGTTCGCAACCGGAAGGATGGGGTAGAAAGGACTGCTACTACTAATACAACATTCCCTTCTCTTTATTAAAGGGGGAGTTAACTAGGCTGTATTGGCCAGGAGCGGTTAGGGGAGGGGTAACTTGAGGATAGTTCATTACAGGACCCAAGACCAACTGGTGGTCACCCATCAATCATCACAAGCATCAGACCACCAATCCCGTCTACTCCTGTATACAGTGGGAACACACATGCTAAGCTGCGCAGATCCAGCAGATTGAGCAAACCCCCACAGAGACTTGATTTGTGACAGCAGACGAATGAACTATCCTCAAGTTACCAACTCCCCTAACCGCTCCCGGCCAATACAACCTAGTGAACTCCCCCTTCAATAAAGAGAAGGGGATGTTGTAGTATTAATAATAGCAGTCCTTCCTACCCCATCCTTCCGGTTGCGAACTGGCCGTTATCTTCAGTTCCGGTTTTTAAACATAAGGGAATAAAAACGCATGCAACTTCATTCTGTCTTATTGTATTCAATCATATACAGATCCCTTAACACAATAACACAACTGATAAATGTTGGCAATTTCATACCATTACTAATTCATAAGAGAAACGTACTTTGTGGGTGGCACGTTAGATGACATTGTTCTTTTGTTTCGAATCTGTTAGCATTCCCTTGGCAACCGCCATATTTGAATCTTTTGTATCGGTGTTCAACAGCGTCATAATACCAAACAGGAAGCTGAGCTCGGCACGGTCCGACTTCCTTTTCGAGGTGACAAGCTTCAACTGGAGAAGAAAATATACATACATGAATACACGCAAACTACTATGAAGTAATTGTAGTCCATTTTAAGCTATTTATATTTGTAACAATTGCCTGTTTATAAATGGATGCTTGGCATCGCTTGTGTTACAAATGATATATGCGTTCTATTTAAGTCATCCACATGCCAAATTATCAAATTTTGTATCACGGTTTCTGTGTGCGAGGTGAAGTGTGGTTAGAGAAGCCACAAAATTATCATAATTAGACATGGAATAGACACCAGTAGTGAGACTATTTCATCTGTGTAAAACAGAATATATATATATATATATATATATATATATATATATATAGAGAGAGAGAGAGAGAGAGAGATAGAGAAAGTGAGAAGCCGTGAACGTTTTCTTTAAAGTGTATATTTATTGTTTTTGTAATTATACATGTTATGAAACATTAATTGTCCATGACGCTACACGTGTTTCGAGTCTAAAATTGACTCTCTTCAGGAGAATAAATTTGTGGTTTTTACGTTTGTGTTCCTTCAAATATCTGGTCGCGAGTTGTATATCTTTTGTTCAATATGCTTACATTTTCCTCTCATATCTGTTTTGTGTCATTATATATTGTGTGGTTTTCTAAATAAGAATCAACAACAAAACAATACTAAACATTCCCCCCCCCACAAAAAAAATGCCGGCTTTACGAGTCGTATCATTACAAAAGAGAGATCTTGGAGTCAACAACAAATTCGCGACCAGATATTCAAAAAAACTCAAACGTAAAAACCACAAATTTATTCTCCTGAAGAGAGTCAATGTTAGACTCGAAACACGTGTAGCGTCATGGACAATTAATGTTTCATAACATGTATAATTACAAAAACAATAAATATACACTTTAAAGAAAACGTTCACGGCTTCTCACACTTTTTATTCTATACTAATTTCTCTCGTTGGAACAACCCTATTTCTTTATTCGATATATATATATATATATATATATATATATATATATATATATATATATATATATATATTATAAATAATAATTTAGAACATGTACAAATTATCATCTACTCCAAAGTGTACATTTTGTTTCAACTTTGAAAGGACAATGTCTCATCAGGTAATGTGAAAAGAAAATGGAAATTCTTTATCTTATATTTGACGAATTGTGTGTGAGAGGTGGAGTGGGGTGGGAAATGGGAAATAAGAGTTGTAAGTTGTCAGTTAGAATTTGAACGAAAAGAGGAAAGAGTTAGAGGATAGAGGTGATTAATGGATGTGTTGAAAATTTTATAGACATATTTAACATTAGAAGATAAAGTCTGGTCCTTTACAGCTTTTATACTCTCCCCACCCATATACATATCCTTATTTTTTCTCTTTGTTAAACCCAAAGGACCGGCTGTAAAGGTTCATACCATATCTTCTACTGTTTCTTTTCACACAACCCGATGAGGCATTGTCCTTTCAAAGTCGAAACAAAATGTACACTTTGTAGTAGATGATAATTTGTATGTGTTTTAAACTATAATTTATAATAAATATTCATAGCTCTATTTTATATTGAACACTGTTTTAAATTAATGTTTTGAACGTTGTTAATTTTTTCTTCGTTTCTTTTTCACTTGGATATATATATATATATATATATATATATATATATATATATATATATATATATATATATGACATTAACAGCATTAAATTAATTTTCAAGAAACGTAGATATGAACATGTTGGGGATCGCCCCTTTTTTACACACTCAATGGACTCGTTCAAATACAAATAATCCTGCCTACAGAGAACGAGGGTGTCTATAGTGCGTTATAGAGTTGTTGTTGTTGTTGTTGTTGTTGTTGGAGTTGGAGTTGGAGTTGTAGTTGGAGTTGTAGTGATTGTCAGAGCAGTTGAACCGCCGCTCGTAGGTCAGCAAGAATATAGACTATTACCCGGATTTACTTCTTTGTATATATTGGACTCCTACTAACAAGTATTCCTGAATCTACTAACCGTGTACAGGCTGTACATCTTTTGTTCAATATACTTACATTTTCCTTTCATATCTGTTTTGTGTTATTATATATTGTGTGGTTTTCTAAACAAGAATCAACAACAAAATAATACGAAACATGCCCAAAAAGAAAAATGCCGGCTTTACGAGTCGTATCATTACAAAAGAGATATCTCGGAGTCAAATAAACTTTCGCCAGATTCTCTTTCAACATATGCAAATTTGAACTATCAATCAATCTATAAAAATGGCTTTTAACAGGCCACAGTGAGAGGTGTGACGACTGCAGCTAACAAGTGACACGTTTTGTTGGAATGGTTGACTTACGCTACTCTATTGAATGAAGGTTGGAAGAAATTAATTAAAGAATTAATTATTACAACTAAGATAAAAAACAGATAATTTTTCTATTAAGTCGTAGCATATATAGTGTTATATTCATAAGCATTCATGATTTCGGTCTATCAAGAGGGATTGAATTAGGTGCGTATCATTTAACGTTTTCACTCGAGATCCTCTTCTCTTCTATTTGACTGTAGGATATGAAATGTCACATTCATAAATACTCAATATTTCGATCCGGGGAAATGGATTGATCTCGTTGTATGTTAGTATTTCGGCCATTATTTGAATCCTCTTTTTTTTTCTTTTTTTTTTCTTTTTTTTTTCACTATCATTCAAATTCCTTGATATAATACACAATCTAAAATAACACTAACTCTAACAAATCCAATCTTTTATTTTCTAAAAAAATAACTCACACCCTTTGTAGTATAAAAAAAAAACATGAATGATGATGAGGGGGTGGAACAAAAGGTGCAGTGCGATGCTCGCTCGCTGTTTTTCTTTCTTTCGTCGCCTCAAGGAAATGGATTTCAGGTTTCCTTTTCTCGGCCCCGTTACACAGGGCACTTGTGAAACAGACACCAACTAAGCCGCTTCTCCTTCCTCTTTGTCAGTCTGACTGTCAATCCGCAACTTCGACACACACACTCCACCGAGAAAATTCCCACTGACAGCAGCGCTGGTACCCGCTCTTTATACCATTCCAAGACGGCCAAAATTTGCATATGTGCAAATATCGTCTCGTTTTGGACGAGATAGGCACGCATAAATTGTGTCTTCAAGACCGGCCATCTTTCTTTTTAGTTATTATCTTACAGGATAGACATATTCGCATTCGTTTTGAATTCCGAGGTAAGTCATCGCTTTCGTTGACACCTTTTTTATCAACGCACCGACAAAAACTGTCTCCAACTTTATATATAACACACCATTAATTTTGTTATACTACTTTTTTGTATAATGTTGTCTTTTATATTCCCTCGTATATATTAGTTAATATCATTTTTGATGTTATTAGATCTTATAAAAATATCAGAGAGATTTTATAAACTGTTAATAAAAACACTTTTCGATTCATCTCCATATTTTTGGTCGTACAAAAATGGCAACATAGATGATGACAATAGTTCGAATAATGTAAATACTGTTAATGATAAAAATTATCAGAAAAATCTAACATTTTCAGTTGTTGTCAGGCTCTAATGTCAACAACTCATCAGTTAAATGAACACATTCATATTGATATCTGTAATTTACTTACCTGGATGGGACAAAGGTTTGTCTGTCACAGGTGGCGTTGGTAGAGTCTCTCTTTCGATGTATGGTTAGCAGACTTCCATACATTTGGCAGCTGAAGAGAATCGGTTGGCGTTACCACCACATCCACCGTACGCAAATTGCTCGCAACGTTTGGTACTTGAATTAAAAAAATGCTGTTCGCTGAAGGCGTAACACTGTCCCCTTTCTTTTGGTAGATGACATATGCCTGGCGAAAGAATTGTTGTTATAAAAAAAACCCTTTATTTTAATTTCTCATATATTTAAGTTGTAGTTGTTTGATTTTGGCATCTCTAATTATTAATTTGCATTTTGGGCTCACCTTTTTTACTAACAACCATGCATTTCGTTTTCTTGCAATTGCAGTTCCAGCAGTTCTTTGTGTCATTCGGCAGGATTCGAACCTGCTACTTTTATCCATATAGGGGAAGCCACTAATTGATCTGGCGTGTCTTAATTTCCGTAACATGTTTACATTTGTTGACTTTACGATACATTTCAGAGCAGATATGGTTATTACGATGAATCGAAAATTGTGTTACATAGGCTTGATTTGACTTCGTTTAGACTGTTGCTCATTCGTCGTCGAGAGATCAAAGACGCGCCAAATCAACTGGTGGCTTACCCTATATGGATAGGGGTCGCAGGTTCGAATCATACCGAATGACACACATTTTCGTAACAAAACATTTATCGTAAATAGTCAGACCGGTAGAAATAAATATATAATACGGTTTGATTATAAACAGAATATCTACTAAAATACTAGTATCAATCAAAAATAATGTTCAAAGAAATAATTTCAAATATGTATATATATAGGTTCAAAAAAGCCATGATACTTCTCAAGATGCTAGTGAAAATTCTTTTTTGATCTCATTTGATTTAATTCATATAATACCTTTTCGAATTATCAATAATATAATCAGATATAATTGGAACATCTTTGATTCTTTGGACATCAAATGTTTCATATATATATATATATATATATATATATATATTGGGGAAAAGATGACAAAGTGGAAAAAGTTATCTTAATTCTGTTCTTCATATGAAAAAATATATATCTATATACTTAAACATTATTTTTTGTTGAGGCTTTTATTTGATCAGATGCCCCCTTTATTTATTAAACAGTACATTTACTTTTTTCGCCTATCGACTTGAATATTCGAGAAATCTTGTGTGTGTGTGTGTGTGTGTGTGTGTGTGTGTGTGTGTGTGTGTGTGTGTGTGTGAATTATTAAAGATACGTATTGATATACGAGCATATAAAATATAAAAATATTATTCCGGTATTAATATATATATATAGTCCTCCGCAGACAAATGTGTTTCGCTGTATCACAGCTCATCAGTACGATTAGACTCTGATTGCTTGAAACCCGACATATATATATATATATATATATATATATATATATATATATATATGTGTGTGTGTGTGTGTGTGTGTGTGTGTGTGTGTATTGATAAATATGCATATCCTACGACTGTGCCATGACTTGGAGTTTTATGCGTTATGCAATCATCAGGTTCATATTTCAAACTGACAGTTTAAAATATTTTAATTTAATGTCACTCGCTGTTTATAGGAATTAAAACATATAAATTTAAGTTATTGTTTTTTTAATAACAAGATTAAAAATTTAAATATTTTTAGGTTACATGTAGATAAAAGTTTTAATTAAAATTTAAATAAACAATAAACAATATCAAAAATAATAAAATGCAGGAAAATAAATCAAAGGGATGTAAATCATGAAACGTAAAAAATTAAATATTCAAATATTCAGTCAATTAAGTGCCATACGTGAAACACGCTTGGGCGATCATGTCTCGAAAGTGACATGACTGACTGGGCAGAAGATTATCTCGCAGTAGGTTGCCATTGCTTTCTGCGGTAGACTGGTTGCCAGCCAAGGCTATAGAACCCAATCTGTCCTGTTATTTAACTCATAACTGGAAGGAATAGACGGATTAATACCTTTCCCAAGGGTATTTGCGCGTAAGTGAATGCAATGGATTCAACTAGAATTCGAACTCGACTCCCCGATTTCTCGTTTCAAGCCTTTATCCATTGCACCACAACGCACATCCATTCAAATATTACATGTAGATAAAAAAATGTAGATAAAAAGATTTAAATTTTAAATAAAAAGAAAAGAAAAGAAAAATGAAAACGAAAATGAAAATTAAGAATTAAAAAGTAAAATTTAGAATTAAAATAAAAAATTAAACAATGTAATATGCAAAAATAAGAAGGGTTTAATTCATAATTGTTAAAAGTAATATTGTGGGGGAAAGAAAGAAAAGGCAAACGTATAGAGGATTCTATAACATTCTAGCATTTTTCTATGACAGCATGTGGTCATTAAAGCACTCTTTTTATTAAGCAATTTAGGATTATTGATATGGTTTAAAATGACAAGTTTTTCTAAAAGGCATAGTTTACTGTTATCTACTTTTCATTGTAAGGTTTGGATTTAGCTGCTACGATATTCAAGGTAATAAGTGGGTTCTTGTTGTTTTTTAATTTCAAATAATGTATGGATAAAGCATTATTTTGCTGTATTTACTGTTGTTTAAAGACAACATATGGTTGTTAAATCTTATTTTTCACGTGTTAGAAATACTTCCAAAGTAAAATTTAACATCGTTATCATCCGAATGAATACGAGCTCTATAAACAATATTTTCTAACATACATTGGCCGTTCAATGGGCAGGATTTATTTTCTTGGTTGTTGCAATTGTTTTATACAACATTGATAAAACCCTTTAAGGACATTTTAAAAATAAAAGTTTATCTCATTATCCTATATGTTTGAATATATTTTCCAACTCTTGGCTTTTAATATTCTGTGCTACTGTCTTATTCCTTTTCCAGTTTAAACTTTTGACATGTCTAGTCTTCTTTGACAAAATATTGATACAGCATTGATAAAACTCTTTAAGGACATTTTTAAATAAAAATTTATATAATCATTATCCTATATGTTTGAATATTTTTTCCAACACTTTACTTTTTATAATCTATGCTACTGTCTTATTCCTTTTCCAATTTAAACTTTTGACATGTCTAGACTTCATTGGAAAAAGATTGATACAGCATTGATAAAACCCTTTAAGGACATTTTAAAAATAAAAGTTTATCTCATTATCCAATATGTTTGAATATTTTTTTCCAACTCTTTGCTTTTTATATTCTATGCTACTGTCTTATTCCTTTTCCAATTTGAACTTTTGACATGTCTAATCTTCTTTGACAAAGACTTGATACAACATTGATAAAACCCTTTAAGGACATTTTAAAAATAAAAGCTTATCTCATTATTCTATATGTTTGAATATATTTTCCAACTCTTGGCTCTTCATGTTCTATGCTACTGTCTTATTCCTTTTCCAGTCTAAACTTTTGACATGTCTAGTCTTCTTTGGCAAAACCTTGATACAATTTGTGTATGATGAGCTGACAAATTCTTTTAAACTATAATAACCTACCACCCCACTTTATTCAACTCATTTGATGACATTTTTTTTCGTTTAATTTAATTTAATGTTTCAAAATTTCCGCATCTATATATATATAACCAAATAAATTAACCACATTTTACTGTCTGAATAAAATTTTTAAAATACTTTAAAAGATCTTGAACATTGTTAACATTTCAAATTCAAATAATATATTATATATATATATATATATATATATATATATATATATATATATAGTTTTTTATAAATCAGAGATAGGGAAAATGTCACTTACTTCGAGCATCGCATTTAGATTGGCACTCTTCTTTGGAGTCGAATTTGTTGGCATTGCCTTGACATCCGCCATAATATAATTCTTTGCATTGATGATTCACAACATCATAATACCACGCAGGAAGCTGAGATCGGCACGGCCCAACATCCTTTTCCAGGTGACAAACTTCCACTGCAAAATAAAGAAAGTGATTATTGTTTCTTTTTATATCAGTCCACTAATAAGATATATCTAAGAATGTTATGACATACACCGAAACCTTTTATTGTTAGCTAGCAGTACAGCCCGGCGTTGCTGGGGTGTAAGGAAAGCTTTAAAACTAACCCATGTTCCTGGAACTCAGACTCTTTGGACGTTGGCACGAAAGACTAAAAAACAATAGTTGTTTCCAGTTAAATCGAAATCGTAGACTGAAAGAAAAATAAATGAATGTAAGTCAAATTTTGATTTCCTGCTATCGATATCAAATAAGTGTTTTTCGTCGTAAACTGAATTTTGAAGGCTAAATAAGTCCTCTGAGTAAATGGTATCATGGCTCAGACTAAGAACTATAATTATACCTACTTAGAGCCAAACCCGAAGCACAAACTAAAATAAAAGGGCTGAAAAAAATACAGACATACAGGCAGATAAACAGACAGACAGACACACACACACACACACACACACACAAACATCTTGTCTTTTATATATATATTATCGATTTTCTGCACCATTGTATGAACTGCAACCTTGAAACTTCTGAATATCGTTTCTTATGTCTTTGTCTATGAGTATATCAAATTTGATTAAAATCGGACCACTCCTTCTATAATCTGATTTTTTCGATTATCGAGTTTCGATATTTATCTGGTGTACCTCGACACAAAACCTAGTTAAGAACACTCGCAGACACTTATAGTACAACTGTGTGAATTTTCAAGAAAATCGGTTCAGCTGTTTCGGAGTCTATAGATAACGGACACACACACATACACACACATAGACAAAGCTCCATTTATAAATCAGTTTAGATAAGTATATTGGATGTGTGGGGTTGCAACTCGGTCGTGTCGACGTCTCATGTTCATGGTCAATACCGTAAATAAGGGACGTGATTGTCCATTATTCCCAGTGAGATCATCGAACGCCTGGGGTCTAACAATTCTGCACCTCTGCTTTATAAACGCTGATCTCATGAAAGGATTTATCCGCCTTTTGACAGGTCTTATTTTTAATCCGACTGGATGTGTCAACAATCTCTCCACCGGAAATGACGTAGGGAAACTGTTTTATCGCCGACAACTCGAGCTTGCGGTAAGTTTTTTATTTTTTTTATTTTTTTTAATCGTATCACCCCGAGCGAAGGCGGTAATGCCACTGGTGTGCAGGGGGCTACATAAGAGTAAAAAGATTAAGTAGAAGAGAGTGAATAGGAAGACGAACCAGTTAGAAAGGAGCAAAAGAAGGATTGGAAGACAGGTGTGATGACAGTTGCAAAGGTGGAGAGAAAGGAAAGGATATACGGGGTGGTGAAAGAACTAGAGTCAAGTGGTTAATAGATGAATATTGACATTGCAAAGATGAGTATTGACATTGTAGCGAATAACATATTAGCCTTGATGTTGTTGCATTTATGGACAAAATTTGTGTCTAAACTTTTGAAACAGTAGAATCGGTTTTAGGTTTAGTACAAGTATGACTTTTGATGTTAGATCCGCTACAGAAAACATTTTCAGTTGTTAATTAATTGAAAGGTAATGTGGTTTTAACGTGCTTTAGGAATAAACGGCTAATATGCATTGGTTTATTTTAAATAGTGGTCTCCTCTTGATTGACATTGTTTCGACCGTTGTATCCAGTGGTGTTCTTCAGATGTTTGCCGTACACTAACATTCTTTTAATTTTTAACTGAACCCGTTATTCTAATCGTTTGGGTAGGTTATTCTGATTCCACTCTTCGAATGTGATCTATATTTCAATCATTTGTGAATATCTATGGTGATGATACAACGGTATCTGCGTACAACTCAAAAACGCTAGACGACCAGAGATTGGAAGCTGATCTCTTCCCCGATCTAGCTCTGTGGTGACGGAGAACTCGCTGGTTACATTCAATACCCCGAAAACCAAACTAATTACATTTCATAATCGTCGGTCGGACCATAAACTACCACCAACCGCCATAGATAGACGTTTCCTCCGGAAGGTTTCGGGCTCAAGTGGAATTCGTAGACACGAGCCAACGCTAAAGATCGTAAGAGAAATGGTTGATTCCAGTGATTTTAATCCTCGTGCCATTCCTGTATCTTTGCAAGAGACAGATCCGACCAAAAACGGAATAGTGCTGTTACATTTGGGAAGAAGCAGTCTGCCCCTTCCAGTTTTAAAAGCGTCCCCGCGTCCTTGTCGGTGACAAGCTATTTCCCACCTTGTAGCCCTCTCCTATAGATGTTGCAAGCCTCTCACTACTCTGTCGCTACTTCAGTAGAAAGTGCTCAGTCGAACTATATTTCTCAGTTTCATCAGTTCTAACTTTCACATGTAAGGCTCGCCATGCTATGTACATAGTTGCGAACCACCCTCATGTCGTCCCTATTTCATGAGTGAGAATTAAGTTCCACTCGATCAGCTTCCTCTTGCGAACCACTACTTTGTAGAATAGACTCCCAAGAGGATGTTTTCCGGATCATTACAATCTTAACCTGTTAAAGTCTACAGTTAACCGATATCTTCCCCATATCTGCATAAACTGTGCCTCTTACTCAGTAATCTTCTACGTCGAATTGCATAGGGTGAAACTCTGTTTAAAGACCTTAGTTTAATATTTTGGTTTTGTGGCAATTTGTGGTGTTCGGTAAAACTGCCGTTTGTAGAGCTTTCATTAATCGTTTTTCCTCAAGACCACCTACGAAAGAGTTAATCTTAATAGACGTTCTAAACAGCTTAATTTGGTGTGAAGCTATGCGTTTGGCTAAATCAAATTTATCTCTTTCATATTTTATTTTCCCCCAAGTATTCTAATTTCCCTCTATTTTAACATTTGTCCACACGTCTATTTAAATGTTGGGAATCTTTTGTTTATAAGAATCTATTTTTATTTTTATTTTACTTGTTTATTATCTTGTCATGTTCCCTATTCTGCCATTTACTCTCCGTGATTCTTGAATTGCCCGCACCCCACTTTTTGCCAGCTTGGTATCTATTGAGAAGCAAGGATTTAATTTTCATTTGCTCATTTGGTTTTGCCGACTTGAATTACCAAAAAAGTAAAAGGAAACATTTTCGTAGATTCAAATTTATTTTACTTGATAACTTACTAATTTGAGCTGCTTCCCTGTTTTTTTTTTCCTTTACTGAACCAGTAATAGGTTTCTTGACTCATGCTAACTCAAAACTTAATAGATTTCAATTTTCTATTCAATATAAATAAATATGCTGTGCTATCACCCGGCTCATACTCCTCTAGCTTCTCTTGTTTCTTGTTTATTTGTAAGTCATCTTGCTGTTTTATGTTAAAACCCCTCGACCTAACTTTTGGTCAAAATTGTGAAACAGTAACAAGCCTTTAAACATACGAATTTCAATTTGTGATTATTAATATACGTGTTTTATTTGTTTCTCTTTAAAAAGAAAAAAAGCAAACTAAAGAAATATCGTTTAATTGGTTTTTCGCAGCATTTGTTGTTTTTTTACTTTTCAGAGAATGACTATTGGCTTATGAAAACGCTTATAAATCACTTTGCCATTTGTACGACGTTTCGGCCGTTGTATGCTTTGGCAGTGGTGAACGAGTAACTTGCAGGGTTAGAGGGAGATAACTCATGACTCCCATTCGAGGCTTTACGCAAGGAATGGAGTTCATATAACCCCAATGATTGTAATAAAGGGTTCGGTTCGAAATTCCTAGCACCTGAAAAAGGCCTGAGCGTACAACGGCCGAAACGTCGTATAAATGGCAACAAAGATGAAGACAAGAGTTCGAATAATGTAAATACCCTTTATGCTTTGTTTTTGCTTTTGTTTTTTGTTTTCTCACTGTAACGCACTGCGCACCAGTGACATTTCTACCTTGCTTGAAATGAAATGAAAAAAAATCGAATGAAACTGTAGCGAATTGGTCTGCGATCTTTCTAACAATCGCATTATGTTAGGAGTTAAGTTTTGTCTTTCCGACGACCCAAAATATAGAAGACATAATTAGCTGACTATAGGTTTGTTGATCATAGCACTACGCTGGGTAGAGAATTGCTGTTTTTAACTTACCTGGGCTTGCGAAAACTACAGACTCTGTGGTCGCTGGTTGTGTTGTTGTTTGTTCGATCAGAGAATGGCATAAAGCGACACATTTCGTAAGAGAACTGAATCTATTGGCGTTTCCATCACAGCCTCCATACACAAACTCCTCGCAGCGTTTTGTCTGAGTGTTGAAGTAATATTGGTCACTGTATGCGTAGCAGATACCGGTTTCTTTTGGAAGCTGGCAAATATCTAGGAAAAAAGAATGACAGAAAAATAGACAGAAGAAAGATTAATGAAATGAGTGTTTTCATTCTCAGACATCTAAACTTATTTATAAATGGAACTTTGTCTCTGTGTGTATGTGTGTGTGTGTATGTGTGTGTGTCTGTTACCTATGGACTCCGAAACGGCTGAACCGATTTTCTTGAAAATTTACACATTTGTACTATAAGCGTCTGTGAGTGTTCTTAGCTAGTTTTTGTATCGAGGTACACCAGATAAATATCGAAAATCGATAATCGAAAAAATAGGGTTATAGAAGGAGTGGTCCGATTTTAATCAAAATTCATACACTCATATACAAAGACATAAGAAACGATATTGAGAAGTTTCAAGGTTGCAGTTCTTACAATAGTGCACAAAATCGATAATATATATATATATATATATATATATATATATATATATATATATAAATGGCAAGGTGTTTGTGTGTGTGTGTGTGTGTGTGTGTGTGTGTGTGTGTGTGTGTGTGTGTCGGTTTATCTGCCTGTATATCTGTATTTTTTCAGTCCTTTTATTTTAGTTTTTGCTTTGGGTTTGGCTCTAAGTGGGTATAATTGTAGTTCTTAGTCTCAGCCATGATACCATTTACTCAGAGGACTTATTTAGCCTTCAAAATTCAGTTTTCGACGAAAAAAACCTATTTGATATCGATGCCAGGAAATCAACTTTTGACTAACAAATGTACGTGTGTGTGTGTGTGTGTGTGTGTGTGTGTGTGTGTGTGTGTGTGTGTGTGTGTGTGTGTGTGTGTGTGAATATTGACAAAGAAATGATGGTGCTTACCATTTGGGTTGCAAATACTTTCACATTCTTCTCTTGTTTGGAACCGATTTCCATTTCCTTCACAGCCTCCATAATAGAAATGCTTACAAGTGTCGTCCTCCATGTCATAATACCAAGCCGATATTTGTGCTCTGCACGACCCTGTTTTCTTTTCCAAATGGCACATTTCAACTGTAGGTGAATTTCAAAGCACGTAAAGATTATTTGTAAAACGAAAACAAATTTTCTATCTGAAAGGTTTGCCTTTTTAGCTAGATATCTGAGTCTTATTTATCTGAATATCTATAAGGTAAAGAGTTATGGAATGAGGTCGTTGAATGAACTTAAGGAGGACGGGTTATAAGAATATGTAGGATAAGTGACGGTTGACTTTAGACTTAAAGAGATTAAGATTGTAGTGATCCTTAGGAAACAGTTTCACAAAGCAGAGGCTGTTGGAAAGAAGTTGTTTGAATATCATTCTTGAAAGGAATGGGATTATCTGTCCCAGCGGGGGGGGGGGCATGAACAGGTGGAACTAATAAAGGTAGGAAGGGCGTTCTATTTTACCCTAAGGGGGGGACTGTTTTATTCGACCCTAAAAAGGCTGTTTAATTCTACCCTAAGAAGACTACTATTTTATTGTACCCTAAGAAGACTACTATTTTATTGTACCCTAAGAAAAATGTTCTATTCTACCTTAAGAGAACTTTTTTATTCTAGCCTAAGACGGCTGTTCTATTCGATCCCGTGTCAAACACAGATGGATTTTTCTTGAATGCAATCACTCGCTTTCAACCAAGTCTATGGACATTGTCTTTCACCAATTACTGAAGAACTGTCAAACACTTCACACAGACATTAAGACATTTCTTCTTTAAAACTAAAAAAATATTCAGACATAAGATAAATTCTGTTACACAAGAATTTCCATAACTGAAAATACACTATTATATATTTGTACCGCTATTAACCAGTTTTGGCTAACAGTTCTAAATTTCGTATGTAAAATTCTTTCGTTGACTAAAACATTCATCTCTTTTTATATTATATCTATTGCACGCTTTTCAAGGTGATAGTTGATTTTCTTAGATGTGGCACAAGACCAAAATTAAGAAGTCCCCAGTGAGGATAGAACTCCCTACTCAGTTGTAATAGGTTCTAGCGAGACAGGCTTGAAGACCATTATACCATGTCCAGGCGCGCCGCTTAGATGTGGCACAAGGTCGAAGGTATAAGGTACCCAGTGAGAATCGAATTCACTACACAGTTGTAATAGGTTCTAGCGAGACAAGCTTGATGACCATTTCACCACGCCGAGGTGCCCCGCTGAGATGTGGCACAAGGCCGAAAGTAAGGAGTACCCAGTGAGGATTGAACTCACTACTCAGTTATAATAGGTTCTAGCGGGACAAGCTTGCTAACCATTACACCACGCCGAGGTACCCGATTTTCAGTGTGATAGAAGGAGTCATATCTTCATCATTTGTCACTTATTCACTTTTCATGCCCCAATCATTTACAGGTCAACTACTACAGTAGTTATCTATTTCTCGTGTGCTGTTAATAAACGTCAGAAAAGAAATATATTTAGTTCATAATGTTATGTCGGGAGGATATTTTTTACCACTAGATTTGAAGACCTCAAGCTTGTAATCGAGGAAACATCCTGCTAGAGGATCTGACCCATAAATCAACAGTTCTTGGGAAGAATCTATCTGTGTGGAACTTTCTTGTCACTATTAGAATAGGAAGAAAATGAGGATGATACACACTCATGTATATGGCATGGCTTCAGTGGTCAAGGCTGATGGAACCAAGGAGTATTTTTAGTCAGAACACTTGCCATAAATATAGTGATTGAATAGCAAGAGGCTTACAAAGTTTCTTCCGTGGAAAAATGGCTAGTTGGCTGGGAAATCACCCACAAAGTCACGGCTACGTTTTTGAGCTTTAGCAAGATTGACAAGTGAGAATCAGGCTAGTGAGATATATTGAACATTCGGACAATTTTGACACATTTTATGTCCCAAAAAAAGACACCTCTGAAAAAAATCATAATACCTTGTCAATCGACTTTAACCCTCTAGGGCCATTCATTTCATATTTGATACAGTATGAAAACAAAGAAATATTTTCCTGAAAAATTTTTTAAGAGAAATATTTTATAAATTTCAAATGAAAGCAGTACTGATTGCTCAGTCAATGAATACCAAATGTTTCCTTATAGGGAAATACCAAATATTTCCTTATAGGAAAATACTGTATCAAATACGATACGAATGGCCCTAGAGGGTTAATAAAACACACACACACACACACACATATATATATATATATATATATATATAGTGTTGAGTTGTTATAATATTTAGCGCCAAAATTGTTTTTCAGTGGTTATTCTGAAAAAATGTATTTTGGCAAGCAGGTATTTTTTTATCGCAAAGTGCTCGATATCGGGGTGGAGAGAGATGAGCACAAAATATTTTTTTCACTTTAATTGAGCAGGTTCATGCCAACTTCAAAATTTATTGAGGACACTGTTATGGTGTTAAAAAATATATATGTGTGCATACGTGCGCACGTGTGTGTGTGGGGGGGGGTACTTGACCCAT
Source organism: Ascarosepion bandense (assembly GCA_037127315.1). Taxonomy (NCBI): domain Eukaryota; kingdom Metazoa; phylum Mollusca; class Cephalopoda; order Sepiida; family Sepiidae; genus Ascarosepion; species Ascarosepion bandense. The sequence continues at coordinate 56,517 of JBBBDQ010030045.1, forward strand.
TCTATCCAATCACCACACTTAATACACGAACATTTTCTCCCCTAACCTTTGTGACCCCCAACAAGATGACATTAAAGATTTCTATTCTGGGTCATATTACTTGAATTCTACATTTTTTGAAAAACAGTGTTGAATGTTCTGAGAAAATTTAGTCTAAATGAAATCGTGGTCTGAAGTGATAGGTATATTCACTCGTCATAATGTGGCTTCCCTCTGTTTTTTTGTTACGTCGGGTAAGAGAATTATGTGAAATAATACAAAACAACGTAATAGTATAAAAGTAGGTGTATTGACAGGAAAAGAGAAGTATTTACAAGAGGTGAGGATTAGTAGAATACAGAACAAGGTAATTAGTATACAGTATCGTCGTAGAGATGTGATAGATTGACTAGTAGAACACTTCCGGTCCAATACCGGAAATACCCGGCTGACTCGCTCATTCGACTTCCTCACTCAACTTCCTTACTCGACTTTCTTCCTCGAGGTATAATCACTACTATTTTATATAGTGATTCTAATAATCCATTTCCGTGGAAAGGTGGAGAGAGCCCCAACACTTTTCTATAAATATTTTCATGCCAACTATTCTGACGAGGAGCATTTTTACCTTGTGCCACACACTTACTAGACTGATATTTAGTTCCCACCCGTTTACTGTCGAAATAGCGGAATCCAACCGCCACTTTTTCTGCATGACTTTATTTTCTCTCACTACCCACCCGTGAACCTCCCTCCCCTTGACTTGCTTCCCTGACAACTACAATGTACAAATATTTAAATGCCACTTTAATTATCATCTTCTATCTTCTTGAATCCCGTTCATCATTTTTCCTTTCATCAATTTCTCCTACACTAAGATTTTTTCTCTCGCATTCACTCCGTTTAAACCCCTGCATGGTAGTGGCATTTTCACTTTCTTAAGGTGAAACAATTATATATATATGTGTGTGTGTGTGTGTGTGTGTGTGTGTGTGTGTGTGTGATTGATAAAATATAAATTTAAGATATGCCACATTTCTGGGTTAAAGTGCTGAATATGAGAGAGAGAGAGAGAGAGAGAGAGAGAGAGAGAGAGAGAGAGTATGGTTCACTTGCTGAATTGTCTCAGAAGATATATATAACTTTTTTCAATAATGTTCCCCCCGACTCTTTTAACGGAGTCAATTCTTCTCAAATAAAACGCTGGGACCACGGTGTCTTGCGAAGTTGCTGGTACAAACGACGGATGATGCAATTCCAATGTTGCCTGGATAGTGACGACATACTCAGCGGTTTTCAATGCGACCGCTATAACGACGTTACTTCTCATAGTCCTTCGGCAACTATCAAATTTCAGCAATCCGCAACAAATTCAGAACAACGCTTCGACTTTTCAAATGATAAATCTCCTTGTCGAGAACTACTCAATCCGACCTCTTCAGTTTCATATAATCATTTCATAATCTTCATTTTCCTTGTCTTTTCGTCGTCTTCGCACAACAAATACAATCTGCAACAAGCATCCGTCTGAAACAATAGGGCCAAACGCAAGTAAAATATAAAATATATTTTACTCCGCGTTTTCATACAAAGACGTCTTCGGTTACGGGGTTGATCGGTCCAAATTAACCCATAACTGGAAGGAATAGACGGATTAATACCTTTCTCAAGGGTATTTGTGCGTAAGTGAATGCAATGAATTCAGCTGTAATTCGAACTCGGCTCCCCGATTTCTCGTTCCGAGCCGATATCCAATGCACCACAACGCACATCCGTTTGTGGTACCCCCGATAAATATTGAAAATCGATAATCGAAAAATCGCGTTATAGAAGGAGTGGCCCGATTTTAATCAAATTTGATACACTCATAGACAAAGACATAAGAAACGATACTGAGAAGTTTCAAGGTTGCAGTTCTTACAAGAGTGCACAAAATCGATAATATATATATATATATATATATATATATATATATATATATATAAAGCAAGATGTTTGTGTGTGTGTCTGTTTATCTGCCTGTATGTCTGTAATTTTTCAGCCCTTTTATTTTAGTTTTTGCTTCATGTTTGGCTCTAAGTAAGTATAATTGTAGTTCTTAGTCTTAGCCATGATACCATTTACTCAGAAGACTTATTTAGCCTTCAAAACTCAGTTTACGACGAAGAAAACCTATTTGATATCGATACCAGGAAATCAAAATTTGACTTACATCCATTCATTTTTCTTTCAGTCTACGGTTTCGCTTTAACTGGAAACAACTATTGCTTTTTAGTCTTTTGTGCCAACGTCCAAAGAGTCTGAGCTCCAGGCCCATGGATTAGTTTTAAAGCTTTCATTACACCCGAGCAACTCCGGGCTATACTGCTAGTATATATATATATATATATATATATATATATATATATATATATATATATATATATATATGATCCTTGTTACACCTAACACTGACTAAGGACAGACATGACACATCGAAACGTTTACAGATCATATTTCGATAAAGCCTTTCATAGGGAGTGTTTTAAGATTGCAAGAGCAACTTTTTATAATCTAAAAACATGATATATCATGGATACTTTCAACAAGCCTCTCAAAAACTTTCCAAGTCAAGAAACCTACCAGCTAGTCTTACAAAAACATTAGTATCAGAATGATGGCCACATATCCAACCACAGATGATATTGTGACAACGTCCGACCACACAAAAGACATGCTTTTCTTTAATTTTGAAATCATGATCTACAGGATGATAGAAAAGTAAACTCTTTATTTTATGCATGCGTGGCCAGCCAGTAGTTCTGACTTAATATTTTTTATTTGAGGTTGTTTAAAGAAGCAAGTCTGCTATATCAAAACAAAAATTTGGAAGAACAATTTGAAGGGAAAATACAAGATATGTCTTCTATACCACGAGTGAAATCAGATCACACGCTTCATGGGTGGCTAGAAAAGCTGGTGCCAATATCGAACTTTAAATATAACCATGATAAACGCTTTTCTCTCATATCTATTTATTGCAAAAATTACACTTAATAAATAAATTATACCTGTTAGTTTCCCAACTCAAACTGGGGTCAAAACGCTAGGAAAGGATAAAAGTAATATTTTTAAAAATTACTAATGCTTCCAAAAAAAAAAAGGAAATAAATGATGATTGCTAATCCTTTTTTCAGTACATCAAAATCTTATGGGATTTTGTTGATGATCTCCAACAAATGTGGATGGAAGCAGATAAAAACATTTACTGAGTAGTAGTTAGTAGCCTAATATATATCATGACAAATAATGTGAGTAGCAATATCAAATAGAAAGTATAATTTAAAACTTCTATAATCTTCTCACTCTTTCCTTTTTTCTTTTTTTTTAAATTGGAGTAGATAGACTAAACTATCACCCGGTTCACACTCCACTCACGTCTATTGAACAGGTTAAGAGGCTCATCCCTTGTTCCCTGTTTAGGATGTGGCTTCCGGCTTTCTCTTTTCCAATCTTCTCACTCTTTTCTTCTTTTTTTTCAATTGGAGTAGATAGACTAAACTATCGCCCGGTTCACACTCCACCCACGTCTATTGAACAGGTGTAGAGGCTCATCCCTTGTTCCCTGTTTAGGGTGTGGTTTCCGGCTTTCTCTTTTCCAATCTTTTCACTCTTACGTAGCCCCCTGCTCATCAGTGGCGTTACCACCTTGCTCGGGGTGATATGATTTTTAAAAAAAAATTAGAATGGTGAGTTACTTTCCAATCAATTCAATTAATAACGGGAAATTATTCATTAATTTTTGTTCAAGAAATGAAATGCGTCAATATTTGAATTGACTTTTTTAATTACCTGGCCTTGAAGGTGGTCGGGAAATAGGCGAATGAGAAGTGACTGGTTTCTCTATCAGATCCCGGCATATAATGTGGCATTTTTCAAGGGAGTCGAATCTGTTGGCGTTTCCTCCACAACCACCATACACGAACTGTTCGCAACGTTGCGTCTCTTTGTCAAAGTAAAATTGTTCTATATAGGCCAAACAGTGTCCACCCTCTTTTGGCAGATTGCAAAAATATGAAACTCATATTTAGTTTCATGTAAGCATTCATTCATATAAAAGATTCATCTTTTCAATATGTAATATTAATTGTAATAATGATGTAAGTCATGATAACTAATGGAAGTGCATTGCACAGTTATACATTTACTTTTCAAAAGTGTTCAATAGAAAAGTAGAGCATAAATATACGAAATTTATTATTATTAGTATTATTATAGCAAACTGCAACTCAATAGCTATAAAGTTTCGGTGTTAAAACGCCATCTTCAGACAGCAAATGTAAAAAGGTAAATTTTATTTCGAAATACACATAGATAAGGAGTTATAAAAATATTTAAAATAAAAGATTAAAAATTAAAAAAAATAGATAAAAACATAAGAATAATGAGGTCAACCAAAGAGATGAATAAAGTAGGAAGGTATTTTATAACATTTTGAAGAATGGTGTGAGTACGACACAGAGACTGTAGTGTTTCAATGTTTTGCCACTAAAAGTCAATGTCAAAAAAAATATAAACCGGTAAAAGAAGGAGGAAAAAATATAAAATAAAAAAGTAAAAAGAAAAAAGAAGAGTGAAGAGACAAGATAGAACAAGGAGAAAAGAGAAAAACTATAAAAGAAAAAAAATCAAAGGTTGGAAAAGATAAAATAAACTAATATACAAATATAACAATAAATATAAGAATAAAATCAAAACCAACATAAAAGATAAAAATAATGATAAAAAATTAAAATCAGAATCAAACATTAAAATATAAATAAAGATAAATTCTTAAGGGTATTTGTTCACAAGTACAAATATAAGAATAATTGTAATTTTAAAAAATTGCCAGTTCAATAAGCTAAAGTTTTTAAAGTTATAAAACGAGTAAATAGTGAAAATATTGAGATAAAGTTGAGATAATTTCAGATATATTTAATGATATGGAAGATTCTATGGTTGCAAAAATTATTGATTTCATTACATTGGTTTCAATAAGTTAGTTTTGGGGAATTTTTTTATATGAATTTTTTTCTTGTAAGCAAAGGAAACATATTTCATGTAACAATTTACATGTTTTAGCTTCAGTTAATTTTTTTCCATTTAACTGTAGGAGTTTTATCAATTATCTATATTGGCCATACAACCACTTCTTTAGTAGACGCCTTACATGCCACCTATTTAATAATAGTGCTATAAAAACATTTATTAACCCATACTTTACAAGAACCTTAAGAAAAAAATTGGTTGAAATTAAAAAAGTATTGTTTAAATAACAATATCAAAGGCATCTCGCTATAAGAGAGGCACTACATATCAACCAATTTTCTCCTACCATCAACCTTACATTATTATTATTATTATTATTATTATTATTATTATTATTATTATTAACGATAACAAAATAGCCAGAAATGATGTTAGTCAGTGAAAGTCTGAGAGAAAAAATATTTAAGATAAGCAGTCTTTGCAATGACGTACCCGATTTAAGAGATAAAATATTAACAGGATTAATAGAAATATAAAATTTGTCTTTCCCATTTGTACGACGTTTCGGCCGTTATACGCTCCAGCCTTCTTCAGGTGCTAGGAATTTCGAACCGAATCCTTTATTACAATTACTGGGGTATATCGTTCTCATCTCTTGCGTAGTACCTGTTTCGGAAGTCATGATATAACAATATTTTGTAGCGGACCGGAATTAATTAATTTTATTAATTAATTAATAACCATAACCTGAGAATCTTCAAATTACTATTATAGATCATAAGAGAACATACTAAGAGAAATTTTCTTTATCCTCCGAAGATGAGCAAAGGAAAACGGAGATGATTAATTTTATTAACTGATTATTAACTGTGGCTGGAAAATCTTTATCTTAAAAAAGAAAGCAGAGACGAAAAATAACATCTGGTATTTCTCTATTATTGTAAACCCTTATCAACGCCGAGGTGGTTCAGCATCTCACAGCACACAGGCTCCTCTCGGACAAGCAATATGGTTTCCGCTTCACCAGGTCTACTGCTGATATGCTAACGACCATCACCGAGTACATATACCAGGCACTCGACAGGAATGGCGAAGCCCGAACCGTTGCCTTGGATATATATAAGGCGTTCGACAGAGTTTGGCATGCTGGCCTTCTATGTAAACTGCGGAGCTATGGTATAACTGGACATTTGTTTGAACTAATCCAGTCATTCCTCTCTAACCGCACAATGAAGGTGGTATTAAACGGACATGCCTCTCAGAACTACCATACAAACGCAGGTGTCCCCCAAGGCTCCATCTTAGGTCCTACACTCTTCCTAATATATATTAATGATCTCCCTGATTCCATAAGAGCCCAAATAGGTTTGTACGCCGATGACACCACAGTTTACTCTCGCCTCCAACAAAAATCTGGTGTAGGCGTCAAAGCTAACCTCGCAGCCGAGATTGAAAAAGACCTCCAATCCATATTGGACTGGGGTAAGAAATGGCTAGTAAATTTTAATGCTTCTAAAACGAAGCTACTCTCAATTAACCATCATCAACAATCTCACCTACCTCCCATTAGCATGGACCAGGCTTGCCTCCCAGAGTGTAAAACACTACGACTCCTTGGTCTCACACTTTCAGTGGACCTCAAATGGAATGACTATATCGAATCGATTGCTAAATCCGCTGCTATGAAAGTCGGTTCTCCGTGTAGGGCCCGGAAGTTTTTTCCGTCTAAATCTATCCTGCACATTTACAAATCTACCATCCGCCCGTGCATTGAATACTGCTGCCATATCTGGTCGGGTGCCCCTGCTGTTCTCCTCGGGCTTCTCGATAAGGTTCAGAGGAGGGTCTGTGATGTGATAGATACCGACTTGGCAGACCGCCTGCAGTCTCTCTCCCACCGGCGCGACGTGGCTTCCCTGTGTCTCTTCTATAAATACTTTCACGGCTTCTGCTCCGATGAACTTAGATCACTGGTGCCCCCTAAATACGAATTTGCACGAGATACTAGATTAGCAACTAGATCCCACCCTTTTACAGTGAAACCGATAAAATGCAGCCGTAACTTCTACTCCAACAGTTTCTTTCTTCGCACTTCCCGACTGTGGAATTCTCTTCCAAACGATTGCTTCCCCGACGGCTACAATCTCCAGGAGTTTAAATGTAAGGTCAATAGACACCTCCTAACACACTAACCTGCTCCCATTCTATCAAGCACTCTTCCCATCTGCCTAACCCTCATCCTCGCTATCCTTACTCATCTGTCACCTTCCTCCTGACATTCCCTATGTCTAACCACTCCTTCTCTTTACCTTCCCCTATGTAGCCCCATGCGCAATAGTGGCAGTGGAATGCCTTGCTTGGGGTGAGATGATTAAAAAAAAAAAACCGGAAAGAAGAGAAAGAAAAGAGAAATGGATTGTTTTCAATTTTCGCCCACCCACCCATACAGACAGGTGTCATAGTTGAACCTAAAAGATTCAATTGTTTTTTTTTGGGGGGGGGGGCCGGCAATAGAATAGAAAAGGAAGACCAGAGAAAGAAGAAAAAGAAAGAAAAGACTAAATTAGTTTCAAGCCAGAAACAATAGATATCGGTTTCGTCCACCCATCTAAACATAAAGGAAAGATAAATTTATTTGTTATTGTTTCTTGGTAAAGGAAAGGGGAAATTTCATTTTGGGTCTGGCTGGATGACTCTCGTGAAAGATAACGAATGTTTTTGACTCAAGTCAAGTACTTAGAGAAAAAGTATTTTCACTGACATCAGGGTAAAACTGATAAGGCATTCTTGTCACTTGAAAATATAGGTGACTCAGAGAATGGATATTAAAAACAGGTACGTAGAAATTATTATTTGGGTAACTATGTCAATGGACCCTTGTCAACTTGTTTTGGGCGAAGACAGTTCAAAAAGGTTAATGCCTATTGTTTTAAGAAAAACAAAAATCCCCGAAATTGTTTCGTGAGAACAAGAAAATTTTGAGGGAGAAAATTCGGTTAAGTCCAGCCCAGAAAAGGGGTATGGGGAGATGACGTCATAAGATCGAGAGAGATTCCATTGGTCCGGTGACGAAGTCCCGAAAGTGGAAGACGACTAACAATTGACGTCATGGAAAGAAGACTAATCCCATTGGTTAAACCACAGGCAACAACGAGTCGCAGCTAACCTCAGGATTTTATTGGTTGCCGAGACGGGGGATTAGACACCCAGCGACCGTCGCCCCAACACCATGGCATCTGCATAAATACAGGGTCCCGAAGGACCAAAATCAGTTGGATCGGAGGAGAATCCGGAGTTCTCGTTGGCCTCGAGTTGGCGTTCAAGTTCAGTTCCAGTTACCGGCCTAAAAATGTAACGACGAAGATGTTGTTGGGCGCCAACCGCAGAGCCCGCCGGCCAACCAGAGATAAAGACAGACAAGAGATTTTAGAGTCAAAGTTTTGAGTTGCAGAGAGCGACAGAGAAGTTGCAGAGATCGACAGAAGAGGCCTGATGCCGGTTAACCAGAGTTAAAGACAGAAGAGAATTTTTCAGAGTTCTTGGGGGAGAGTTCGATTTCCCGGTTCAGAAACCTAATGACCAAAGACAGTTCCCAACCGAAGAAGTAAAGAGACAGAGAGATGATTGCCATGCCGTTGGGTGCCGACCGTAGAGAAGCCTGTCGCCAATCAACCAACCAGCGTTAAGAGACAAACAAGAAGAGAATTTTCAGACAAGTCTGAAATTGCTAACTGAAAGAGAATAACTCAGCACTTCGGCAATTTCCGTAACATTCCGGAAAACAAGCAACAAATTGACTAGACTTACAAAACGAACTTAAACTTCTGTTCGAAGCAGCGAGCTGCGGCCAGCCAGATTCCTTGTTATTGCTTAAGAGAATAATTCGATTTACCTAAGAAACGTCCGTTCCGCTACCAGTTGATAGAAGCGGGGATGGGAAATTATTCAAGAGACTATTATGTATAATCCGTATATAAAGACGTTATTTCACAACACTTTTCAGCCGTCGGTCCACTTATTTTCCTTGGTGTTATAATTCTTTCTTTTATTACTTAATTGTGTGCACACTTCCCGGTTTGGTTTAGTTCGGCAGAGAGACAGCTAGTGGAAACTCACGTGACTACCTTGTGATTAATCAACACAATGTGGGACAAGGGAGAAAACCGTGACAGAGTCAATCTACGACCAGCTGGCTGGATCGAACCCAACAGCGACCGGTCCGGGGGGGTGTCACAATGAGTTATATCCCTCTACCCCTGTAAGTTACTTGTTCACAACTGTTGTAGCCTGGTATTGAACACACAACTCTTTGAGACAAATCACAGAGCCATGTGTCATTAAGGACAAGAACTACTGAATTTTTGGAAAAAAAAAAAGAAGGATAACTGGACATTAGGTTTTAATGTCCAGTTATCCTCCTTTTTTTTTTTTTTACCAGAGTTCATATTGCAATTTTTTGATGTTAATGGTTTTCTTTAGTATTTTTTACCAACGCTCATATTGTAATTTTTGACACGAATGAATTTCTCTGGCACTCTGTATTACTGGTTCATCTCTATGCTTGGTCGGCTTAGGAGATTTTTGAAGCCTAGCATATGTGCTGATTCCTTAAGTTTACGTAGTTTTCAGTGGCATTCTTTGTCTATTATTTCAACTTCATCCCATAGGGGGCAGTGATCCTCTTTCTCCTTCCATATATGATCAGCTACGCCTGATTTTTCTATCTCTTGTTATTGTTATCTCTATCGTGTTATGGCCTTGCGATGTTCTTGTAGTCTTACCTTGGGGGCAGCCTGTTTCTCCTTTATATTTCTTTCTACAGGTGCATGGAATGAGGTACACATCGTCCTCAGTCATGTCCTCCTCTGCTGGGGGTCTTACTCGGGAGAGGTACCTGCGAAGTGTAGAACGACTTCTGAAGATTGTTATATGGACTTCAGATTCTTTGTATTTTCTCCGATAACCCCTCCCCACATCGGGTAGGCAGACCGAGGCTGTTTTCTGACAGTTGTTATCTTCATGCACCCTACCTTCCATGTATGTTCGAGTTGTTGTTATGTACCCTGGACAATTGTTTCGTTGTAGGGTAGTGCTTATACTGACCATTTCCTATTCGAATGACTCTGGGTCACCGCTTATGACTTTTGCTCGATGTTGAAGGCAGCGGACGATACCTTTCTTTACATTCCAAACGAGGCACTACTACGCAAGGGATGAGAATGATATACCCCAGTGATTGTAATAAAGAGTTCGGTTCGAAATTCCTGGCGCCTGAAGAAGGCCGGGTCGTACAACGGCCGGAACGTCGTACAAATGGCAACAAAGATGAAGACAATAATGCAATTACTGTAAATACTACCTCATCTCAGAAATATAGACATATACTAAAGGTTTTTGTAATCGTTCGGTCTACTCGTCAGGAAGTATCAGAAATTTTCTTCCAATTATCTCCGTTATTTGCATATTAATAAATCATTATGTATGCGTTTTTTATTGGCGCAAACGTTGAGTTTTCTTCCAGAAGAATGTTCATACAGTAAAAACTACTATGTAGTGTAAAACACAAATAATGAATATACCTAATACAGCACCCTTAATAATTGCTAAAGCACTGGTCAAAAGCACGTGGGACAATAAAAACTATGGACAATTTTTATATTTTTAACTCCTGGAAAAAATAAACGAAAATGTTAGAATGCTGGAAAAATTCAATAAACTGCTGAGAATCAAACTCATTATACAATATTAATGTTTTCTTTGACTCATTATACAATATCAATGTTTTTTTTACTTTCCTGCTAACCATTGCCTAAATAAATGAAACCGAAATATCTACTAAGAGTTGTTCAGTTTGGCACAAAGACAAAAGAGTGTAGCGGCTGCTGAGAATCAAACTCATTATAAAATATAAATGACTGTCCCGCTAAGCATTACCTGGAATAAAAGAAACCGAAATATTTATGAAGGGCCGTTAGGTTTGGCAAAAGGCATCTAGTAGCAAAATATATCTGGTTAGAATCGAACTTCCTAGTCCAGGAGTGGGCAAACCTTTTTTTCTTGAAGAGCCACATCATTATCTGCCCCGAGAAAAGTGGGCCACTTCAGAGTTTCACAACGACAATATAAATAAGAATCAGACGCGTGTTTGTTATTTTTTAATTTATTTGCTTATTAACACGTTCATTGTTTGCTTATTAAACACGTTCTGTGAGAGATGCGCAAATGTAGGAGAAATTAGCTTAATTAGAAATTAGTTTAATATTTAATGTATAAATGAGATTTTGTATATTTAAAAGAATATTCTACAACAATACGAAATTTGTGACAAATTTCATGAGAATTTATAGCAAAACGCAGACATGACCTTCGATATACGCAGAGGAACCTACGAGTCCTACATCAATGTATAAAGTTAAGCTGTTTGGCAAATCGGTAAAAATTGGGACGAAAAGGTCTATGCATCTGTGATAAGCATAGCCATAGCGCTTTATGATGATTTTAGAGGAAGTGAGTTTCCTGATAATTGCAATTCGTCATTAAATAAATACTATTTTCGTCTTCGTTGTCGTTATTCATGTTTTGAAAATATTTATAGTGGGTTGCTTATCTATTCTTTTTCTAGTTGTAGTGGGATTCCGTTCTAGTGAAGGGTAATTGTATACTGTTGCAGGTTAACGGAATTTGGCCTTGTGATAGATAGCCCACTATAAGTCATAAAATGATTATAAAATCCAGAAAGGCAATTTGAGTAGAAAAAAAACATTTTTATATATATACATATCAATTAATGTTTTTAAAATTAAAGTAATACTTGAATATTGGTCCAACGGTGGTTAAAATGTTCATGGCAATATAATATGCTATAAAAGAGATTTAAGGCTTAGGAATGTGGGGAGCGTGTAAATGAGAAATGTCTTTGATGTGGTCAGTAAGTGGTTTTGAGACAGGGAAGAAGGTAAGGAGAGGTGAAGGGAGGCGAACGTAGTAGCCGCTTGACTTGGTCAAGGGAGATACTGATTACACTCTTCTGTCTCCGCCGGTCTGTCTCTGTCGGTCTGTCTGTTGGGTGCTTTCTGTCTCGGCTTTTTATATCTGCTTTTTGGATCAAAGCAGTTCTTTTGGGATTTCACACTTGTATTTGATTCTGGGCTTCCAGTTGGCTGGCAAATAAAATCCGCGTAGGCTCGCGAAATGGAAATTTAATATTTGATTAATTTTTATTTTTCAACCGGAACATCTGCGCGAACCCGAATGCGCGACGACGACTTTTGGTCATTTGCTTTTTGGTCGTGAAAGCGCTAACATCCGATCCATCGCTTTTGCTCGGTATGTATCACCACATATTATTTTGTTGTGCTACATGTAACCAAAAATACCAAAATCTATAAATGGATATTTAAAAAATAATGTTTGTTACCCTCCGATAGGCCGCGTAATACCTCCAGATGAGTTGCATGCAGACGTAGATTTCTCATCCCTTTGGCAAAATAGCATATGTGAATAATTTTGGCATAATTTTGAAAGTGAAGATAAAGAATATTCCTTACCATAAGCGTAGCACGTTTTTTCGCATTCGTCTTTTGTTTCGAATCTGTTTGTATTACCCTCACAGCCACTATAATAAAACTGCTTGCAAGTATTGTCTTGTAAATCATAATGCCAGGAAGATATTTGAGCCCGACAAGATCCACTCTCTTTCGGCAAGTGACAATCCACCACTGTCGAAAATTCAAAATAAATATATTAATTTTACACATTATAAATTCCTCTATCGAGCGTACAATTTTTTTCTTCTTTTATAAAGTGTTTGAAAAGTACTTAGTTATAAAAAAAAAAGATTGAATAATCGAAATATGACTAAGTCAAGCAGAAATCAGAAATTACCGTTTGAATCGTTATCGAAATCGTTTATTACCTTAGAATCGTGACTATCAACCACCGTGTCACAGCATACATATATATGTGGGTGCGTGAAAGTGGTAATATTTGAATTAATGAATAAGTGTTAAACTGTTTATCCCACATTAGATAAGGCTTTATCAGTTTCATTGCAATTTTCTACTTATTTATGGGAATTACGTTTCTCAACCCTAATAAAAATAATAAAAAATTACAAGCGAGAAAGACCTACGCTTAACTAAAGAAGAAATAAGGGTTTTATTATCGCACATTTGACCGAACGTTGGAGAAATGGCGAAAAGACACCAGGCTCAATTTTCACTCTAAATGAGCTGCACAAATAATTAAATAGAAACATTGAAATAAAGTGAATTTATATTTGTGTATCTTTTTTTAAATCTGTTTTAATTTCATTTCATTGGAATCAGTCAGTCAGTTAAGTGCCATACGTGATACACGCTTTGGGCGATCATGTCTCGAAAGAGACATAACTGACTGGGCAGAAGGTTATCCCGCAGTAGGTTGCCATTACTTTCTGCAGTAGACTGTTTTCCAGCCAAGGCTATAGAACCCAATCAGTCCTGTTATTTGACTCATAGCTAGAGAGAGTAGAGATGTATTATATTATTACGATTAGTGGGAGGATCAGTTTATTACTTCATAACAATAAAAAACCGATCCCCCACTTTATGCCCAGTAGAAGTTTTAATTATGTTTTCAACTATTATATTTAGTCAGTTAACTAAGTGCCATACACGATACACGCTTTGGACGATCATGTCTCTTTCGAGACATGACTGACTGGGCAGAAGATTATACTGCAGTAGGTTGCCATTGCTTTCTGCGGTTGACTGGTTGCCAGCCAAGACTATAAAACCCAGTCTGTCCTGTTATTTAACCCATAACTGGAGGGAAGGGACAGATTAATACCGTTTCCAAGGCTATTTGTGCGTAAGTGAATGTTATGAATTCATCTGGAATTCGAACTCCGCTCACCGATTTGTTGTTCCGAGTCGATATCCACTGCATTTGAGTACATAGTTGAAAATGTAAGTTTTGAAATGTAATGTTGTCCATTTTTATGTAAATCTTCTGCATTTACCTCTCTTTTGTGACTGTGATTCATAAAATTAGGTGTCTGGTAGGATGAACCCAAAATTACATCCCAACGTTATCTGGGATGACGTTGACAAGACAATTACAAATTCTTCTCTACATTTTTAGTAGATTGTTTCGCGTGAGACGGCCGCTTATCAAGAGGGACATCATGAGACCTAATGTTCTGTCTCTTAATCAAAATCCGTTCATTATATTCTTAATCCTTTCTAAGCAATTTCACCATGAAAATTACACGCTTTTATAATATACGTATTATTATTATTTAATTGGTCGAGTTAGCTGGGACATTCATGAGTCTATTACTCCAACCATCTCGGCCCTGCATCAAGGTAGCAAGGTCATTTTGTGTCTGTTGATGGCCAACCAACCCGTTTTGTCCCATGGCTAGGTGTCCAGAACAGTAGGTTAAGTTCTTGCGTTGCTCATCATCAGTGTCCTACAAAGCACATTCTGCGGTCATGTAAGATTGTAGAAATATCAGAAAGGGGTTTATAGAGCTGTGATTTAGTTAGATGTTGTCTCCAAGATATGTTAATTACAGTTCTCTGCATCCGAGTGTAAGTTTCAATCTTAGACGCAAGTTAATGACCAAGCAATGGCAACATATATTAAAACTGACTCTACAGTCACGTGACAGATACTTTTCCGTAGAATTAGGCATGTAATAGATTTGTACAACGATACTGGTCTTTATGACACTGTCGCTAAAACTGAATTAATATACTTCAACCACCAAGGTTACATACAAACTGTTTCAGGTTAAAATACCCAAAATAATGACAAACTAATTGATTGGTAATTTTTTTTTAAATCTTGGAAGAAAAAAACTGATATTTTCGATTTTCAGACATTTTCTTACGGATAATAATAGAAATAGCTCATTTTTCACGTTTCATAACGCTGACATATTTTGCATTTGAATTGATAGTAAATTGCTCTCAATATAAAAAATCTCCATATTCATTTTTATTTCTAGTACTACTTTAGTACTCGATTGGCGGAAAGGTCTCGTCATTTTACAGTTGAAATGGCTAAATGTAAACGTAAGTTCTATTATAGCAGTTTATTCTATAGCACTTCTTCTCCGTGGAACTCTCTTCTGGGTCCTAGCTTTCCAGTCAACTGTCATCTTCAAAAATTTATATGTTGCGTCAATTGTTATTTTCTGTCTTCGCATTTCTTGTTCTTTAATTGTCCTTTTTTTCTTGATAGTTTTCTTTTTTTCACATACTCTTTAACACTCAGTAACCTCCTTGAGTCTTAGTGACTTTATTGCCTTAATTGGGAGGAGTAGAATTTTAAAAAGAAAAAAAGAAATTCGCTTTCCTTGTAAAATGCAAAAAACTACCCGGAGGTTCAAATTATGAGATAATCTCCAAAGCAACGGTAATTTTATTTTTTTAATCGTATCACCCCGAGCAAGGCGGTAACGCCACTGATGTGCAGGGGGCTACGTAATACTGAAAAGATTGGAAAAGATAAAGCCGGAAACCGCATCCTAAACAGGGAACAAGGGATGAGCCGCTTAACCTGTTCAATAGACGTGGGTGGAGTGTGAACCGGGCGATAGATAGATCTATCTACTCCAATTAAATTGGACAGGGGTATTATTATTATTATTATTATTATTATTATTACATAATCTCCAAGGCACCTGTATATGAACACAGATTACTATTATTATTATGAGGTAATATCCAAAGCACCTGTATATGAACACGGGGTATGATTATTATTAAGAGGTAATCTCTAAAGCACCTGTATATGAACATGGATATTATTATTATTATTATAAGGAAATCTCTAAAGTACCTCTATATGGACATGGGGTATTATTATTATTATGAGGTCATCCCCAAAGCACCTGTATATAGACACGGAGTATTATTTTCATTGTTTGCACTCTGATTATTGCTATCGTCTGTAATGATATCACAGCGTTTCAGCTGTTGTGTTCTCAGGTTTTCAATTCGAGTAACTTTATGGGAATTTCGAATTTTACCCTTTATTAAATCAAATAATATGATTCTCATAACACAGGGAAGCACCATAGTCTCTTAGATTGTTTATTACGTGATATTGAAAACCAAACAGATGCTGCTGAATGTAAAATGTACAAATGATCATAACAATAAAACAAATTATGAAGATTCTTGAATATTATTTTGTCAGATTGTGTTATATAGCCTTGGCTGGCAACCAGTCTACCGCAGAAAGAATGGCAACCTACTGCGGAAAACATTTTATGCCTAGTCAGTCATGGATCAAAAGAGACATGATCGCCCAAGCTGTATCCCATATTGCAATATGTGATACTGACGGACTGTATTAAAATAAGACATGTGTAATCCATATTGAAATTCCCAATTATACAGTGTAACCAGGATATAAGAGAGTTGTCGGGACCGGATAAATTTATCGTATATCTGGGTTTCTCTTATATCAGGGTTTGGCCTATTTTACAGTATAGCCCGGATATAAGATATATATCTCTCTGGTCCCAAATTAAAGCCTGTGGTAATGTATATAAAATAGACCAAATCCGGATATAAGATAAACCCGGATATAAGAGAACACGTACCCTTTCACTACAACTCTCTTGTATCCGGGTTACACTATACATTACCACAGGCCCTAATTTGGGAATAGATAAAAAATCTATCTTATATCAGGGTCTCTTATATTTGGGTTATTATTCCCATAAAATTTCTAGTTTTCTAACCAAAAATATTGATGACATTATGTAAGTTTAATGCATGTTTTTTTCTGTTGTTTCTAGCTCTTAAAAATGTTTAACCTTTTACTGTTCCTTCCATTTCCTGAACTGATATCCATTTATAAAAAATTGTTAGGCAGTTAACGCGGTTTTCTCTCTATCCTTTTTTACTCGAATATTTTTGTGAGTATCAAAATTTCCACGTCTTCTTTCCCCTTTTTATTTCCCAAAAGTTTCAACAGTCTTTCTGTGATTCTAAATGTAATTGTCCTTTTTGTTTCCTTTTTTCCTTAAAATCCATTGTTAACATGTGCCATCCACGGCATTCTCAGCATCCTGCTGTAAAACAACCTCTCTGTTGCTTCAAATTTTCTCTTCATTCCTGTGAAAATTGCAGCATTCATTGTGATACAGTAAAATCGATATTAGATATCAGTTTATCATCCTTCTCTATATTTCTAATGCGATTGTTATATTTCCTAGCACATTGTTTAACTTTTGGGGGCATTTTTCGTGTCTTCGGATTTCAGTGTCATATCTACTGCCATCTGCTTCCCAGATATTTTTTTTACATTTCTACACTTTCTAGGATGTGCGTTGTGGTGCAGTGGATATCGACTCGGAACGAAAAATCGGAGAGCCGATTTCAAATTCAAGTTGAATCCCTTGCATTCACTTACGCGCAAATAGCCTTGGGAAAGGTATTAATCCGTCTCTTCCCTCCAGTTATGGGTTAAATAAAAGGACAGATTGCGTTATATAGCCTTAGTTGGCAGCCAGTCTATCGCAGAAAGCAATGGCAACCTACTGCGAGATAATCTTCTGTCCAGTCAGTCATGTCTCTTTCGAAACATGATCGCTCAAAGCGTGTATTACGTATGGCACTTAACTGACTGACACTTTCTTGATTTGAACCCTTTGTTGTGGATCTTCGTCGCCAATTTGTTGTGGAGTTGCGACGAACCGTCACCACAAAGTTGTAGTGACTGGTTTATGTCGGAAGGAAAATACAGAACAAGAAGGTAGGTTCAAAACAGTTTTTTAGTATAACAAGAAACAAGCTATTCAGAAAAATGTTAATAATAACTAATATAGAAATAAATACGAAGGTATTATTACACTGCCTGACTAGTAGCTGTCGCTAACTGCTCGCGTTAACTGCTGTACTTGACTGCTCTTCGATGACTGCTCTCTAGAAGCAACATAGGTAATTTATATATTTAGCAAGAGGAAGAGTTCATTCCTCGGAAAAGGATACCATAACACATTTTCAATTTATATCTCGCGGATTAATTTTTTTTTTTTTCTCTGACTAAAATCATCCCTCTTTGGGTTTGAAAAGGTTTGATCGTGTATTGAGAATTGACAGACAAACACTTCCCAATTATAGATATAGATATTAAACATGCTTTGGCACAAGATCAAGTAGTAAAGAGCAAACTCACTAAGCTCGTTAATTTCTTAAAAGCATTGTATTGCAGAAATACCCTCATCGACTATTTTTATTTTTATTATGTGCACACACACACACACACACACACACACACACACACACACACACACATATATATATAGATAGATAGATAGATAGATAGATAGATAGATAGATAGATATTATGTCGATCAAAATAATGTTCAAACAAATCATTTCAAATAATGTTCAAACAAATCATTTCATATATATATATAGTATTGTGCAAAAGTATTAGGACAAGAACTATTTTATCTTTTATGAAGCATCAAAATAAAGTTTAAAATCACCCCTGTCCTAACACATTTGCACGCTACCGGTAGTGTGCAAAAGTATTAGGACAGGGGTGATTTTCCTAAAAGCCTCATTGAAATTCAAATACAGTGTGAAATACCAAGTAAATGGCTAATAAATATTGATTATTTAAAACCAAGTGTAAAAGAAATGTATTAAAAAGAAGTTATACTTAATTGTTTCCTATTTTCTATTAAACAAGTTATTTGGAAACGACTCATTATTCTATTATCCTTGGATATGACTGTCTTTTTTCTCATTTCCCCCTCACGAATAGATAAATGTAATGTTACTTTGCAAGACACACTTTGGGAACAAATACAAGCTGCTTGGCAGGAGATACCATTAGATACACTGAAGAAGCTTGTGATGTCAATGCCTGACAGAATAAAGGCTGTGATCAAATCAAAAGGCTACTATACTAAATATTAAATTTACTTTGTAACAAGTATTTTTTCCATCTTAAAGCATTTGTTGAGTAAATCAAATAAAATTACTATAATGAAATTGTTTATTTTCTGTCAATATGCCTCATAATATATATATATATATATATATATATATATAAGCTTATTTATAAATGGAAATTTGTCTGAGTGGGTGTATGTGTCTGTGTGTCCGTTACCGATAGACTCCGAAACGGCAGAACCGATTTTCTTGAAAATTTACACAGTTGTACTATAAACGTCTGCGAGTGTTCTTAGCTAGGTTTTGTGTCGAGATACTCCCGATAAATATCAAAAATCGATAATCGAAAAAATCGGATTATAGAAGGAGTGGTCCGATTTTAATCAAATTTCATACACTCATAGACAAAGACATAAGAAACGATATTCATAAGTTTCAAGGTTGCAGTTCTTACAATAGTGCAGAAAATCGATAATATATATATATAAGGCAAGATGTTTGTGTGTGTGTGTCTGTTTATCTGTCTGTATGTCCTTTATACAAATCCACAATTTTTATCCGATTCTCACCAAACTTCACACAAATATTCTTTAGAATGAGTAAATTATTGACATTATATATGATAAGAATTATTGATGTCTTTTTGCGCCTCACTTTTGAGAGTTCCACTTCAACATCTTTGGGAACTTTTTCGAAGAATTTCAAAGTACATTACATTCTGTGGGAACTGCCATTATTATTATTATGTCATTTCCCATCATATATTATATTTCTGCTATGGTCGCACTACCAACCAAGTCTGCGGGAAGACCTAAGGCAGGTCGGGGCGTGTTGTTATGGCTCCATTTCATGTTTTTTCTATCTCCCCTATCATCCCTAGCGTTACATAAACAAAGTTTTCCTTCGTGTGTGGGCTGTACTTAATAAGACAATTTTTGTATATTTCTTAAGCTGGGGTTTCCAGGGTTTCTTTCAATGTGTTGTTTTGTTCCATTTTTTATCATTCCAAGTGCACCTAATATCACTGGCACAACTCTTGTTTTTAATTTCCACATTTTTTCTATTTCAATTTCCAGGTCTTTATATTTTGACAGTTTTTCGAATTCCTTGGTTGCTATGTTACAATCCGCTAGACAAGCCATATCAATTAATAGGCAAGTTTGTATTATTATTATTATTATTATTATTATTATTATTATTATTATTATTCGCCTGCTTGCGTCTCTCAATCTTGAATAGAATAATTCCTGCAATCTGGTAATGACAGTTCCATACTAAATGTTCATGAGCGTCTTACCTTGTGGACTACAAAGATTTTCACACTCTTCCTTCGTTTCAAAAATGTTTTTGTTGCCCTCACAACCACCGTAGGTGAACTGTCTGCATCGACCTTCTTTCATTTCATAATACCATTTCGTCTGGTTTTTGTCGCAAGGTCCTTTCTCGGGTTGCAAATGGCAAACCAGAATGGCTGTGAAATAAATAGTTAAATATTAACTTAATGAAAAACAAAATACATATCAAGCAACATTTTTGGCATAATGTTAAAGAAATCTTAAAAGCGTCATTGAAGAATGTGTTCTCCACAATGCTCTCTCTCTCTCTCTCTCTCTCTCTTTCTGTGTGTTTCTTTCTCTCTCGCACGCGCGCATTCTGTCTCTGTCTGTCTGTCTGTCTGTCTGTCTGTCTGTCTGTCTCTCTCTCTCTCTCTCTCTCTCTCTCTCTCTGTCTCTCTCTGTCTCTGTCTCTGCTGACATTCAATCAGTTAAATGCCATACGTGAAACACGCTTTAGGCAATCATGTCTCGAAAGAGACCTGACTGACTGAGTAGAAGATTATCCCGCAGTAGGTTGCCATTGCTTTCTGCGGTAGACTGGTTGCCAGCCAAGGCTATATAACGCAATCTGTCCTGCTATTCAACCCATAACTGAAGGGAAGAGACAGATTAGTATCTTTCCCAAGGGTATTTGTGCGTAGGTGAATGCAAGGAATTCAACTGGAATTCGAACTCGGCTCCCCGATTTGTCGTTCCGAGTCGATATCCACTGCACCACAATGCCAATTCCTACCGACATTAGTCTTCAATATTTTTTCTGTTCTGTTGTCAATTCAGTCTTTTATTAATTGATAGAATCATTCAGAATTAAACTTACCGACTTTGAAATCGTCCGGTAATTTCACAGGTCCAATCGTAATCTCTTTCTCTATTAATGCATGGCAGGTTTTCTCGCATCTTTTAAGCGACGGATATCGATTTGCGTTTCCATCACAGCCACCGTAAACGAAGATTTCGCACCTTTTCGTATTTGAGTTGAAGTAATACTGCTGAATGTATGCCTCGCACATACCTGGATCCTTGGGCAACGTACACACATCTGAAAAAAAAAATGAAAAGAAACATAACCAGGGTGTGCGTGCTTTTATATTTGGAGTTTCTGACTAGGAACTTCGTATTCGAAGCTTCCGGTTTGGAACTTCCTTTTCAGAACATTGTATTCGGAGTTTTCTATTCGGAACTTCGTATTTGAAGTTTCCGCTTCGGTTCTACTTATTTAGAGCTTCTGACTCGGAGCTTTCTGTTTACGCTTTTGATATTCAACTTTTCATGTCATTTAGTTACTCAAGAGGATGTGCGTTGTGGTGCAATGGATATCGGCTCGGAACGCGAAATCGGAGAGCCGAGTTCGAATTCTTGTTGAATTCCTTGCACTCACTCACGCGCAAATACCCTTGGGAATGGTATTTATTATTAAGCTATATAGCCTTGGCTGGCAACCAGTCTACCACAGAAAGCAATGGAAATTTACTGCGGGACAATCTTCTGCCCAGTCAGTCATGTCACTTTCGAGACATGGTCGCACAAGAATGTATCACGTATGGCACTTAACTGACTGAGTTACACAAGGTTCCATGACTCGAGGTACCATATTCAGTTTATTGGGGGTGGCATGTCAACTCACTCGAGTTACAATGACAATTCATATGAGCTACATTGTATGGTTTGCAATTTTTTCCTCAATCTGGCTATTCTGGTAATGTGACTGCGCAACGGAATTAGGGTGATTTAACGAGGTTGAACTTCTAACAGGGAAATTTTGCAGTGAAATGTTTAACCTTTCTACTGAGAATTGTGTTAATGAGATTTCTTTTTGGGTCAGTTGTGTGCCATACGTGATACACGCTTTGGGCGATCATGTCTCAAAAGAGGCATGACTGACTAGGCTGAACATTATCCCGCAGTAGGTTGCCATTGCTTTCTGTGATAGACTGGTTGCCAGCCAAGGCTATAGAACCCAATCTGTCCTGTTATTTAAACCAAAATTGAAGGGCAGAGACGGATTAATTTCTTTCCCAAGGGTATTTGTGCGTAAGTGAATACAAGGAATTCAACTAGAATTCGAAATCGGCTCCCTGATTTCTTGTTAACGAGTCGATATTCACTGCACCACAACGGACTTTTTGGGTAAAATGCCTTTTGTGCGTTCTCGGGAATGCCAGCTGAAACTACCATCTTCTTAGCTACCACCGGCCTGTTCAGCCGTTATATATTTTTCTGGATGGGATCTGGATGGGATCTGGATGGGAATTTCTCACAGCCCTATCGCTACCACCATGGAAAGTACTCGAACGGACTGATTCCACCCGGTCTTACCTTCTTACCTTCTTACCTTCCCCCGTATTCCATCGGCATGAAGTGAATTTCGCTTAAACAGGTCCTTCCAGCGAACCACTGCCCTATGAAACACACTCCCAATTGGATGCTTCCCTGATCACTACAATCTTTCCCTGTTCAAATCCACATAAACTATCCCTTAACACAATCCTATACCCTGAGTGGCCTTGTGATAATTTTTTCACGGGTTCTGCTAAAAATTAT
This sequence comes from Ascarosepion bandense, assembly GCA_037127315.1. NCBI lineage: Eukaryota > Metazoa > Mollusca > Cephalopoda > Sepiida > Sepiidae > Ascarosepion > Ascarosepion bandense. The sequence continues at coordinate 79,291 of JBBBDQ010030045.1, forward strand.
TATTATTATTAGTAGTAGTAGTAGTAGTAGTAGTAGTAGTAAAATAATTTTTTTAAATATTCAATAGGTTTTATGTTGGAAAGAAGGTCCTGTCGCTTTTTTTTTACGGGAGTACATTTTCAATATTTGTGATAAATTTACCGTTAATTTTTACATTCTCATTTTCTTTTCTTTCTTTGCAGATCAATTAATATCAAAATGGTCAAATTCTACATCGATTTGAACTTTTTTAAATCAGATTATATCAAATTTTATCAAAGAAGCTCCTGTCGCCTTTTGTTACAGGGAGTACATTTTTAATATATTTGTTAAAATTACCGTTAATTTCTACATTATGATGTTCTTTTCTTTCTTTGCAGGTCATTTAATATCAAAATGCTCAAATTCTGCATCGATTTTAACTTTTTTAAATCAGCTTACATCAAGTCTGTATCAACGAAACCTGTATCAATCATTTCGAGGCTGCTTGGATTTAGAAAAAAAATTCTTCAGAAAGCAGAAGCAGCAGAAATATTCGTTGTGTAGGAATGGAAGATTAAATCATGTCGACGGTGGTTCGCCGATTGCGATTGTTCTTTTCAAAGTTCTCGATTTAAAGGACCAAGTTCTGATAATATTTATTTCTTTGAAAATCTTAGTTGAGGAAAATCCTAAGCAAACCGCACAAGAATTAGCAAAACAATTCTATATCAATAACACTGTAATAGTAAAACACCTTCATGAATTCTGGAAAATGCTTTAAATGTCTCATTATCTGAATGCTTCGCAGTCAAAAGATTTTCCTTCTGCTTGTCATTGAAGAGTAATCTTGCTACCCATCATTTATTGGGTGGAATCTTCATCAATGAGTAAAAGTGCGTTCCCTATTGTCATAACTAACGAAAACTACTATGGTCAGCACCTACGCAAAAAAAGAGAATCCATTCCCAAACTAGGACTACACCCGGTATATATTGTCTGTTCTTTGGGATATGAATGCGTAGATCAAAACGAAACGAATAACACGGAGAAGAATTACCGTCAACTGGAAGCATTGCACAAAAATTTGCAGATAAATTGCTTGTCATTCGTTAATCGTAAAAGTCTTTTGCTCTTACACGTTAATGCAAGGCCCCATATTGTCTCAGTTACGCAGGAAAAGATAATGGCATTAAATATAGAATTTTTTTCCTCGTCCCCATCCCCAATGTTTTGGCATTGCTCCAATTTTTCTGATCATTGCAAAGTTTTAGAGTTAAAACAGATTATTAATTGCAAAGAAGTTAAAACTGAATGTTTCTTTGTATCGAAATCTGAAAGATTTGATAACCAAGGAATCAAAGATCTTCCAATTAGACGGGATTATATTATGGATAATTGGAAAAGGTATTATATTAATTAAATCAAATAAAATTAATAAAGAATTTTCTCTAGTATCTTCAATGCATCAGGGTTTTTTTTAACCTATATATATATATATATATATATATCTTTAATTGTTGCAAGCATCATTAAACATCTATGCCGATCCATTGAACGAAGATGATTGGAGACTTGCGACCGATTTCTCCTCTAACTTTTGAGGAAAAAAACTGGCTTATAACTAACTCAGCCAGTTAAGTGCCATACGTGATACACGCTTGGGCGATCATGTCTTGAAAGAGACATGACTGACTGGGCAGAAGATTATCCCGCAGTAGGTTGCCATTGCTTTCTGCGGTAGACTGGTTGCCAATCTGTCCTGTTATTTAACCCATAGCTGGAAGGAAGTGACGCACTAATACCTTTTCTAAGGGTATTTGCGCGTAAGGGAAAGGGTATTTGCTAACTATACATCAAAAACAAAAATTATATAATTTCATCATCAGCGATCAAACCCCGTATCATCTCCTGTCAAGATTAACGTTTCTATTCTCTATAACGTTTCGAACATCGATTAGGGTTCAGATTCCCTCTTGACCTCAATTCCAATTGATATATATATATATATATATATATATATATATATATATATATATATATATATACAATCCGTTGCTAAAGATCCTAGGAAAATATTCGGCTTATTCAGCCCATAAATTATCAGGCTTCCTGCAAAACGCTTTATTTTTACAAAAGCATTTCACTTACGCACAAATATCCTTGGGAAAGGCATGAATCCGTCCATCCCTCCTTTTATTGCTTAAATAGCAGGACGTGTACCTGGAGAAAACATTGTTTCTAAAAAAAAAAGGAAATATTCATTCGCAAGAAAAGAATTATTATTATAATCTTTAAAATATATTCCGTCTTTAAATAACCTACAAATGGTTGATATAAACGCAAAAAACAAAATCTACCAACCAATCAATATTTACAAGAATTAGCTTAAGCCAAATTTGGATGTTGCTGCTATAATTGGTTTGGAGATGCCCAGTCCTTGCTTTCAAGCCTAAAGAGTGTGAAATATTTTTTTATCTTGTCTTGCCGTTTCGGGTAGAGTATTTGTCACACTTCAATCTGTTACAACCCTGTCGCCACTCTATTACGATTTCTATGACAAGTATCCAGATGATGTGCGTTGTGGTGCATTGGATATCGGCTCAGAAGGAGAAATCGACGAACCGAGTTCGAATTCCAGCTGAATTCATTGCCTTCACTTACGTGCAAATACCCTTGGGAAAGGTATTAATCCGTCTATTCCTTCCAGTTGTGGGTTAAATAGCAGGACAGATTGGGTTCTATAGCCTTAGTCGGCAACCAGTCTACCGCAGAAAGCAATGGCAACCTACTGCGGGATAATCTTCTGCCCAGTCAGTCATGTTTCTTTCGAGACATGATCGTCCAAGCGTGTATCACGTATGGCACTTGACTGACTGACTGAATATAATAGTTGGAATTAGGATTAAGGCTTCTAGTGGTCATAAAGTTGGTGATCAGTTTTATATTGTTATGAAGTAGTAAACTGATCCCCCACTAATTACTACAACATAATATAATACATATCTTACTCCTCTAGCTATAAGTCAAATAACAGGACAGATTGGGTTCTATAGCCTTGGTTGGCAACCAGTCTACCGCAGAAAGCAATGACAACCTCCTGCGGGATAATCTTCTGCCCAGTCAGTCATCTTTCGAGACATGATCGCCCAAGCGTGTATCACGTATGGCACTTGACTGACTGATCCAGATGAATTCCCTTTTTTAGTGCCACTGGTTCATAACTTCTACGCTTACCAGCTGTTTTCCGCTGCTCTTCTTACTTTTAATATGTCCTTTGAGTATCAAAATCTTCAGGCCTTCTTTCCTCGTTTTGTTTAACATAAATTTCAACTGTCTTTTCTTATTCTAATTATGAGTATCTTTTTTGTTACTACTTTCTTGAAAATTTCTCGTTTCATGCTCTGTGTAGGATTTACTCAGCATCCATCTCTCGAACTAACTATTTATTTTCTTTCAATCTTTGAGGAAATTGTCCAGCATTCACTGTTATGAGAGGATTGATATCACACAGCAGTTCGGCAATATTTTATTCGTCTCTTAATACTTTGCTTATTTTCTCTTGAGCACGTCGAGATTCACATAGCAGTTCAGTAGACTTTTCTTTGCGTCTATCGAACTTCGCTTGAAATGAGATGAGATTTTTCCTAATTCTTTCAAAAGAAAAAGCAACATTTATCTCAAAAGCAATGATTGGTTGATTTGTTTCTTTGTTTAGCAACTCTTTGTATGTTATTTAAAGCCGGGACATATTTTTCCAGACACAAATTCTGCTATTTAACCCCTTGATGAAGAGGAGAAAATGCACTATTTTCGCGTAAGTGCATGTAAAGGGCCCAAATGGAATTCGAACTCGGCTCTCTTATTTCTCGCTCCGAGCTCCTATCCATTAATTCACCTAAAAAGCATAAAAACGAAACGGTTTAACCGAAGAGAAATGAGGAAACCAAACTTTGAGTTACTTACCTCGAGGGTTGCAGGTTCGTGTACATTCTTCAGCTGAGGCAAATCGGTTATCATTGCCACCACATCCACTGTAATTGAACTGTTGACACGCAGCCAAATTAAGATCGTAGTACCAAGCGATGTTGCTTCTTTCTGTAGCATCGAGGCAAACAGATTCGTCTTTCTGGAGACTGCACGCGTCCAATCCTGTGCATACATTCAAGTTACACGTTAGCTTAACGCACATCTAGACCAAAAAAAATACATCCACTCGGATAATTTGCTTTCAATGCGACGAAATCAAAAGTTTCTCTATATCCATGTCTTTTCTCTTTTTTCTGAAGTTCCGACATTAGATATTTTCAATGTTCTGATTATTGATCAATAAATTATCTTCATTTTTATGGAGTTTTAACCTAACGAACCACATTGAACGACAGCCGAAAATATATGTGGACGAAACTTGTTAAAAACAACAAATATGAAGATACTTTATACATTCCAGCTATAATTTTCTGTTGTTTGAATGACGCGTCTCTTCTCTTTTATTCTCTCTCCCTCTCTCTCTCTCTCTCTCTCTATCTCTATCTCTCTCTCTCTCTCTCTCTCTCTCTTCATAAGATTTCTTTCTCTTTCCATCTCGCTCTCTTCTCGGTCTCTCTCTTCATCTCTAACTCTCACCGGCGTGACGTGGCTTCCCTGTGCCTCTTCTATAAATACTTTCATGGCTTCTGCTCTGACGAACTTAAATCACTGGTGCCCCCTAGATGTGAATTTACACTAGATACTAGATTGGCAACTAGGTCCCACCCTTTTACAATGAAACCGATGAAACGTAACCGCAATTTCTACTCCAACAGCTTCTTTCCTCGCACTTTCCGACTGTGGAATTCCCTACCGCATGCTTGCTTCCCCGACGGCTACAACCTCCAGGAGTTTAAATGTAAGGTCAATAGACACCTCCTAACACACTAACTCGCACCCACTCTCTCCAACTCTCTCCCTATGTACATCTTAAGTCGTCTATCACCCTCCTTCTGACACTTCCTATACCCAATCCCTCTATGTAACCCCCTGCGCTATAGTGGTAGTGGAATGCCTTGCTTGGAGTGACACGATTAAAAAAAAAATCTCTTTCTCTCTTCATATCTTCATTTCTCTTTTCTTTCTCTCTTCATTTCAAACTTTCTCACTTTCTTTTTCTCTCTCCATATCTTTGTCTCTCTTTCTTCATCTCTATCTCTTTCTCTCTTCATATCTTCATTTCTCTCTTGTCTTTCTCTCGCCATCTCTCTCTTTATCACTTCCCTTCTCTCTCGCTCTCTCTCTCTTTTATTTCTTTCTTTCTATTTCCATCTCTCTCTGTCTCTTTCTTCATCTCTATCTCTATTTCTCTTCATATCTTCATTTCTTTCTCCATTTCACTCTTTCTCACTCTCTCTTTCTCTCAACATTTCTTTCTCTCTCTCTCTCTCGCTCTCCATCTCTCTATATTTCTCTCTTTTCTGTCTCTCTCTCTCTCCATCTCTATCTCTTTCTCTTTATTTCTCTCTTCTTTTCTCTCTTTCTCACTCTCTTTTCTCTCTCTCCATTTCTTTCTTCCTCTCTCTATCTCTCTCTTCGTCTCTATCTATTTCTCTCTTTATATTTTCATTTCTCTCTTTTCTTTTTCTCTCCATTTCTCTCTTTCTCACTCTCTTTCTCTCTCTCTCTCTTTCCATTTCTTTCTTTCTCTCTCCATCTCTCTCTATATATATCTATCTTTTCTCTGTCTCTTTCTTCATCTCTATCTCTATCTCTTTCTCTCTCCATTTCTTTCTCTCTCTCTCTCTCTCTCTCTCTCTCTATTTCTTGCTTCATCTCTGTCTCAACCACACATAAAAATCTTTACTTAGATTGGCTTGCTCTGACACATTAGCTTTACGTGTAAACGTGAAATGTATTGCAGCAAAGAAAGAAACTCCTGCTTTCCCAGAAAATATGCATTCGAAATCATTACATTTAACTAAATTCAAACCTATATTCTTCTTCTATGTGCCCTGTCCCTTCAGGACGTAGGCAATCATGGCTTTCCACGTCTCCCTATCCCTGGTGGCTCTTAGTACGTTTTCTTCTGTTACACCACCCAGACCACGCTCTGCCATCCACCAGCTCAAGCCCATAAATCTAGAATATAAATGTATAGAAACTATCATGGCCATAAAATGAGGGATCAGTTTATATATTGATTATAGTATAGAATCGATACCCCATTTTATATCCACATTATAATTTCTAATAAATAGATTGCATGTATATTATTCTTCTATGTTCCCTGTCCTTTCAGGACGTTGGCGATCATGGTTTTCCACGTCTCCTTATCCCTGGTGGCCCTTAGCACACCTTCTCTTGTTACACCATGCAACCCTCGTTCCATCATCTATCTGATTAGGTCCTTCAAAGCCGGAAGCCACATCTTAAACGGGGAACAAGGGATGAGCCACTTCACCTGTTCAATAGACGTGGGAGTAGTGTAAACCGGGCGATAGTTTAGTCTATCTACGCCAATGAAAAAAAGAAAAGAAAAGAGTGAAAAAATTGGAAAAGAGAAAACCGGAAACCACAATCTAAACAGAATCAGAATCAAAGACATAGAAGATGGTAACTGACATTGCGTTTAAACTTTTGTAAATTTTACTTATCAGGGAAGCAAGCAAACGTAGGGGAGTTCCACAAACGGGAAGTGCGGAAAAAGAAACCAGTAGAGTAGAAGAGGCGGTAACTATTTCAACGGTGAAAAGGTTGGAACTTGCTGACAAACAAGTCAGTCAGTTAAGAGCCATACGTAAAACATGCTTGGGCGATCATATCTCGAAAGAGACATGACTGACTGGGCAGAAGATTATCCTGCAGTAGGTGGCCATTGCTTTCTGTGATAGACTGGTTGCCAGCCAAGGCTATATAACCCAATCTGTCCTGCTATTTAACCCATAACTGGAGGGAAGAGACAGGTTAATACCTTTCGCAAGGGTAATTGAATGTAAGTGAATGCAATGAATTCAGCTGGAATTCGAACTCGGCTCCCTGATTTCTCGTTCTGATCCGATATCCACTGCTCCACAACGGGCACCAGAGAAATACTTGTAGAAAAGACAGTGGGAAGCCACATCACGTCGATGAAAAGGTGACTGAAGTCGAGGTGCCAAGTCAGCATCGATCATATTGCAGATGCTTCTTTGGATTTTGTTGAGAGTCTCAAGATCAATAACAGGAGCTCTCGACCAGATATGACAACAGTATGAATGGTAGATTTGTAAATGTGTAAAAGCGTTTCTAATGAGAAAAACTTCCTGGTCTGATACAGTGAGCCAACCTTCCTAGCAGTAGATGCAGCTATAGATTCGATGTAGTCGTTCCATTTAAGGTCGGTTGAGAGAGTGAGGCAAAGGAGGCGCAGTGTGTTGCTCTTTAAGAGACTATAGTCTGCCATTCTGATGGTAAGTAGGAAAGTTTCTCTGTGGTAATTATCGGAGAGCAGATTCGTTTTAGAGATATTAAAATTTACGAGTGATTTCCTACTCCATTCAATCACAGATTGAATGTACTTTTTGAAGAGTAGCAGACTGGTTTAATTTGTCACCCTTGAAACGGGAGTAAATGGTGGTGTCATCTGCATAGATGCCTACTTCGGGTAACTGATTATACCAGAAAAATCATTGATGAAGATAAAAAAGACGTAAGACCTAGGATAGAGCATTGAGTGACGCCCGCGTTCTTATGGAAGGATCTGGAATCTTGCCCGTTCAAAACAACCTTCATTACAAGATTTGATAGGAAATATTGGATTAAATCAAACAACTGTCCAGAAATACTGTAGTTCTGAAGCTTTCACAGTAGGCCAACATGCCAAACCCTATCATATGCTTTCGAGATATCTCGCGCAACAGTTCGAGCTTCTCCGTTTTTATCAAGAGCCTGATATATATATTCAGTGATGGTCGTTAGAACATTAGCAATAGACCTGGCAAAACGGAAACCATATTGCTTGTCAGAAAGAAGGTTGTGAAAAGTGAAATGTCTATCTCAGCACTGATATATATATATATATATATATATATATATATATATTCATTTATAAACAAGTTATTTCGCTACCTTGGTTTCCACCACGAGTGGTTTCTTCAGGCGATTTTTAATAACTGATTTTACCTTTTACTGTTTTTCTTTTTAAGGACGCTCTTGCAACGGTGTTTTATTTGAACGTTCACGTTGCAGGGAATTTATGAACGCGCATTTTTTAAATTCAAATGAATTATGTTTGTATGAATCTAATAGGTATTTCTTAGTGTGGATGCATTTTGTCATAATTTCTGTTCCTTCATTTAACAGTTCGTCTTTATTTGGGTATGTCATAATTTCTAATTTTTCTTCGTGGCACAGTCTACAGATTTGTCCACCATTGTAAGGCTTGGCTGTTTTTACAATGCTCCGCGTTATGTGTGGAACTTTTTCATATTTTGATTTCAATTTCCAGACATGGTTAGCCAATTTTGTATCGTTTTTTAATTTTTCTATTTTAAATGTAGATCTGTGGTTGAACCACCTGGTCTTAAATATATAGTTCTCTCCAAAATTATTGGAACGGAAAGGACAATTTATTTGTTTGTTGTTCACTGAAGACATTTGGCTTTTAGATGAAAAAAGTACTGAACTTCAGCTTTTATTTCTTGATATTTCTATTTAGATTTGATAAATAACTTAGGACATATCACCTTTTTTCTGAGCCCACTCATTTTTCAATTGAGCAAAACTATCGAAACACGTTGGAATGTTCTGGAAAAATAAGAAAATGCTGGTGTACTGAGCAACAAACACAGAAAAGGTTACCCATACTTGGGTATATATATTTCTATTTTAAATGTAGATCTGTTTTACTGTATCACAGCTCATCAGTACGGTTAGACGCCAATAGCTTTTAACCCAGGATTTAAACCTGACCGAATTGGCGTCAGTCGGCGATTCTACCTCTGGGCTATGGGCGCTGGGTAGAAGAAGGCAGACCTTTTAACGTGTATATTATCATTATATACGCCCAATAGCCAGAAAAAAAGAAAGAGAAAGAGAGAGAGATGGTCTTTCGTTTGTTCTTTAATCTAAAAGATTGCCGGGCGGCTATATTGGGTGCTTCGTGATAGCCCCCATCCCAACCCAGCATTATTAAACAAACAAACCAGATTTCAACTATCATTTTCAAAATGGGTCAATCGACCATTTTATGTAGAACAAAAAATTATAAATGATACCGAAAGTATTTTATCGATTATTAAAATGGCAATTTTCTTTTCTTTCTTTTTTTTTTTTTTTTTTTTGTTGTTTGCGGTTCATCTAATAAAATCAAATGACCGTAGACAAGTCTACTCTATTGAGTCAACCAGAACAACATGGCGGTTTCTATGTTCTGGTGGCATATTTCATAATCAAATTATTATGCATTCGTTTGCAAAGAAAACTATTAAAACCAGATATTTACGAGTGGCAATGTCTCCCCTTTAACTATTTGACTACAAAAGAATTGAACGAACCTCACTTATGGCAATGTCTCCCCTTTAACTATTTGACTACAAAAGAATTGAACGAACCTCACTTATGGCAATGTCTCCCCTTTAACTATTTGACTACAAAAGAATTGAACGAACCTCGCTTATGGCAATGTCTTCCCTTTAACTATTTGACTACAAAAGAATTGAACGAACCTCGCTTATGGCAATGTCTCCCCTTTAACTATTTGACTACAAAAGAATTGAACGAACCTCGCTTATGGCAATGTCTCCCCTTTAACTATTTGACTACAAAAGAATTGAACGAACCTCACTTATGGCAATGTCTTCCCTTTAACTCAAACTGCATTCAATAAAACTTCACTAAAGGTTTAAACTTACATACAAAAATATTTGATTATTCATTATTTATATTATTAATTTTTAATCTATTTATTTTATTAATAATATATATGTGTGTGTGCGTGTTTCATAACCTACTTTGTGCTGCATGTTTATAGTTATTTTTTGATAATTAAATATATTTATTATGTTTGTAACGAAACCGAGAGAAACTCTATATTCTGAGTTTTCAATGTTTGAACTCAGAATAAATTTTGATTTTAGTATGTTTGGTATAATTTGTAAGCTCATTTTATGTGGATTAACATCTCGAAAAACCCCTTCATCGCGTTCATAAATTTACACTACCGGCCATAATTATTAGGCCACCCCAGTTTTTAAAAAAATGATGTATTTCATAAGTGGATAATTTAAATGAAAATAGTAATTGTTAATACTGCACAATAACATGTGCATCAAATGAACTGTTCTGGTGTCCAGTTTTTGTGCTCTCTTCCCCATGCTAGTCTCTTCTTATTATTGGCTGGCCGAAGCAAAGGCTTCCTGGCTGCCTTGTAAAATTTCGCAAAGTAATAATAACAAAAGAAACATTCTATTCTCATTTAGAATTATCCACTTGGCAATAAATACTAAAAATAGTATGAAATAAATCATTTTTTTTAACTGGGGTGGCCTAATAATTATGGCCGGTAGTGTACATTTGAAGTTTTAAGTATTTTAAAAGATATCGAAAAAGTTTCTCGTAAATGTGCTATTCGAGAAAGAGTATAAAAGAGTTGAATTGTGACTAAACTTTAAGAGGATGTAATCCTTTTGTTCAAAAGCCATAGAGTGGGTGGGTATGTTAGTCAGTGTGGTATAAAGTTTTCTTAAGAATATCAAGGATGATAATGTCAGGATTTAATTCTGCTCAGACGGAATTTCATGCACAGTTTAGCTTGTTTATTTATTTTTATGGTTAAAGTTTCTAGTATTTTTAGTTATTTTATTATATTTTATCTTATTTTGCATATAATATAAACGCTTATATACATTTATTAAATAAGCAACTATCACCATTCTTTAAGGCGTAACTCTTTTGCTCAAAATTATTGCAGGCTTGGTATTTATTTTTTAAAAAGGAAAATATTTATATTTTGAAGAATGGTCGATAACCAAGAGCGTTCGTTCAGATTAACGTTTTCAACGAATAAAGTTTCAGCAGCCGGCTCTGCGCTTGAGACCCTGATTGCGTATGTGCCGTTAATGAGTTTTGGAGCCAGATTGAGGACCAGGAGCAACACTGCATAGCTGCAAGGGTTTTAGAGTTGTTCATTATTCTCCCTTGATAAATTTTATTAATCCATCTCTTCTCCCTTTTATCTGAGTTAAGTAGCAGGACAGATTGTATCAGCCTTGGATGGCAACTAGTCTACCACAGAAAGAAATGACAACCTACCGCGGGAAAATCTTCTGAGTAGACAATCTTGGATCGAAAAAGACATGATTGTCCAGGCGTGCATCACGTATGGCCTTTAACTGGTTGGATAATGTGTTACTTACTCTCTGAAAAGTTGTAATGGATTTTATGCAAACGCTCACCCACTTGGGACGATCAGAAGCCAGTTTCTCAAAGAACAACTGATTAATGTTAAAAAGATTCAGCTTTTGTTTAAGTTTATCCTCGTACAAGGAACGGGTTTTTTTTTTAAAATCAGGGTCTTTTTACCAAGAACCAGCAGAACATATGAAGGTTTGTGAGTATCATTTTATCACTCATATGCTAAACATGACCAAACCGGCGACAATTTGATAATACTAGAAAGGTCTCTATGACTCCAATTCCGCACTTTGAAAACAGATTGATATTGGATAATTTATCTTCCAGATTATAGCCACAGACTGTAAGTTCCGATGGAGGATCCAGTGTTGGGAATCATAGAGGAGTTATAATTATTACTATTAATATCTAAACTTATTTATAAATGGAACTTTTTCTCTGTGTGTGTGTGTGTGTCTGTGTGTGTATCCGTTACCTATAGACTCCGAAACGGCTGAACCGATTTTCTTGAAAATTTACACAGTTGTACTATAAGCGTCTGCGAGTGTTCTTAACTAGATTTTTTGTCGAGTTACCCCCGATAAATATCGAAAATCGATAATCGAAAAAATCAGATTATAGAAGGAGTGGTCCGATTTTAATGAAATTTCATACACTCATAAACAAAGACATAAGAAACGATATTGAGAAGTTTCAAGGTTGCAGTTCTTACAATAGTGCAGAAAATCGACAATATATATATATAAAGGGCAAGATGTCTGTGTGTGTGTGTGTTTCTTTATGCGCCTGTATATCTGTATTTTTTCAGTCCTTTTATTTTAGTTTTTGCTTTGGGTTTGGCTCTAAGTGGGTATAATTGTAGTTCTTAGTCTCAGCCATGATACCATTTACTCAGAGAACTTTTTTAGCATTGAAAATTCTGTTTACGACGAAAAACTTATTTGATATCGATACCAGGAAAACAAAATTGGACTTACATCCATCCATTTTTCTTTCAGTCTACAGTTTCGCTTTAACTGGAAACAACTATTGCTTTTTAGTCTTTCGTGCCAATGTCCAAAGAGTCTGAGCTCCAGGACCATTGATTAGTTTTAAAGCTTTCATTACACCCGAGCAACGCCGGGCTATACTGCTAGTAGTTTATGTTTGGCTTTCAAGAAAATTCTTCTGACATTTCATAGCCGATTGTATCTATCAGAATAATGAAGGTGGGCATGAATGACAAAACCAAGTATTGTATAATAAAACGAAAACTGTATTGTTATTAGGAGTGAATATTTCAATAAATTAGTCGATTTACAGCACGTCTGCATGAGCAATGATGCGGAACCAAGAAAAAATGTCACATTTTAAAATAAATAAAATATGTATCAATGGGATTAAACATGCAAAGAAAATGTTTATAAAAACAGGTTGAAGATTTGTTTTCATGCAGTTTAGTTGATAAGCATATCATAAGTCATGCAACAGTGTTAAGAGATTAATGCATTTACCTAGAAGCTGTTGAACAACAATTGCCTTATTAACTTGAAAACAATAATTGGGCGTTTAACTTGACTGTTCTTGATGCTTTGTTTTTGTTTTCTATTAAAAGTCTACCTTCTAAAATAATTTTAAAGATTCTAGATTAATTAATATTATTTTTATTTTAAAAACATTATAAATCTTCATTACTAATTATATGTAATTTTCTTATAGTATTAATCTTTAATATATTAATATTCATAAACAACAAACACAAACTCACACACACACACACACACACACACACACACACACACACACACACACACACACACAAACAAACAAACAAACACGTATATATTTACGCTTTCACACCCTGATTGAGCACACTGGAAGAATGGTAGACTTTGAAAAACAGTAGCTACTCTAGCATCTACGCTTCGTTCATTCAGCAATGAATTAAAACACTCTCAGCTATTGAGCGTGTATAATGATAATATACACGCTAAAAAGTCTGCCTGTTTCTACCGAGCGCCCGTAGCTCAGAAGTGGAATCGCCGACTGATGACAGTTCGGTCGGGTTTCTAATCCTGGGTAAAAAGGCAATCGGCTGTCTAACCGTACTGATGAACTGCGAAACAGACCTGTCTGCGGATGACTATATATATATATATATATATATATATATATATATATATATATATATATATATATATCCCTATCCTGAAGAATTTTATCTAACTGGGGTTTCCTTCATTGATACTTTTAGCACAACCTTATAATTATGTTGCTTTTTTTTGTTTTTTTGATTTTTCATTAGTAATATGATTGTAATTGAAAAAGTTGCTTCCTCATTTTCTTTTCTTTACTTTTAAAACAAAAACCCATTGTTCAACAAAGTCCGGAACCAATTTCCAAATCTCGTGCACGAGGGAGTTGGCCATTATATCTCGCGTGCACGTGAATTCATCTCTTTTTTTTTTTTTTTTTTTTTTTGATATCGACTTTATTATGGTCCCTAGTGACGATCGGGTTTAACAGAATGGGCAACTTTTGAAAGAACGCTGCGAATAGATTCTGAAATTCTCTACTTTTAAATCTGGTCTAATTTTGGCGACTAAAGGGGAGAAAGTCAATCAAACATTTAGTAGCGTTGAGTATTCAAATGTAAGTAAATTGCAATTTGTTAGCACAGTCTGGCAACCCTGGTAAGCACTGATTCTTCAGTAGTTTCAAATTTCTACCCGATTAGCTTCTGCATTTATTTTATAAAAACACATGAACTTTACATTGCAATTCGTTTCTTATTATTTTAATCTCATTCCAGAAAAAAAATTGTTTGCTCCCTTTGGTTTGACATTCCGAGTTTTATTGTTACGCCTTGGATAATAACTTTTCGATATTCTTCAAGTCTGGTCTTTAATAGTGGCCTTTTTCTTCTTTATAATGTCTAAATGAGAGAGCTTTTAAAGTTTGTTTTTTTTTAAACAATTAACAGCAATTGATTCTTCATTCGGTTTACGAACGTTTTCAGTAAAATGTGCTGTTTTCAGAGCGCAGGATGAATCTTTGCTGAAATATTTAAATTGGGACTTTCTTATAACAACAATGTACAATAAGTTAATGGGGTGTTTATTTGTTAATATTATGCATTATATCTGTTTGTTGCTGGTTAAGCAGTTCGTCTGTGTACAAAATTGTTTCAATTTGATTTTTGAAAACCTTTATATCGAAAGTCAAACTGTTTTAAAACAAGAAGAATAACAAGCCTTGATATGTTTTGCAGTCATAAACCACTGGCCTGGGCTTACGGCCATATCACGTTGAATGCACAGGTTCTCGCTCGATCACCGAAGTTAAGCAACATTGAGCCTGGTCAGTACTTAGATGGGTGACCGCTTGGGAGTACCAGGTGCTGTAAGCGTATAGTGACGGATGTGTGTTGTGGATGTCGGCTCGGAAAGAGAAATCGGTGAGCCGAGTTCGAATTCCAGTTGAATACCCTGCATTCACTTAAGCACAGGTACCCTTGAGAAAAGTATTAATCCGTCCCTTCCCTCCAGTTATGGGTTAAATAACAAGGGTAGGACTTGTGGACCCTGCCCTTAAAAACAAATCCCAATGAATCTTGATACTCGAAAAGAAAAATGTATTACTAGACACAAAACTTATATAAAAAAACAACAATAAATTGTCGAAAGAAAAAGGTATTACCAGCAATAAAGTTTAGTTGGCAATAAATGACCAGCCGAGGTTGATTTGCCATAAAAACAAAACAACCAACCAATGGACTGAACTGATTTCATTGTCTAAATAATACGTTTTGCCTTTATTAGTTAATTTTATATATATATATATATATATATGAGATGAGTTAGTATTTACATTATTTGGACTATTGTTGTCATTTGTACGACGTTTCGGCTATTGTACGCTTCGTCCTTCTTCGGGTGCTAGGAATTTCGAACCGAACCCTTTATTACAATAACTGGGGTATATCCTTGTGTAGTAATGCCTCGATTTGAAGTCATGAGTTATCTCCCTCTAACCCTACAATTTACTTTTTCACTGCTATAGCCTGGTATTGAACTCACAACTCTTTGGGTCAAGTCACAGGAACTAACCAACGTCTATATCCACTAGGCTACCTGTTCTTAGTCCATATAGACAATAGTCCGAATAATGTAAATAGTGATAATTTATTTATTTTTCACAATTATTCTCTTCCTGATTTTTATTTCAAAATCACTTTGAAAATAAGTAATATTTCTTATTTTTCATAATTATTAACGTTCTCATCTTATCATTATTCTAAACGATTGAGCGACCCTCAGGATCAACTTCATATGATCCTCATTAAGGCCTCGATCGTTAATTTGAGAACCACTCCGTTGGTTAACGGCGGTTCAAGTAACGCCGCGACTACATACTAAAATGAAAAGAAAATAATAATAATCAAAATTAATAAAAGTTAATTATTGCTTCTTGTCTTCAATTAAAATCTCACCAAATATCATCAAATGACAAGACCGATAGAAATAATTATATTTATTGATGGTTTCATTTTTTTTATTCGGTGTTGATTTTTAGGTAAAGAGAAATTTATATTAAATTCTTCTGAATTTATGTCTTTTCGCGATTCTACGAGTTTTTATGGCTTTCTTTTTATGAATTTCTTTTACTTTTGATCGCAACGTTTTTAGTTGAATTTTTAAAATTTCGCGGTGTTTAATTTAATGACTGAATATTTTTCTATCTTTAAAAGGAATTTAAGAGAATTTAACTTAACTCAGTATTTGCTTTCCTCGGTCAAAATAGTGCTATCATTTTTCTAGTAGTTTGAAGCCCTTTCCAGACTGAATTTCTTTCTCAATTTTACTAATTTTAAGGGAACTTAAATTCAGTTTTAATTTAATTTGCCAGTTATCGAACTTTTATCAGATATATTCTGTTAGGATTATGCCGAGACAATATAGTAGACTGATTTTTGAGCTTTCATGGAAACCCAATGCAGTAAAATTACTAACAAAATATATTGTTTGTCTTGGACAACTACTGGTGCTTTCGAAATATGAGTCAACATCGGGACCAAATTAATCATTGCTTTTCTTTTAAAATCCGTTATCAAGAATAACCTGTAAGATCCAGGATTCCCAACTTCGTCTGTGCCCGGTTGTTTTCACATCAACATTTGACCATATAGCCATAAGCTGATGCAATAGCGCACAATACTCTCTGGCCAGAATGAACATCTGCTAAATAGATTTGTTTGAAAACAAACGCACATGTTTAGCCGGTTAAATTTCGCCGCCAGTCTCGAAAGGTTACTATTTATATTAACTTTTGTTTTGCTGGAGCGGATTTTTAAGGTACGTTAAAAATATTTCACAATTTTAAATATAACCTTTAGTAAGATGGTCTCTGAAGATAGAGATCGCATTTCATTTTGCCACCTGTCACGATTGACATTGACATTTGAAATTTGAAAAGTTTGAAAAGTATCTATTTTTAGGCTTTACATATCTAAACTTATTTATAAATGGAACTTTGTGTGTGTGTCTGTGTGTGTGTCCGTTACCTATAGACTCCGAAACGACTGAACCTATTTTCTTGAAAATGTACACAATTGTACTATAAGCATCTGCGAGTGATCTTACCTAGGTTTTGTGTTGAGGTACTTCCGATAAATATCGAAAATCGATAATCGAAAAAATCAGGTTATAGAAGGAGTGGTCCGATTTTTAATCAAATTTGATACACTCATAGACAAAGACATAAGAAACGATATTCAAAAGTTTCAAGGTTGCAGTTCTTACAATAGGGCAGAAAATTTGATATCGATACCAGGAAATCAAAATTTGACTTTTTTTTTTTTTTTTATAAGCGTTTCACCCCGAGCAAGGCATGTCACTGCCACTACTGTGCAGGGGGCTACGTAGAGTGGAGAAAGGCTGGTGAAATATAGGAAATGACAGAGGGTGGGTGATAGGCGGGTAAGGATTTGGGTAGAAGAGAGTGTTGTGAGAATAGTTGGGAGTTAGTGTGGTAGGAGGTATCTATTGACCCTACATTTAAACACCTGGATATTGTAACTGTCGGGAAAGCAGACTTGTGGAAGGGAGTTCCACAGGCGGGAAGCGCGAGAAAAGAAGCTGTTGGAGTAGAACTTACGGTTACATCTTATTTGTTTAACTGTAAAAGGGTGGGACCTAGTTGCTAATCTAGTATCTCGTGTAAATTCGTGCTTAGGCGGCACCAGTGATCTAAGCTCATCGGAGCAGAAGCCATGAAAGTACTTGTAGAAGAGGCACAGGGAAGCCACATCACGCCGGTGTGAGAGCGGCTGCAGCCGGTCTGCCAAGTCAGTATCAACCACGTTACAGATCCTCCTTTGTATTTTGTCAAGAAGCCCAAGGAGAGCAGCAGGGGCACCCGACCAGATATGGCAGCAATATTCAATACACGGGCGGATGGTAGATTTGTATATGTGCAGAATAGATTCAGGTGGGAAAAATTTTCGGGCCCTGCACAGGGAGCCCACTTTCATAGCAGCAGATTTGGCAATGGATTCAATATAGTCATTCCATTTGAGGTCCGCGGAGAGTGTAAGGCCAAGGAGGCGTAGTATTTTACTCTCTGGGAGGCTAGCCTGTCCCATGCTAATGGGAGGTAGATGCGATTGTCTATGGTGGTTAGTTGATAACAGCTTTGTTTTGGAGGCATTGAAATTTACCAACCATTCCCTACCCCAGGTCACTACGGATTGGAGGTCCCTTTCAAGTACGGCAGCGAGGTTCACTTTGTCGTCCAGACCTGGTTTCTGATCGATGCGGGAGTAGATTGTTGTGTCGTTGGCATACATGCCAACTTGGGATCTAATGGTGTCGGGGAGATCATTAATGTAGATCAGAAAGAGCGTGAGACCTAGGATAGAACCTTGAGGGACGCCCGCGTTCGTCTGGTAGTTTTGGGAGGCATGCCCATTTAATACCACCTTCAATGTGCGGTTAGAGAGGAAGGACTGGATGAGGTCAAACAGATGTCCAGTTATCCCATAGCTCCGCAGTTTGCACAAGAGGCCAGCATGCCAGACCCTGTCGAATGCTTTGGAGATATCCAAAGCAACGGTTCGGGCTTCACCATTCTTGTCGAGTGCCTGGTATATGTACTCGGTAATGGTCGTTAGCATATCAGCAGTAGACCTAGTGAAGCGAAACCCATACTGTTTGTCAGAGAGAAGCCCGTTGGCCATAAGATGCTGAATCACCTCGGCGTTGATAATGGCTTCGAAAACTTTGCCAAAGATTGGAAGGAGACTAATAGGACGGTAATTGGCGGGGTCTGAGGGTTCGCCAGAATTCTTAAATATAGGTACTACGCAAGAGGACTTCCAACAGGCAGGAAAGCAGGAAGCAGATAGGCAGAGGTTATAGAGTTTAGAGAGGACAGAGGAGAGTTCTGGGGCACATTTCTTCAGTACTATGACTGGGATTCCGTCACCGCCGCTCGCTTTGTGTGGGTCAATTTGCGCAATTATCTTGGCGACCAGCGAGGGTGAAATGTGGACGTTATTTAGTTGATCCTTAGTTCTGGGTGGGAAGTCTGGTGTAGGTATTCCTAACGAGTCCAGTGTCGAATTGGTTGAGAATCTACGGGCAAAGCATTCAGCCTTGTCGGCTGGGGAGGTGAGAACTTCAAATTCATTGATTAGTGGGGGTATTGAAGTCTTGTTCCTGCTGAGCACGCTTTTGCAGAGACGCCAGTAATCTTTGGAGCCAAACTTAGAGGATGCTATGCGTTGCCTAATTCTGGTAGCAAACGCCCTCTTGGCTTCGTTTAGTACTTTTTTACACTTGTTCCGTGCTGAGGTGAAAAGGCGCCTGTTTTGGTTCGACGAGCAGCTTCGATAGAGCCGGAAGAAATGGTTCCGGTGGGCAATAGCGGCCGAGCAAGCGGGTGAGAACCAGGGGGACGAATTTGGTTTTAGTTGGAATTTTCTGGCAGGGATAAAAGCATCGATGCCAGCCTTAACCCAAGAGGAGACTTCGGAGGCACAGTCTTCGACAGGAAGATCAAAGACGTTGTTCCAGGGGACGTCGCAGAGGAAGTCCCTGAACGAGTCCCAGTCGGCTCTTTGGTATCAGTATGATATTCTGCTGGTCTGGTTTTCTTGGGTAGAGTTAGTGCGGATTGATATGTTTACGGAGACTACGGCGTGGTCAGAGTTTCCGAGGGGGCAGAGTTGCCTGGTAGTGCAGGAGTCTGGGATGGAGGTAAAACAAAGGTCGAGTAAAGAGTCCCTTCCGTTAGGGTTTTTAGAGAAACGCGTGGGGAAGTCCACCACTTGCGTTAGAGCTTGGACTATTGAAAAGTGCATGGCGCGAATCCCAGCAAGGTCGGTGGCTGAGTTTTCAAGCCACTTGGTGTGGTGGGCGTTAAAATCGCCAAACACAAATATATGGGCAGATGGGTGAGAAGAAATGGCCCTGTCGATGTTAGTAGAGATGCAATCAAGTAACGTACAGTCAGAGGAGGAGGGGGGCGGTAGAGGAAGAAGAGATAGCTAACCGAGCTTAGAAGTGAGAGACGGAAGCACATGAAGGAATGATCAGGGGATTCAAGAGATGTGACCCTGGCTAGGGGGAGTTGTTCGCTGGCATATACTCCAAGCCCATGCATATGGACATTGGAGTCCTTCCTGAAGAGAGGAAGGTAACCAGGAACAAACAGCTCTGAAGAGGGGATAGAAGGGTCAAGGTTAGTCTCACATATAGCTAAGATATCGGGTGAGTTAGTTAGAAGGAAAGACTCTACACTATTAAAGTTACTGCGAATACCTCGTATATTTGTGAAGGTAACACAGATAGGTTTGGGCGATTTACGACTAGCTGGTTTAGACTTACATCCATTCATTTTTCTTTCAGTCTACGGTTTCGCTTTAACTGGAAACAACTATTGCTTTTTAGTCCTTCGTGCCAACGTCCAAAGAGTCTGGGCTCTAGGACCATGGATTAGTTTTAAAGCTTTCATTACACCCGAGCAGCGCCGGGCTATACTGCTAGTATTTATATAGAATTCTGTTTGAAACTTTTCGTTCAAAATGATATTAGATATTCAATATTCTAGCAGGACTCGAACACAGACTGATGGGATTACATTACAGGCATTTTTTTTTATTAAAAATATCTAGATTTTAATATCATTTATTCGCAAAAGTTTTCAACTGTATATAGTTTGCAGTATTAAAAAAGGAAACTTTGCCTACATCTAATGCATCGTCACTCAACAGCAAATAAGTTGTACGCATGCGCACACAGTGAGTTGAATAATTACGAAAAGTTAAGAATAACCTAAGTGTTCTCAAAGGATATTATTTAGTAGTATCAGCAGCTGCTTTAAAAACGATTGAAGCGCACTTTAGTCTACTGTTTTGCATGACATATATCTACGCGGAAAAAAAATGCTGACAGTATCATCCCACCTGTCGGTTTTGTAGTTTCTACTTCGTAATTTGCTGTCGTGTCCGGAGGTTGAACAATCACCCCACATTTCGTTCTGCAAGCATCCAAGGTGACGAAGTTGTTGGCATTTCCGTTACACCCGATGTAGCGAAACGCTACACAGTCGCCACGTTCTGTGTCATACGGTATCGTTGGATATTCGACCGACAAGTTCCGTAAGCCTCTTTGAAATTACAAACAGCTGAGAAGGAAGAATACAATGTCGAAGGATGATTATTATTATGATTTTGTTTTTTTTGACAAATATATCATTCAATTATCAAATCATTTCTGATTTATGTGGACCAAATGCGAATTTTGGAGTATGTGTCAGATCGAACGAGTTTTTATATCCGCTCCAAATTGTTTAACGAATCGTTGAACCTGATTTAGTTAACAAAACCTAAGTTACCACAACCAATTTGAATTCAAAGTATTGATTTTTCATTAGTCTAACCCAAACCCCCTCAACATTGAATGACTATTTCCTTATCTATCCATAAATCTTCATGATCTATCTATCTATCTATCTATCTATCTATCTATCTATACTATTCATAACTATCTATCTTGACTATTCATATCTATCTATCTATTTATCTAACAAAAATATTCATATCTATCTATCTATCTATCTATCTATCTATCTATCTATCTATCTATCTACCTATCTATCGGAACTATCTTTCTTGATTATTCATATCTATAATCTATTTATCTAACAAAAATATTCATATCTATCTATCTATCTATCTATCTATCTATCTATCTATCTATCTATCTATCTATCTAAGTCTATTCAAAATATATCTATCTATCCATCTTAGTCTATTCAAAATCTATCTGTCTATCCATCGTAGTCTATTCAAAATCTATCTATCTATCTATCTATCCATCGTAGTCATTCAAAATCTATCTATCTATCTATCTATCTATCTATCTATCTATCTATCTATCTATCTATCTATCTTAGTCTATTCAAAATCTATCTATCTATCTATCTTAGTCTATTCAAAATCTATCTATCTATCTCTATCTATCTATCTATCTATCTATCTATCTATCTATCTATCTATCTATCTATCTTAGTCTATTCAAAATTTTCTTTTTTTCTTTTACTTCTTTTTCAAAAGGATTTAACTTTTTTTTTCTTTTTTTTTTTTGCAGATTGAAAAAAACTTTCAAGGTTTTGAAGATTAACAAAAATGGCCGACCAAGAAGCATGCTCCAGGATTGAACAGTGGTCATTTATCAAGTTTTTGTTTGCTGAAGAGTGCAAACCAGTTGAAATTCATAGGAGAATGTCAACTGTGTATGGTGCTACCTGTTTCAGCAAAAAAAACTGTCTATAAGTGGGCTAAATTGTTTAAAGAAGGACAAAGCAGTATTAAGGATGAAGACAGGCCTGGGAGGCCTACAGAAGTGAGGTCTCCTGAGGTGATCGAATCAGTCAATGACCTCATTCAGTCTGACAGAAGGGGGTCAGTGGATGACATTGCAAGGACTTTGAGCCTGTCTGTTGAACAAACGCAGGGGTCATCAGTCACATGGAGTCGTCTTGCA
Source organism: Ascarosepion bandense (assembly GCA_037127315.1). Classification (NCBI taxonomy): domain Eukaryota; kingdom Metazoa; phylum Mollusca; class Cephalopoda; order Sepiida; family Sepiidae; genus Ascarosepion; species Ascarosepion bandense. Next base: position 101,640 of record JBBBDQ010030045.1, read on the forward strand.
TCAAGACAACGCAAGGCCTCACACAGCAGCCCAAACGGTGCAGACCATCAACGAGCTGGGCTGGGAACTGCTCCCTCATCCCCCTTACAGCCCAGATATTGCCCCTTCAGACTTTCACCTGTTTGGTCCCTTGAAAGCGTTCACGAGACGCACGAAGTTTGTAAGCGACGATGAAGTCAAAAGTGCTGTGAGCGATTGGCTGACACATCAGTCTAAAGATTTTTATGCTGAGGGAATACGGAATCTTGTGCACAAATGGGAAAAGTGTGACACTGATGGAAGACTACGTTGAAAAATAGAAAAAAAGTAAGCTTCTATCTGTAGTAGAAGTCCTTATACCGAAAAATTCACATTATTTATTGAATGACCGTCGTAGAAGTCCTTATACCGAAAAATTCGCCTTATATATTGAATGACCCTCATAGAAGCCCTTATACCGAAAAATTCACCTTATTTATTGAATGACCCTCGTAGAAGTCCTTATACCGAAAAATTCACCTTATTTATTGAATGACCCTCGTAGAAGTCCTTATACCGAAAAATGCACCTTATTTATTGAATGGCCCTCGTAGAAGTCCTTATACCGAAAAATTCAACTTATTTATTGAATGGCCCTCGTAGAAGTCCTTATACCGAAAAATTCAACTTATTTATTGAATGACCCTCATAGAAGTCCTTATACCGAAAAATTCACCTTATTTATTGAATGGCCCTCGTAGAAGTCCTTATAGCGAAAAATTCACCTTATTTATTGAATGACCCTCGTAGAAGTCCTTATACCGAAAAATTCACCTTATTTATTGAATGACCCTCGTAGAAGTCCTTATACCGAAAAATTCACCTTATTTATTGAATGACCCTCGTACATTTCTGTTTCCATCAAATATGGAAGAATATCCCTCAATAATATAACTCTGATTAAGCGAGCTGAATTTTGTGTTAAGTTATTCTGTTAGATTGCTAAAAATTTTGTAATGTTTTCTAATCTACCGTTTACAATATTTGCTCCTGTCGTATTAAGTGTAAATTCACTCAGTTAAGAGGCACACACAAGACATGCTTGGGCGATCATGTCTCTTTGGATCTACCATGCAGAAGATTTTCACGCAGTTGTTTGTCATTTTTTTTTTTTTTTTTTTTTTTTGCGATTTTTTGTTTGCCAACGGAAGCTATAAATCACAGTCTGTCCCGCTATTCAACTCATATCTAGAAAATGAAACGACGGATTAACTGAAGTCTTTCCCAAGGGTATTTGCGAGGAAGTGAATGCAACGAATTTAACTGAAATTCGAACTCGCCTCTGCAATTTCTCATTCCGAGCAGATATCTATTTCACGCACATCCTTTTTAAGCGTAAATTAATCAGTAGAAAAGCATGAAACTATAAAATCAGAGTTGCTGAAATCGATATCTTTCTATTTTGATCACTAAAGGAATGTTTCAAGACAAAAGAACGGTTAACGTGTTTAAATCAACACCTTTCACTTCTCAGCGACAGCAGATGATTGAATTTTTTTAAACCTAAAAACAAACAACTTGCGTCATCTTAGTGTTAAAGATTTTCGATGTTTTTTTTTTTTATTGTTGTCCATTTTGTCTTATAAATAAAAATACGTCGATATGATATCGAAACGGTTCGATTTCTTAACCCTCTAGGGCCATTCGTATCATATTTGATACAGTATGAAAACAAGCCTTGAAAGAAATATTTTCCTGAAAAATTTTTTAAGAGAAATATTTTATAAATTTCAAATGAAAGCAATACTGACTGCCAAATGTTTCCTTATAGGGAAATATCAAATGTTTCCTTATAGGGAAATACTGTATCAAATATGAAACGAATGGCCCTAGAGGGTTAATCGTGAGTTGTTGATCTCCTTTAACATTTGTAAGCCGTTTGAAGGCATTTGAAGAGATTTATGTCCGAGTTTTATCGTTATGGTAGGTTCAATTTAAATATATTTACGCTACATAACACTTCAAAGTGCTTTAATTAGCTTTTATTATCCAATCTTATTCAATTCGGAGAGCCGAGTTTGAAATTCAATTGAATTTGTTGCATTCACTTTCGCGTTAATACTCTTGAGAAAGGTATTAATCAAGCTTTTCTTCTTCCTGCTATGGGTTAACAAGGAGGACAAATTGGGTTCTGTAGACTTTCTGCCGAAAGAAATACCAACCTACAGCGGGAAAATGGTCGCCAAAGCATGTATCACATATGATACTTAACTGACTGACTGACTTATTCAGTAGTGTTCATCCCTACTAAGTTGCAAACATTTTGTCTGCTTATTTTAAATAAGATTCGGATAATCTTTCGCGTATTATAAATGAAAGATGTCAGAAACGAGCTGTAATGTTGACAGATGTTACTATCATTCATTTCTCAATGTACCCAAGTACTTTCAACCTCTTTCCGAGATCATCTTCAGGAATGTGAGTTATGGTAACAAAAAATAACCGCAAAACTGTGTTGCCAAAAATTACAGTAATTTTTTTTTCTGCTTCAAATATAACATTTGACAAATTTCTTAGCGTTCATTAGAACGTGAAAATTATACAAAATTATATTTTGTTACCATAACTCACACCCCTGAAGATGATCTCGGAAGGAGATTGAAAGTACTTGGGTACATTGAGAAATGAATGATAATAGCATCTGTCAACATTAAATTTATGACATCTTTCAATTATAATACGCGAAAGATTATCCGTGAGCATGAATGGATTTTATTAAAAATAAGCATACACAATGTTTGCAATTTATTTATTCTGACACACACACACGCACACAAACACGCACACACACACACACACACACACACACACACACACACACACACACACACATATATATATATATATATATATATATATATATATATATATATAGTCATTAATTCTAGTAATAATACCAATATTAACAGAACTAATTCTGTCAAGACTAGCAATAATTAAACTACAAATGAAATCGTCTTGAAACCCACCGGGAACGAACCCGGGGGGAAAAGAAGGGGAAGAAAAAGAAACAAACGAAGTACCTGAACAAAAAGTCAAGCATTCGTAAGAAAGAAAAAACCCCAAGACGAAAACCTTAACAATAAAGAGTTCAATACGAAAACAGAGTACACAAAGCACTCAAAGCGAAAGTAGAGCAAACAAAATCGAAAATCTAAGAATGAGCCAATAACCTACCACGGTTTCGCTGAACAGCTTGTCAGGGAAATTTTATATATATAAATTTTATATCTGGAGAAGAAAATTTTAAAAACAGTTTCCATTTCTGCTATATGCGTGACTCTTCAGAAATGAATTGAGTTCTCTCAGTGACTGACGTGTGTATACACTGCTTATATACAACACGTTAAAATTGCCTTTTTCTTATTTCATGCGCCTATGGCTTAGGGAGTAGCGACTCCGACTGACACCAAATCGGTCGAGTTTTGATTCCGGCCAGAAGCAAGTGGATGCGTCAAGCCACATTGATGAGCGTGATACAGCGAAACAGGCTTGTATGTGGATATATATATATATATGTATTTATGTTTCAGTATTTGAAAATGTACTGTTGTGAAAAAAAAGCATACTAAGTTATTTTATTTAATTTTGTTTTTTCGCAATATTTTGAGGACAAATCGCCAAAATAAATTGACCCGAATATGTTGGTTATGGACGAGTGTGACCTGGAAAAGTATAATTTATGATTTCTTCTAATTAATATGGCAGGTGAAGGTGTTCAAACTTCATAATGGAGGAAGTTATTTGGTAGTTAGGAGTCAACCAAAGCTGCGGGCGTTACACGAAGGAACCCTGTTTTTAGACTCTTTCCTTTTTTTTTTTTTTTTTTCATTTCAAAAATATAATAATAGTCATCCTGTTTCAATGATGACGAACAGATATAAACCAGAATGAATTCTTCAATTTTCTTTTTTCGTCGTCCGTGAAATTTTTTCTAACGGGATCACTTTTAGATCATGCTACTTTCTACATCGAGCCACATCGATCCCACAAATGCAGCATCAGAAAGCGAACAGGCGCTGATCCCGGGTGTTGACCTTAGGCACAACGCTACCTAACACGTTTCTAATTGCATACGGATTATATTTATCTCTTCTATAGATACTTTCACGGCTTCTGCTCCGATGAACTTAGATCACTGGTGCCCCCTAAGTTCGAATTTGCACGAGATACTAGATTAGCAACTAGATCCCACCCTTTTACATTGAAACCGATAAAATGCAACCGCAACTTCTACTCCAATAGTTTATTTTCTCGCACTTCCCGACTGTGGAATTCTCTTCCACATGACTGCTTCCCCGACGGCTACAACCTCCAGGAATTTAAATGTAAGGCCAAGAGACACCTAACAAACTAACTTCCATTCTTTCAAACACTCTTCCCACCCACCCAACTATCTATCACCCCCCCTTCTGACATTTCCTATATCTAACCACCCTTCCTATTTACCTTTCCCTATGTAGCCCCAAGCGCAAAAGTGGCAGTGGAATGCCTTCCTTGGGGTGAAATGATTAAAAAAAAAAGCCTTAAAATATGTGAATCAAAACAGCAGAAGTACAACTCAAATTTAAATAAAGATTTGGGAAACACTTTATTTTTATTTTATTTTATTTTTAAAAAATAAACCTGTAAATCTAATTGTTTTATTTCTACTTAAATGTCAGCCATTTTAAAAATATAATTTTGTCCAATATCCCACATATCGGTACTAAAATCGAAAGAAGCAATGACATTGTATATTTATCTTAATATAAAATTGTTTAAGAATTGAATATAAATATGAATTGAATTTTCAGTTGAAAGAAATTTGAAAACTTTACCTCCTTGACTACAAACTGCCTCACAAATTTCTTTTGATGAAAACCTGTTACTGTTGCCATAGCAACCAGAGTAAGTAAAATTCTTGCACAATCCATCCTGTTTGTCGTAATGCCAACTTAATACTTCCTTACTACAAACTCCCGCCTGTAATTCCAGATGACAAATTTCAACTGAAAAGAAAGTGGTGTGTATAATCCAAAATGTCTGACGCTTGAAACAACTGACTACTTGCGCTCAGTGAAGCGAGTCCAATAAATCAAACGATGGCAAAAATGTTTTTAAAAACATTCCATGCAATTTCTTTGAATACAATCTGGAAAAAAATTCTCTTTCAAATTCAAATCTATAAAATTGTGTTACACATTTCATGGGAATTTTACAAATGATTTGGAAAATTCTAACATTTTTATTATTTCAAATTCTACTAGATTTCTTTTTAACATGGACAGATGGTCTTCTCTTTTTCGATTGATTGGAAGATATTTCATTTACTGGAGGTAATTATCCATTTACTAAACTGATTGACAGTAATCTTTTAACAACCTAACATTTATTGATGAATATTTTCTTTTTAAGTCGATATTTACTAAATATTTTGGTTTTAGTAGCTAGTTATCACTTGAAAAAGATTTGCCATTAAATAGCCTGATATTTCGTGAGATATATATATATATATATATATATATATATATATGTGTGTGTGTGTGTGTGTGTGTGTGTGTGTGTGTGTGTGTGTGTGTGGTGGGCGCAGCTGAGTGAGAGACCAACAAAACTCCTTATAACACCAAAGATGAGCTGAAGGTATCATTATGACAGCATTCACTAACTTAACCAAGGAGACCGTTCAGAAGAGCTACGGGAGATTTCGAAATAGTCTAGAGGCCGTGGTTGAAGCCAATGTTGATTTTATTAAATGAAAATATTTCAAGATATTTTTGTGTAATTTTGGTAAATATATCTGTTAAAATGAGATGTTAGTGTTACGTTCATTTTTGTATAATTTAGACGACAATTTATTCATTACAACCTGTATTAAATAAAAACTATTTATATTAGGTAACTTCACATTAAAACAGAAAAAAACGATATCTAAAATTTGAATTAATTTTTTAAAAAAGGAAAAATATTTCTTGAAGCTTTTATTTTATTTTTAATTTCAAGCTGAATTAAATTAAGATTAAATTTAATATATCCAACAAATAAAATAAGTTGCTCTATTTAAAAAACTAATCTAAAACTAATTTAGATTGAATGAAACGACGTTTTTTTACTAATGTAGCTGATCAGCGCCTCTTTTAATCCCTCTTTCATCGCAATGTATTTCTCTTTATTAGAAAAAAATCATCCAAAAATAAAATACATTTTTCTCAAGCTTTATTTGAGGAATAATAGTTGTTTGAAGTATTATTAATCTGATTTGATACAAATATTATTTATAATTTTAAAATATTGCAGAAATTACTTTTTAAGCAAACAGTATCTATGTTTTTTAACCGATATCAACATGTTTATATGTTTAACGAGTGATGGGATATGATGAAAGTTTCATTGTTTCTCTACGGAGGCTTTATCCGTAAAACATAATTGAAGAAAATGATGTGAGCGCCTTTTTTTGTGCTTTTTAAGTACTCAGTAATCTTTAAAAAAAATTTTGAAATATTCTCCGAAATATAATTTTAGGAATTTTAACTTTAAATTAACTATAGTCGTCGCTTTTACTTTCTGATAATGTTGTTCATGGTCGCTTATACTTTTAAAAATGGACGCGTTCATATCCATAAAAAATTTAAAGTTCTTTTTAAAATATTTGTCTTTGAAAACTGGTATTAAGCTTTACCATTTATGTTTTGCAAATATAATTTTAATTTAATAATCTAATTTTTAAGTTAATCCAGAATTTTAATAGATTTAAAAGCAATTAACAGCTTTTCTAATTAATGTCAAAGTTTTATCGCATTTTCCAAAATGGTGTTTCTGTCAGACAAAAAGAAATTAAAGACTTTAATTCGCCAATAAGTCCTGTTTTTAACTGATATAAATATGAAGAGGCTGATATTTAATTTCTCGAAATTTCATAAAGTTAAATAAGTAAGAATAACAGTTATTAAAAAAATTGCTAAGATTTTCTAAAATTAAATCGTCAATTATGATTTCAATTTTCAATTAGTTCTGAAAATTTTATCTCAGAGAATTACTTGATTTTTGCAAGAATTTCCAAATCAGTGTGTTTTTTACTGCAAAAAGACGTTAAAATTCCCATAGTAATCTTTGATCCAAAAGCAAAAAGAAAAAAAAAGATTTTTACGTAAGATTTTAAACGAGCTAGAAAATATTAAAAAATTTCATAAAACAACAAAAAATCCTTGGGTTTTCCTCTTAATAATAACATCAGCGTGTTGACGATAAAACTTTGTTTTCATCAAGTTCAGGACCTTTTTTACATTAATGTTTTTTTAGCGAAAGAGTGGAGATACCTATATTATATTATTATTTATATAATATTTATATTAGATAAGTAAAAATTATAATAGTAAAATACAAAATCTTTTAAGCACTTGTTATTTTAATTGTTATGTTTGTCTAAGTATTTACGTATGTCTAGAAAATGTATAGAATGATTTAAGTGAAAGTATTAATATTATCGCAGTAATTGTTGATATGAAAATAATATGCAAATACAGAGTAGTGATTATAATCAATAATCGAATCTTGGATTAAACCAATCAAATTTATGCACAAAGAAAGCGTTATTTTTTTTAAAAAAGATCTTTTATCAAACTGTTTTGAGTTTCGCAAAATACTGGACAGCCTCCATGCTTGACTGTCCAAGCAACTCTTTAGGCATGCATTGCAAGGTTTTAGCAGTTTATATTCGGAAAACAAATTTAATATTTTGGCTCTGAAAATAATTTAAAAAATGTTTCTGTTTTCCAGAGTTTTGTAAATTACACAAAAATTAATAATTTTAAGAAGAAAATCAAATGTTTACTTTACGTTAAATATCACCTCAATACTGTGAAGAATGTTTTATCAGTTAACGACCCACCAGAAAAAAAGTGCATCGGACATTTTGGATACAATGTTCTTTCTTAATATATGTTATCTACAAGTTACTTGTCTTTGATATGTATAAAATGCCATGACTTCTTGGGAAAGATAATAGAGTATTTCTTTGTTGACTTCCCTACAGTTTTGGATTCAATGTTGTCACTTCTCTTAGACTGGTAGTCGCCCAAGGTAAAAAGCCAAGTTTACTCTGCTTGAGTAAATAACCGGAGGAGAAGAGGCGGATTGATATCTTTTTTCAATGCCATTTACCTGATAACAAACGCAATAGACGGAATTTGAACTCAGCTAGCTAATTCCACGTCGTTAATCGTTACACTAGTCGAACATTGCAGAAAATTTACTAGATTAGTATGACCAGTAGGCTAATACGATTCCCCAATGGGTCGTATGGGATATACTAAAAGGTTAATGCCACTCAGTGTCTTGTGAAGAAATAGTCTCGTAGGTTGATATGATTCACTAGTGGGTCGTATAATATATAGCCGAAAGCTAATGCTATGCAAGTTGAGCCAAAACAAGTTTTAACATCGTGTTCCAAATATGAAAAAGGGGGAGAAAAAGGAAAAGTTTAACAAATAAGCTTCAGGTCTTGAAAGTGTTGGAATAAATGAACGATAGGTCAGCACTTACGCGGGTCCCTGGAAAGTGAAGGTTCTGTCGGAGCTAACGTGACAGTGTCGGGTGGATCACGAAGAAAGCAACGTTGCACGCATGACGATTCTGATTCAAAGTTGTTCTCATTACCGTTGCAGCCACTGTACCAGAACACCTGGCAGCTGCGAGAAGACTCTTCGTAGTACCAACGTTTCACTGCGTTACTGGAGCTACATGTTCCTTCGTCGTATGCCAGTCGACAGGGATCTAGTGGGGCCGCGGTGGTCGCTTGTAATAGCCGAGAAGAAAAATTTTGAATGATTCATATGACAAATGACCAACAGAATTAGAACAGAAGAACCATCGCGCTGTCAGCAGTAGCAGTTCGATACTAATATAAATTTTTGACTTATTACCTTAAAGATAATCTATAATAGTTAGTCTAGAACAATGATTCCCAAACACCGGGGCAAAGGGCACTAATGTGTCGCGCAATCCTCTTAAGAGTACTGCGTAAGCATGATTGAATTCGAAATTCCTTCATAGATGTTCTTAGGCTTTATTTATGTGAACGAAACATTTGGCCATAATTTCTAGTGATAAAGGACTCGAAATAAAACATTTCGACAGTACCCACTGGTACAGTTTGGATTTCAGTACAAATAGAATATCAACTGAAAAGACTTTATTAGTTTTATTGCAATTTTTTACTTTTTATATATGTGAATTAAGCATATCAACAAATAAGATAAAAATAAGACGCGAGAAAGACTAACCCCAGCTGAAGAAGAAATGGGGGTCTGCTTATCGCACATTTGATCAAACACTGAAGAAATCGCGAAAATTTTTTTTGTTTTTAATCATATCTCCCCGAGGAAGGCGGTAATGCCACTGATGTGCTGGGGGATACGTAAGAGTGAAAAGATTGGAAGAGAAAGCCGGAAACCACATCCTAAACAGGGAACAAGAGATGAGCCTCTACACCTGTTTAATAGATGTGGGTGGAGTGTGAACTGGGCGATAGTTTAGTCTATCTACTCCAATTGAGAAAAAAATCAAAATAAGAAAGAAAAGAAAAGTGAAAAGATTGCAAAAGAGCCGGAAACCATATCCTAAACAGGGAACAAGAGATGAGCCTCTACACCTGTTTAATAGATGTGGGTGGAGTGTGAACCGGCGATAGTTTAGACTATCTACTCCAATTGAGAAAACAGAAAAAGAAAAGTGAAAAGATTGGAAAAGAGAAAGCCGGAAACCACATCCTAAACAGGGAACAATGGATGAGCCTCTACACCTGTTTAATAGATGTGGGTGGAGTGTGAACCGGGCGATAGTTTAGTCTATCTACTCCAATTGAGAAAAAAATAAAAATAATAAAAGAAAAGTGAAAAGATTGCAAAAGAGCCGGAAACCATGTCCTAAACAGGGAACAAGGGATGAGCCTCTACACCTGTTCAATAGACGTGGGTGGAGTGTGAACCGGGCGATAGTTTAGACTATCTACTCCAATTGAGAAAACAGAAAAAGAAAAGTGAAAAGATTGGAAAAGAGAAAGCCGGAAACCACATCCTAAACAGGGAACAATGGATGAGCCTCTACACCTGTTTAATAGATGTGGGTGGAGTGTGAACCGGGCGATAGTTTAGTCTATCTACTCCAATTGAGAAAAAAATAAAAATAATAAAAGAAAAGTGAAAAGATTGCAAAAGAGCCGGAAACCATATCCTAAACAGGGAACAAGGGATGAGCCTCTTCACCTGTTCAATAGACGTGGGTGGAGTGTGAACCGGGCGATAGTTTAGACTATCTACTCCAATTGAGAAAAAAATAAAAATAAGAAAGAAAAGAAAAGTGAAAAGATTGGAAAAGAGAAAGCCGGAAACCACATCCTAAACAGGGAACAAGGGATGAGCCTCTACACCTGTTTAATAGACGTGGGTGGAGTGTGAACCGGGCGATAGTTTAGTCTAACTACTCCAATTGAAAAAAAAAAAATAAGAAAGAAATAAAAAGTGTAAAGATTGGAAAAGAGCCGGAAACCATATCCTAAACAGGGAACAAGGGATGACCCTCTTCACCTGTTCAATAGACGTGGGTGGTATAAAGAAGAAGCAAGTACAAGTTTCATTCTAAATAAGATGCACAAATAGTTGAAAGGACACATTGAAATAAAATAAGTTCGTATTTGGGGGTGTATCTTTTTTTTAATCTATGATTTTATTTCATAATATTTAAATGCATGTTTGCCGAAATATTTTCATTTGCTCCTAGGTGTGCTCTTGCTTAAAACGGTTGAGAAACAATGCTCTGGTTCATGAGTCGTCAACCCATAATGCATTCATCATTAATAACACACGGCATTACTAGATTGTTTTTTACTAATCAACTTCCTGTTATCAAGACAGAAAGGGAAAATTAACTTTCGCGATAAAAATGTACATTTCAGTTTCACCCAAATTGTGTATGCATGTTATCGCGTGCGCATATACATTTTATTCCAAGAAAAGACCTCAAAATATTCGTTCAAAATTTTAAAAATAATAATGATTTAATTTTTACAAAATACAGAATCTTATGATTAAATGATGTTTGAGTCTTAAAATAATTATTTTTTCTCACCAATTTTATGATTTTATCACTCAGCCCAGGGTAGAGGTTGTCCAGACTGAGTGAGTGTAAGTCATTAGCACACAACAAAGACATACGCATATACACGACACACTCACATGCAAAATCATTTGCAGACAGTGTGTCACAGACAGACAATCACCTCATTTTTTATTATACAGATTCAGGCTTTCGTTTAAAAAACAAACACGAAAAAAAACGTTACCCCACAGTTAATATGCAAGTTATTCCTTGGGTTATTTCTCTTAATATTTCTTTCCGTGGGAGTTTAATTCAATCAATTTAATGGAGCAACCACTGAAGCTCTAGTATACGTTTGAAATAATGATAGGCGTCGTTTTAATGCCACTTTTAAAGCCAGCGTTATATTTTCGTTTCAGTTTACTTTTCCACGTGCCTGGAGTTTTATTAATCTTCTCTGTTTGTGCAGAGAAAAAGAAAGAACAAAAAAACAAACAAAATAGATCCTACATAAAGCCAGAGAGTGGATATTTAAGGTAAGTATTTTGTATTGCATTAATCTACTATTTAGTAAGAGACATTCGGTAGTGATTTGTTTTAGCAAATGATTATCGTAGAATTTTGCTTTTCCATCTAACTTTCATAGAATTATTTTAGTCTAAAATATTTTACGAATAGTCCTTTTTTTAATATTTGCTTTTGTTTGTGTCTAGTTCGATGAAGGCGAGATGGTAAATTTAAGTAAGCGATCCTTTCAAAAACGCGGTCCAGGGATTTATGTTTGGAGAAAGCAAAATGGCCGATTGACAATCATCGCCCGTAAATGAGCGCTTAATCGTGTTTCTTTCGCTGTAATTAGCCGGGTTCATATTAAGTGTTCTGATTTCTCCAGAACTAAATTCGGACCAGTCTTGAGAGTCTCCTCTGAAATAGATCACGCGAAAACTAGACGAAAAAGATCATCATTTATGCAAAGTACTTGTAAAATGAATTTTAATAAAAGAACTGCCAACCTAACGTCTTTAAATCATTTTATTTATAAGCATAAAACGAGAAAAAATGTCGCGATTACAAAAATAGTTGAAGTTGATTTCAAGTAATTATATACAAGTTTAAAATATTTCAGAAAAAGTAAAGTAGTGAAAAAATAAGAAATGTTAGGGGGTAAATAATAATAAAAAATACTAAGATTTAAAATTATTAATTCTGTTTTGATATCATTGACATTTTATACTTTCTCGATAAAACAAATGATAATATTGAGATGACAGTCCGGTTATATATCATCTGATGTGACGTCTTCCCAACCCACCCCACTTAAATCTGCAAGTAAATATAAAAATGAGAAAAAATCTTTACCATATTGCTCGAGCACTTTCCATAAAAGCTTCAATGTGATTGCTATAAAAATCGGTTATAGTAACATATCCAACATAAATAGATTATTAAGGGACATAACCATTAAGTTTTGAGGGGTAGTTCTACGCCTAGTGTAAATATGCGCAATTTTCGTAGAAGTGGCAAGTGTCTGATTGAAAATGTTGTTTATCGAATTGAAGTTAAAGTAAAAGGACTCCCAGCGAGGACTAACATTGGATATATATATATATATATATATATATATATATATATATATATATATATATATATATATCCTTATCTAAAATTAGTTTAAATAAGTTTTGTTTAAGTTCAACCAGTCTAATTCTTATTGTATTATTATAATTTTCGAAAAAGTTGTTGTTCAACCAAATCAAAATGGCTAATAAAACCAAAATGGCTGATAAAATCAAAATGGCTGATAAAATCAAAATGGCTGATAAAACCAAAATGGCTGATAAAATCAAAATGGCTGATAGACTGTTTAATGTTTATTTCCGTTTTAGTTCGAGTACTTTCGCTTGACTCAGTCATTATTCTGAATTAAATGTCGTTAGAATAGCGGACAATTACCTGTTAACACCTCCAATCAGTTAAGATACATGGCCATAAGAGCCATAGCTTGTGTAGTGTCAGAGTATTTATTATTATTATTATTATTATTATTATTATTATTATTATTCGTTAATTGAGTGTTTATACTGGTAGCAACTGACGAAGGTCAAGTGACAGCATATCTCTTCAATTTTCCAGCACTCTCCTAGAATTCCAACTGTCTGCAATAATGATATAATCTGGATGATTTTAACACTTCCCCTAATTCCTAGTTCTTCCAGCATTTCCCCCACGTTCTTCAAGACTAGTCCAAGTGCTCCAGTAACAACTGATATAACTGTAATTTTTATTCACTAAAACGACATAAGATCTCTGTGAAAGTTAAGATATCTTCCGCTCTCAAATCTACTCTGCGATGTGCCGATACAACAAAATCAACAATCTATCATGTCTTCTTGTTTGCTGTTATTGATATTATCGAAACATTATTGACAATTATCTTTTCACAAGTCATTTGGACTCTGGTTCTTTGTATTGCAAAATTAGAGCGAAAAAGAAAACAAAATCTAAAACTATAAAGGTATCTACGCAGGGGGGATGAGGCTCATTGATTAAAATGTTGGTATGTTTTTCCCTTTTTATTATGGGCATATTTCTTGCAAAACTCCACAGGCAACTCAGTTACGCATTCTGTGCCTTCTTCGAGACTTACGTGAGGGGCGTAGACGTCGCCGACACTTCCGTTCACACTCGTTCCCGTTGTCGTATCTGTTATTATTGCCACCACAGCCGCCATACCAGAACTGCTCGCATTTTGAACTTGTTACATTAAAAAACCATTTCGTAACGTAATCAGTACAAGAACCAGTACTTCCTTCCGTTTCACAATCGACGACTACAAGAAAAAAAAAAGAAAACATCTGATGATGACGAGACAATTGTTGTTTTATGAGTCAATAACAAGCAAAAAAAAAAAGAAGTAATACTCTTGTGTTCTAAATAAAAGAGAGAAGCTTTCTAACCATGACACCATGTATAACACCCCGGAAAAAGATTGTTCTAAATATAAGATCGAAAGTGTGGAACCATCCAGGGAGAATGAATCGCACTATTAAGTCCTACCTCCTATAACGAGAAAAGCTTTCTAACCATGACACCATGAATAATACCCCGGAAAATGATTGTTGTAAATATAAGATCGAAAATGTGGAATCATCCAGGGAGAATGGATCGCACTATTTAGTCCTAACTCCTATAGCGAGACAAGCTTTCTAACCATGACACCATGTATAATACCCCGGAAAAAATGATTGCTCTAAATATAAGATCGAAAGTGTGGAATCATCCAGGGAGAATGGATCGCACTATTTAGTCCTAACTCCTATAGCGAGACAAGCTTTCTAACCATGACACCATGTATAATACCCCGAAAAATGATTGTTCTAAATATAAGATCGAAAGTGTGGAATCATCCAGGGAGAATGGATCGCACTATTTAGTCCTAACTCCTATAGAGAGACAAGCTTTCTAACCATGACACCATGTATAATACCCCGAAAAATGATTGTTCTAAATATGAGATCGAAAGTGTGGAATCATCCAGGGGGAATGGATCGCACTATTTAGTCCTAAGTCCTATAGCGAGACAAGCTTTCTAACCATGACACCATGTATAATACCCCGAAAAATGATTGTTCTAAATATAAGATGGAAAATGTGGAATATTCCAGGGAGAATGGATCGCACTATTTAGTCCTAATTCCTATAGAGAGACAAGCTTTCTAACCATGACACCATGTATAATACCCCGAAAAATGATTGTTCTAAATATAAGATCGAAAATGTGGAATCATCCAGGGAGAATGGATCGCACTATTTAGTCCTAACTCCTATAGAGAGACAAGCTTTCTAACCATGACACCATCTATAATACCCCGAAAAATGATTGTTCTAAATATAAGATCGAAAATATGGAATCATCCAGGGAGAATGGATCGCACTATTTAGTCCTAACTCCTTTAGCGACACAAGCTTTCTAACCATGACACCATCTATAATACACCGAAAAATGATTGTTCTAAATATAAGATCGAAAATGTGGAATCATCCAGGGAGAATGGATCGCACTATTTAGTCCTAATTCCTATCGCGAGACAAGTTTCTAACCATGACACCATGTATAATACCCCGAAAAATGATTGTTCTAAATATAAGATCGAAAATGTGGAATCATCCAGGGAGAATGGATCGCACTATTTAGTCCTAACTCCTATCGCGAGACAAGCTTTCTAACCATGACACCATCTATAATACCCCGGAAAATGATTGTTCTAAATATAAGATCGAAAATGTGGAATCATCCAGGGAGAATGGATCGCACTATTTAGTCCTAACTCCTATAGAGAGACAAGCTTTCTAACCATGACACCATCTATAATACCCCGGAAAATGATTGTTCTAAATATAAGATCGAAAATGTGGAATCATCCAGGGAGAATGGATCGCACTATTTAGTCCTAACTCCTATAGAGCGACAAGCTTTCTAACCATGACACCATCTATAATACCCCGAAAAATGATTGTTCTAAATATAAGATCGAAAATGTGGAATATTCCAGGGAGAATGGATCGCATTATTTAGTACTAACTCCTATAGAGAGACAAGCTTTCTAACCATGACACCATCTATAATACCCCGAAAATGATTGTTCTAAATATAAGATCGAAAATGTGGAATCATCCAGGGAGAATGGATCGCACTATTTAGTCCTAACTTCTATAGAGAGACAAGCTTTCTAACCATGACACCATGTATAATACCCCGAAAAATGATTGTTCTAAATATAAGATCGAAAATGTGGAATCATCCAGGGAGAATGGATCGCACTATTTAGTCCTAACTCCTATAGAGAGACAAGCTTTCTAACCATGACACCATCTATAATACCCCGGAAAATGATTGTTCTAAATATAAGATCGAAAATGTGGAATCATCCAGAAAGAATGGATCGCACTATTTAGTCCTAACTCCTATAGAGAGACAAGCTTTCTAACCATGACACCATGTATAATACCCCGAAAAATGATTGTTCTAAATATAAGATCGAAAGTGTGGAATCATCCAGGGAGTATGGATCGCACTATTTAGTCCTAACTCCTGTCAGAAGGCAAGCTCTAACCATGACACAATATAATACCCCGAAAAATGATTGTTCTAAATATAAGATCCGAAAATGTGGAATATTCAGGGAGAATGGATCGCACTATTTAGTCTAACTCCTATCGCGAGACAAGCTTTCTGCTGACTGTACTTATTACCCCGAAAAATGATTGTTCTAAATATAAGATCGAAAATGTGGAATCCAGGGAGAATGGATCGCACTATTTAGTCCTAACTCCTATAGAAAGACAAGCTTTCTATGCCGACACCATCTATAATACCCCCGAAAAATGATTGTTCTAAATATAAGATCGAAAATGTGGAATATTCCAGGGAGGAATGGATCGCACTATTCAATTTCTCCTTTAGCGACACAAGCTTTCTAACCATGACACCATCTATAATACCCGAAAATGATTGTTCGTAGATCGAAAATGTGGAATCATCCAGGGAGAATGGATCGCACTATTTAGTCTAACTCTATAGAGAGACAAGCTTTCTAACCATGACACCATGTATAATACCCCGAAAAATGATGCTTCTAAATAAGATCGAAAATGTGGAATCATCAGGGAGAATGGTTCGCACTATTTAGTCTAACTCCTATAGGGCAAGCTTTCTAACCATGACACCATCTATAATGCACCCGAAAAATGATTATTCTAAATATAAGATCGAAAATGTGGAATCATCCAGGGAGAATGGATCGCACTATTTAGTCTTAACTCCTATAGAGAGACAAGCTTTCTAACGCAGGCACACATGTATATGCAAAAGATGATTGTTAATAAGATCGAAAATGTGGAATCATCAAGGAGAATGGATCGCACTATTTAGTCTCTTTCCTATAGAGAACCAGCTTTCTAACCATGACACCATGTATAATACCCGAAAAATGATTGTTCTAAATATAAGATCGAAAATGTGAGATCATCCAGGGAGAATGGATCGCACTATTTAGTCCCCAACTCCTATAGAGGGAACCAAGCTTTCTAACCATGACACCATGTATAATACCCCGAAGAATGATTGTTCTAAATATAAGATCGAAAATGTGGAATCATCCGGGAGAATGGATCGCACTATTTAGTCCTAACCCCTATAGAGAAACAAGAAGCTTTCAACAAGAGCGCCATGTACAATACCCCGAAAATGATTGTTCTAAATATAAGATCGAAAATGTGGAATCATCCAGGAGAATGGATCATATTTTAGTGCTCTATAGAAGACAAGCTTTCTAACCATGACACCATGTATAATACCCCGAAGAATGATTGTTCTAAATATAAGATCGAAAATGTGGAATCATCCAGGGAGAATGGATCGCACTATTTAGTCCTAACTCCTATAGAGAGACAAGCTTTCTAACCATGACACCATGTATAATACCCCGAAAAATGATTGTTCTAAATATAAGATCGAAAGTGTGGAATCATCCAAGGAAGTGAATCTATTTTCTTGGTGTCCTAACTCCTATAGAGAGACAAGCTTTCTAACCATGACACCATCTATAATACCCCGAAAAATGATTGTTCTAAATATAAGATCGAAAATGTGGAATATTCCAGGGAGAATGGATCGCACTATTTGGTCCTATCCTATCGCAGAATGACTTTCTAACCATGACACCATGTATAATACCCGAAAAGTAGTTATTCTAAATACCAGATCGAAAAATGTGGAATCATCCAGAATGGATCGCATATTTAAGTCCTAACTCCTATAGAGAGACAAGCTTTCTAACATGACACCATATAATACCCCGAAAAATGATTGTTCTAAATACAAGATCAAAAATGTGGAATATTCCCAGGAGAATGGATCCCTTTGCCTATTTGATCCTAACTCCTTTAGCGACACAAGCTTTCTAACCATGACACCATCTATGGCACGAAATGATTGTTCTAAATATAAGATCGAAAATGTGGAATCATCCGGGAGAATGGATCGCACTATTTAGTCCTAACTCCTATCAAGAGAGACAAAGCTTTCTAACCATGACACCATGTATAATACTTGAAAAATGATTGAAATTTCTAAATATAAGATCGAAAATGTGGAATCATCCAGGGAGAATGGTTCACTTGCTTTAAGTCCTAACTCCTATAGAGAGACAAGCTTTCTAACCATGACACCATCTATAATACCCCGAAAAATGATTATTCTAAATATAAGATCGAAAATGTATTGGAATCATCCAGGAAGATAGGATACTTTATTAGTGTAACTCCTATAGAGAGACGAAGCTTTCTAACCATGACACCATGTATAATACCCCGAAGAATGATTGTTCTAAATATAAGATCGAAAATGTGGAATCATCAGGAGAATGGATCACTTTATTTTAGTCCTAACTCCTATAGAGACAAGCTTTCTAACCATGACACCATGTATAATACCCCGAAAAATGATTGTTTCACCAAATATAGATCGAAAATGTGGAATCATCCAGGAGAATGGATCGCACTATTTAGTCCTAACTCTATAGAGAGACAAGCTTTCCTAACCATGACACCATGTATAATACCCCGAAGAATGAATTGTTCCAAATATAAGATCGAAAATGTGGAATCATCCAGGGAGAATGGATCGCACTATTTAGTCCTAGCCCTATAGAGAAACAAGCTTTCTAACCATGACACCATGTACAATACCCCGAAAAATGATTGTTCTAAATATAAGATCAATGTTAAGATCATCCAGAGGAGATGGTCGCACTATTTAATTCTTAACTCCCTATAAGAGACAACTTTCTGCGACACCATGTATAATACCCCGAAGAATGATTGTTCTAAATATAAGATCGAAAATGTGGAATCATCCAGGGAGAATGGATCACCTTATTTAGTCCTAACTCCTATAGAGACAAGCTTTCTAACCATGACACCATCAACTAATACCCAAAAAAATGATTGTTCTAAATATAAGATCCGAAAGTGTGGAATCATCCAGGGAGAATGGATCGCACTATTTAGTCCTAACTCTATAGAAGACAAGCTTTCTAACCATGACACCATGTATAATACCCCGAAAAATGATTGTTCTAAATATAAGATCGAAAATGTGGAATCCATCCAGGAGAATGGATCGCACTATTTGGTCTAACTCCTATCACTTGAGAATAAACTTCTAACCATGACTACATGTCTGTCACGAAAAATGGTTGTTCTAAATATAGGAATCGAAAATGTGGAATCATCCAGGGAGAATGGATCGCACTATTTGAGTCACTCTATAGAGAGACAAGCTTTCTAACCACTTTGGCCACATCTATAATACCCCGAAAAATGATTGTTCTAAATATAAGATCGAAAATGTGTAATCATCAAGGAGAATGGATCGCACTATTTAGTCCTAACTCCTATAGAGAGACAAGTTTTCTAACCATGACACCATGTATAATACCAAAATGATTATTAATACCAAGATCGAAAATGTGGAATCATCCAGGGAGAATGGATCGCACTATTTAGTCCTAACTCCTCTAGAAGACAAGCTTTCTAACCATGACTGTGTATAATACCGAAAAACGTTGTTCTAAATATAAGATCGAAAAATGTGGAATCATCCAGGGAGAATGGATCACTATTTAGTCCTAACTCTGTGAGACAAGCTTTCTAACCATGACACCATCTTCTTCGAAAAATAAAGTTGTTCTAAATATAAGATCGAAGTAACAGAATCATCGGGAGAATGGATCGCACTATTTAGTCCTATCACTATAGAGACAAGCTTTCTAACATGACACCTCATACCGAAAAAAATGATTGTTCTAAATATAAGATCGAAAATGTTAAGGATATCCAGGAGGACGGATCACTGTTCAAATCCTAACTCCTATCGCGAGACAAGCTTTTCTTTACATTTTACATACGAAAAATGATTGTTCTAATATGAATCGAAAATATTAAGGTCTCAGGGAGAATGGATCGCACTATTTTGATCCTAACTCTATCGCGAGACAAGCTTTCTATTAGCAACTTTGTGTAATACCCACGAAAAATGATTGTTCTAAATATAAGATCGAAAATGTGGAATCGTCCAGGAGAATACGATTCTTGCCTATTTATTCCTAACCTACCAGAGACAAGCTTTCTAACCATGACACCATCTATAATACCCGAAAAATGATTGTTCGTCCTAAGATCGAAAATGTGGAATCATCCAGGGAGAATGGATCGCGCTGTTGACTCCTAACTCCTATAGAGAGACAAGCTTTCTAACCATGACACCATCTATAATACCCCGAAGAATGATTGTTCTAAATATAAGATCGAAAATGTGGAATATTCCAGGGAGGAATGGATCACTGTTGGTCCTAACTCCTATGACAAGCTTTCTAACCATGACACCATCTATAATACCCGAAAAATGATTGTTCTAAATATAAGATCGAAAATGTGGAATCATCAGGAGAATGGATCACACTATTTAATTCTATCTCTTCAATTGTTTCTAACCATGACACCGTCTATAATACCCCGAAAAATGTTTGTTTGAAATATAAGATCGAAAATGTGGAATCATCCAGGGAGAATGGATCTTTTCTTTAGTCTAACTCTAACAGAACAAGCTTTCTATGTAGCTATCTACAATACCCCGAAGAATGATTGTTCTAAATATAAGATCGAAAATGTACTGGAATCATCCAAGAATGGATCACTATTTTAACTCTATCATGAGACAAGCTTTCTAACCGCTGACACCATCTATAATACCCGAAAAATGATTGTTCTAAATATAAGTTCGAAAATATGGAATCATCGGGAATGGATCGCGCTATTTGGTCTATCTATGGAGAGACAAGCGCTTTCTAACCATGTTCATCTATAATACCCCGAAAAATGATTGTTTAAATATGGGATCGAAAATGTGGAATCATCCGGGAGAATGGATCCCTTTTCTTCGAGTCTAGCTCCTATGGAGGAACAAGCTTTCTATGTGACACCATCCTATATTACCCCGAAAAATGATTGCTAATATAAGATCGAAAATGTGGAATATTCCATGGAGAATGGATCAAATATTTAGTCCCAACTTCTAGAGACGTTTTTTCAACCATGACACCATGTATAATACCCCGAAAAATGATTGTTCTAAATATAAGATCGAAAATGTGAATCATCCAGGAGAATGGATCGCACTATTTAGTCCTAACTCCTATCGCGAGACAAGCTTTCTAAACTACACGCACGTATGTATAATACCCCCGAAAAATGATTGTTCTAAATATACACTGAAAATGCGGGAATCATCCAGAGACACTGGATCGCACTATTTAGTCCTAACTCCCTAGAGAGACAAGCTTTCTAACCATGACACCATATCTATAATACCTGAAAAATGATTGTTCTAAATATACATCTGAAAATGGGAATCATCCAGGGAGAATAGACTGCACCATTGGCCCTGAATTCTACCAGAGACACAAGCTTTCTAACCATGACACCATGTATAATACCCCCGGAAAATGATTGTTCTAAATATAAGATCGAAAATGTGAATCCATCCAGGTAGGCATTGGATCGCACTATTTAGTCCTAACTCCTATCGCGAGACAAGCTTTCTAACCATGACACCATGTACATTGACCAGGAAAATGATTGTTTCAAAGAGAAGACTGAAAATGGTGGAATCAGAATTCAGGAGAATGGATCGCAATTCTATTTAGTCCTTAACTCTGTATAGAGGTATAGCCAAAGCTAACCATGACACTACTCCAATAATTCCAGAAAATGATTGTCTTAAATATAAGAGATCATTTAGAAAATGTGGAATCATCCAGGGAGAATGGACTGCACTATTTAGTCCTAACTCCTATAGAGACAAGCTTTCTAACCATGACACCATCTATAATACCCCGAAGAATGATTGTTCTAAATATAAGATCGAAAATGTGGAATATTCAGGGAATGGATCGCACTATTTGTATCTCCCAATCATAGAGAGAAAAGCCAACCATGAATACACTACCCAATAATTCTTGAAAAATGATTGTTCTAAATATAAGATCGAAAATGTGGAATCATCCAGGGAGAATGGAATGCATCATTTAGTCCTAACTCCTTAGAAGGCTGCAATCAAGATACCATCTGCATTACCCTGAAAAAATGTTTGTTCTGTATTATAAGATCGAAAATGTGGAATCATCCAGGGAGAATGGATCGCACTATTTGGCCCCAACTCCATGGATAGAGGACAAGGCTTTCTAACCATGACAAACACCATCTATACATCTTCAGAAAAAATGATTGTTCTAAATATGTACATCTGAAAAATGTGGAATATTCCAGGTATAACGGATCGCAATATTTAGTCCTAACTTCTAGAGATGCTTCTAACCATGACACCATGTATATAATACCCCGAAAATACTGTCTAAATATAAGATCGAAAATGTGGAATCAACTGTAGAATGGATCGTACCATTGGTCCTAACTCCTATCGCGAGACAAGCTTTCTAACCATGACACCATGTATAATACCCCGAAAAATGATTGTTCAGAAAATATGATCGAAAATGGAATCATCCAGGAGAATGGATCGCACCATTGAACTCCCTAACTCCGTATAGAGAGACAAAGTCAAACGCGACATACCATCTATAATACTCCTGAAAAATGATTGTTCTAAATATAAGATCGAAATGTGGAATCATCCAGGAGAACAGACTGCACTTACTAGTCCTGTACCGCATTTGCAAAGAGACAAGCTTCTAACCAATACCCATGTATAATAATTCTGAAAATTATCAGCTCTAAATATAAGACTGAAAATGTGTGAATCATCCAGGAGAATAGGATCGCAATTGATTTAGCCCTAACTCCTATAGAGGAGACAAGCTTTAAACTTTCCATGGTACACCATCTATGAAGGTCCTGAAGAAGGATTGTTCTAAAGTATAAGATCGGAAATGGAATCATCCAGGTAGGACACTCACTATTTAGTCCTAACTCCACCGGTGACAGTTTTTCAAGAATCCATGACACCATCTACACTGAAAATGACTAGTTCTAAACAAGCTCCGAAAAATTTTCATGGAATCATCCAGGGAGAATGGATCTTCACCATTTAGTCCTAACTCCTATAGAGAGACAAGCTTTCTAACCATGACACCATCTAATACCTGAAAAATGATTGTTCTAAATATAAGATCGAAAATGTGGAATCATCCAGGGAGAATGGATCTTCGCACTATTTAGTCCCAATCCCTTGGTACAAGCTTAACCATGATACCATCTATAATACCCTGAAAAATTATTCATTCAAATATAAGATCGAAAATGGAATATTCCAGGGAGAATGGATCGCAATATTTAGTCCTAACTTCTAGAGAGAGACAAGCTTTCAACCTCATTAAGACACCAAGGGCAACACTCCCTGGAAAATGATTTGTTCTAAATATAAGATCGAAAATCGGAATCATCCAGGGAGAATGGATCGCACTATTTAGTCCTAACTCCGCCTCCGAGACAAGCTTTCTAACCATGACACCATGTATAATGTTCCGAAAATATCATTCTAAATATAAGATCGTGAAAATGTGAGAACCATCCAGGAGAATGGATCGCACTATTTAGTCCTAACCCTATAGAGCAAGCTTTCTAAATCATGACACCATCTATAATACCCCTAAGAAAGTTCCATTTCGGTGTCTCCCAAATTACAAGACCAAAACAAATCATCCAGGAGAAATGGATCACCATGAACCTCCAATTTTTTTTTTTTTTTTTTCAAGTTCATGACCTCAAAGAAGGACTCAAAAATGATTTCCAAATAGAAGATCGAAAAAATGGAATCGTCTGTAGGCAACGGACGCACAGCTTGAAGCCCTGTTCCACGTGACAAAGCCAATCAAGTACAACGTTTATATAATACCTGAAAATGATTGTCTTAAATATAAGATCGAAATGGAATCATCCAGGAGAATGGATCGCACTATATTGTCTCTAATCCCTATAGAGAGACAAGCTCTTAAACTACGACACCATCTATAATACCCCAGAAAAATGATTGACACTAAACATAGAATACTCCAAAATGTGGAATCATCCAGGAGAAATGGATCGTAATTTTATTTAGTCCTAACCCCTATAGAGAGATGGGCTTTCAATCCATGACACCATCTATAATACCCTTAAAGGATTGTTCTAAATATAAGATCGAAAATGTGGAATATCTGAGGGAGAATGGATCAACAATAGTTTGAATCCTAGTCCTCATAGAGAGACAAGCTTTCTAACCATGACACCATCTAACACCGCTGAAAAATGATTGTTCTAAATATAAGATCGAAAATGTGGAATCATCCAGGGAGAATGGATCGCACTATTTAGTCCTAACTCCTATAGAGAGACAAGCTTTCAACCATGACAACACCACCTATAAATACCTCAAAGAATGATTGTTCTAAAATTATAAGATCACCGAAAAATGGAATCATCCAGGTAGAAATCGCACCATTAGTCCTAACTCCTATCGCGAGACAAGCCGCAACTACACACATCTAGTACACCTGAAAATGATTTGTTCTAAATATAAGTTCGAAAATATGGAATCATCCAGGGAGAAATGGTCGCACTATTTAGTCCTAACTCCTATAGAGAGAGACAAGCTTTCAACTAAGGACACCATCTAAGACCGAAAAATGATTGTTCTACTAAATATAAGATCGAAAATGTGGAATCATCCAGGGAGAATGGATCGCACTATTTAGTCCTAACTCCTATGTAGAGACAAGCCTTTCAAATCTATGACAATTGTATCTATAATACCCCGAAAAATGATTGTTCTAAATATAAGACTGAAAATGTAATATCTCCAGGAGAATGGATCGCAATATTTAGTCCTAACTTTCATGTAGAGACAAGCTTTCTAACCATGACACCATGGTATAATACCCTGAAAATGATTGTTCTAAATATAGACTGAAAGCCAGAACTCATCCAGGGAGAATGTATCTGTGACTATTTAGGTCCTAACTCCTATAGAGAGAAAGCTTTCTAACCATGACACCATCTGAGGTTTACCTCAAAAATGATTGTTCTAAATATAAGATCGGAAAATGGACCCATCCAGAGAATGGAATGTGCACTATTTAGTCCTAAATTCTGCAGAGATGTTTTCAACTCATGACACAGCACCATCTATAATACCCTGAAAATGATTGTTCTAAATATAAGATCGAAATGGACAATCCATCCAGGGAGAATGGATCAAAATTAGTTTGCCCTAACTCCCATAGAGATGCAAGCTTTCTAACCATGACACCATGTATAATACCCTTAAAAATGGATTTCCCCATTCAATATGAAGATCAAAAATGTGGAATCATCCTAGGGGGAGAATGGATCGCACTATTTATCCTAACTTTATGCATAGAGAGACAAGCTTTCTAACTATGACACCATCTATAATACCCGGAAGAATGATTGAAAACAACAGTAAGATCGAAAAATGTGGAACATTCCAGGAGGAATGATCACCATTAGTCCCATAACCCCTATAGAGAGACAAGCTTTCTAACCATGATGACTCATCTAGTACTGTACCCCGAAAATGATTGTTCTAAATATAAGATCGAAAATGTGGAATCATCCAGGAGAAATTAGATCTGCACTATTTAGTCCTAACTCCTATAGAGAGAATGTTTTCAACCTAATATCATCTAGTACACCTGAGCAAATGTTTGTTCTAAAATATATAATCGAAAATGTGGAATCATCCAGGGAGAATGGATCGGACGACATTGAATCCTAACTCCTATAGAGAGACAAGCTTTCTAACCATGCATTACCATCTATAATACCCTCGGGAAGAATGATTGCTCAAATATAAGACCGAAAATGTGGAATCATCCAGGAGAATGGATCGTACCTATTTAGCCCTAACTCCTATCGCGAGACAAGCCGCTAACCATGACACCATCTATAATACCCCCGAAAATGATTGTTCTAAATATAAGTTCGAAATTATGGAATCATCCAGGGAGAATGGATCGCACTATTTAGTCCCTAACTCCTCATAGAGAGACAAGCTTTCTAACCATGACACCATCTATATACCCGAAAAATGATTGTTCTCAAATATGTATCTGAAAATGTGGAATCATCCAGGGAGAATTTGATCAGACTGATGAACCTTAAATCTTTGAGAGACAAGCTTTCTAACCATGACACCATCTACATTACCCCGAAACATTGTTCTAAATATAAGATCGAAAATGTGGAATATTCCAGGGAGAATGGATCGCAATATTTAGTCCTAACTTCTAGAGAGACAAGCTTTCTAACCATGACACCATGTATAATACCCTGAAAAAATGATTGTTCTAAATATAAGATCGAAAATGTAAATCATCCAGGGAGAATGGATCGCACCATTTGGAGGTCCTAAACTCCTATAGAGAGAAAGCTTCTAACCACACCATCTATATTGCATCTGAAAATGATTGTTCTAAAATATAAGACTGAAAATGTGGAATCATCCAGAGAGAATGGACAACATATTTAGTCCGCCAACTCCTATAGAGATACAAGCTTTCTAACCACACACCATCTATAATACCCGAAAATGATTGTTCTAAATATAAGATCGAAAATGGAATCATCCTGTGAGAATGGGTAATTATTTAGTCCTAACTCCTATAGAGAGACAAGCTTTCTAACCATGATGCTCATGTATAATACCCCGAAAATGATTGTTCTAAATATAAGATCGAAAATGTGGAACTCATCCAGGGAGAATGGATCGCACTATTTAGTCCTAACTCCGCGTTGAGACAAGCTAACCATGACACCATGTATAATACCCCGAAAAATACTGCTCTAAATATAAGATCGAAAATGTGGAATCATCCAGGAGAATGGATCGTACTATTTAGTCCTAACTCCTATCGCGAGACAAGCTTTCTTTAACCATGATTGACCAGCTTTGTATAATACCCCTGAAAAATGATTGTTCTAAATATAAGATCGAAAATGTGGAATCATCCAGGAGAATGGATCGCATCGCTACTAGTCCTAACTCCAGAGAGAAGCACAAGTTTCTAACCATGACACCATGTATACCCCGAAACATTGTTCTAAATATAAGATCGAAAATGTGGAATCATCCAGGGAGAATGGATCGCACTATTTAGTCCTAACTCCTATAGAGATGCTTTCAACTAAGGAGCACCATGTATAATACCTCGAAAAATGATTGTTCTAAATATAACATACTCGAAAATGGGACATTCGCGAAGGGAGAATGGATCGCACTATTTGGTCCTCAACTCCCATAGAGACAAGTTTTCTAACCATGACACCATCTATATACCCTGAAAAATGATTGTTCTGCAAAATATAAGATCGAAAATGTGGAATCATCCAGTGAGAAATCGGATCGTACTATTTAGTCCTAACTCTCATAGAGAGACAAGCTTAACCATAGGAAACCATCTATAATACCCCCGAAAAATGCCGGCTCTAAATATAAGATCGAAAATGTGGAATCATCCAGGGAGAACGGATCGCACCATTAGTCCAACTCCTATAGAGACAAGCTGCAACTACATGAGAAAAATAGACCATGTATAATACCCCGAAAAATGATTGTTCTAAACAGTAAGATCAAAAATGGAATCATCCAGGAGAATGGATCTATTTTAGTCCTAACTCCTATAGAGACAAGTTTAAATCCAGATGCCACCATCTGCACACTCAGAAAAATGATTGTGTTCTAAATATAAGATCGAAAATGTGAATCATCCACAGGACAATTGCAGATCACTGATGGGAGTCCTAACTCAGTCATGGAGACAAGCTTTTCCAACTGCTTACACCATGTATAATACCCTGGGGAAAAATGATTGTTCAAATATAAGATCAAGGGAAATCAGTAGAATGGATCGGCACTATTTAGTCCTAACTCCTATAGAGACAAAAGTTTTCTAACCATGACACCATGTACAATACCTCAGAAAAATGATTGTTCTAAAATATAAAGAGACCCACCTGGAAAATGGAATCATCCAGGGAGAATGGACGTGCACTATTTAACTCCTAACTCCTATAGAGAGACAAGCTTTTCTACTAACCATGACACCATCTATAATACCCCTATATTTCATTGTTCTAAATATAAGATCGAAAAAAAAAATTTGGAATCATCCAGGGAGAATGGATCGCACTATTTAGTCCCTGCATTCTATAGAGGAGAGAAGTAAAGTTTTCTAACCATGACAATTATTGCATGTATAATACCCCGAAAATGATTGTTCTAAATATAAGATCGAAAATGTGGAATCATCCAGGAGAATGGATCGCACTATTTTTAGTCCTCCTAACTCCTAAGAGAAAAGCCTAACCATGGCAGCACATCTAGTATTACCGAAAATGATTGTTCTAAATATAAGATCGAAAATGTGGAATCATCCAGAGAGACAAGATCGCAATTATTTAGTCTTGGACCCGTAGATACAAGTTTAGAAACTATGACAACATATCACTTATAATAATTCCCGAAAATGATTGTTCTAAATATAAGATCGAAAATGTGGAATCATCCAGGGAGAATGGATCGCACTATTTAGTCCTAACTCCCATAGAGAGACAAGCTTAACCATGACACCATGTATAATAATTCTTGGAAAATGATTGTTCTAAATATAAGATCGAAAATGGGAATCATCCGTGAGGGAATGGATCGCACTATTTAGTCCTAACTCCTATAGAGACAAGCTGAATTCATGACACCATGTATAATACCCCGAAAAATGATTGTTCTAAATATAAGATCGAAAATGTGGAATCATCCAGGGAGAATGGATCGCACTATTTAGTCCTAACTTATCAGCAAGAGACAAAGCTTTCTAACCATGACACCATGTATAATACCCCTGAAAAATGATTGTTCTAAATATAAGATCGAAAAATGGAATCATCCAGAGAGAAATGGATCGCACTATTTAGAACTTAACCTGTATAGAGAGACAAGCTTTCTAACCATGACACCATGTATAATACCCTGAAAATGATTGTTCTAAATATAAGATCGAAAATGTGGAATCATCCAGGGAGAATGGATCGTACTATTTAGTCCTAACCTTATGAGAGACAAGCCAACCATATGACACCATGTATAATACCTCGAAAAACATTGTTCTAAATATAAGACCGAAAATGTGGAACTCATCCAGGAATGGATCGCACTATTTAGTCCTAACTCCTATCGCGAGACAAGCTTTCTAACCATGACACCATGTATAATACCCGAAAAATGATTGTTCTAAATATAAGATCGAAAATGTGAATCATCCAGGGAGAATGGATCGCACTATTTAGTCCTAACTCCTATAGAGAGATGTTTTCAACCATGACACCATGTGTACAATTTGAAAACATTTGTTCTAAATATATGATCGAAAAAATGTGGAATCATCCAGGGAGAATGGATTGCACTATTTAGTCCTAACTCCTATAGAGAGACAAGTTTAACCATGACACCATCTATAATACTCCCGAAAATTTATTCTAAATATAAGAACGAAATTTCAATCATCCAGGGAGGAAGGACTGCACTATTGGTCTCATCTCTATAGAGCAGGACAAGTTTTCAACCATAATAACGCGTATAATACCCCGAAAAATGATTGTTCTAACATAAGATCGAAAATGGAATCATCCAGGAGAATGGATTCTGTACCTGAGTCAACGTCCCCAACTCCTCTATATAGAGAGAAAAGCTTTCAACGTGACATCACTATCTTATTACCCCGAAAATGACACACTTAAATATAAGATCGAAAATGGAACTATCCAGAGAGAATGGATCGCACTATTTTTGTCCTAACTCCCATAGAGATACAAGCTTTCAACTATGACACCATCTATATGCCCTCCCGAAAAATGACGGTCAAATATAAAGATCGAAAATGTGGAATCCAGGGAGAATGGATCGCACTATTTTTAGTCCTAACCCTATAGAGACAAGCTTTCTAACCATGACACCATGTATAATACCCCGAAAAATGATTGTTTTAAATATAAGATCGAAAATGTGGAATCATCCATAACGGATCGCACTAGTTTTAGTCCTAACTCCTATGAGACAAGCTTGTATCCATGGTCACCATGTATAATACCCCCGAAAAATGATTGTTCTAAATATAAGATCGAAAATGTGGAATCATCCAGGGAGAATGGATCGCACTATTTAGTCCTAACTCCTATGAGACAAGCTTAAATCCACACACCATGTATAATACCTCAAAACACATTGTCTAAATATAAGATCGGTGCCACGTGAATCATCCAGAGGAATGGATCGCACTATTTAGTCCTAACTCCTATAGGCAGGACAAGCTTCTAACCACAGACACCATGTATACTACCCCGAAAAATGATTGTTCTAAATACAAGATCGAAAATGTGGGAATTCATCCACTAGGAGAATGGATCGTACTATTTAGTCCTCAACTCCATAGAGAGACAAGCTTTTCAACCATGACACCATGTATAACAATTCTGAAAAATATTGTTCTCAAGCAATATAAGATCGAAAATGTGGAATATTCCAGGGAGAATGGATCGCACTATTTAGTCCTAACTCCTATAGAGACAAGCTTTCTAACCATGACACCATCTATAATACCCTGGAAAATGATTGTTCTAAATATAAGATCGAAAATGAACTATCCAGGGAGAATGGATCGCACTATTTAGTCCTAACTCCTATAGAGACAAGCTAACCGTGAAACCATCTATAATACCCTGAAAAATGTTTGTTCAACATAAGATCGAAAATGTAGAATCATCCAGGAGAAATGGATCGCACTATTTGTCCTAACTCCTGCTAGAGAGACAAGCTTTCAACCATGACACCATGGCATTTACCTGAAAATGATTGCTCTAAATATAAGATCAAAATGTGGAATCACCTATCCAGGGAGAATGGATCTGCACGGTTTATCCCAACTCCTATAGAGAGACAAGCTTTCTAACCAGGACACCATCTATAATACCCCGAAAAACAGATTGGTTCTAAATATAAGATCGAAAATGGTAACCATCCAGGGAGAATGATCGCACTATTTAGTCCTAACTCCAATGCGACAAGCTGCCAACCATGACAATGTATAATACCCCGAAAAATGATTGTTCTAAATATAAGATCGAAAGTGTGGAATCATCCAGAGAATGGATCGCACTATTTAGTCCTAACTCCTATAGAGACAAGTTTTCTAACCATGACACCATGTACAATACCCCGAAAAATGATTGCTCAAAGAGATCGAAAATGTAGAATCATCCAGGAGAATGGATCGCACTATTTAGTCCTAACTCCTATAGAGACAAGCTTTCTAACCATGACCATCTATAATACCCCGGAAATGGATTACCTAAAATATAAGATCGAAAATTTGAATCATCCAGGGAGAATGGATCGACTATTTGTCCTTACTTCCCGTGTTAGAGAGACAGTTTTCAACCATGACATGCATAATGTCTATACGATTGTTCTTAAATATAAGATCAGAAAAAAATGGAATCATCCAGGGAGACATTGGATCGCACTATTTAGTCCTAACTCCTATAGAGAGACAAGCTTTTAACCATGACACCATCTATAATACCCCGAAAATGATTGTCTCAATAGTAAGACTGAAAGTAGAAATCATCTGAAAGAGAATGGTATCACTATTTGGCCCCAACTCCCATAGAGACAAGCTTTCTAACCATGACACCATCTATAATACCCTTAAAAAGTGTCATTCTAAATATAGCATTCTAAAATGTGGAATATTCCAGGGAGAATGGATCAAAATTTATTTAGTCTTAACTCCTATAGCGAGACAAGCTTTCTAACCATGACACCATGTATAATACCCTTGAAAATGATTGTTCTAAATATAAGATCGAAAATGTGTAAATCTATCCAGGAGAATGGATCGTACCATTTAGTCCTAACTCTAATGACAAGCTTTCTAACCACAGACACTATCTATAATACCCTGAAAAATGATTGTTCTAAATAAGATCGAAAATGAATCATCCAGGGAGAATTGATCGCTCTATTTAGTCCTAACTCCTATCATGAGACAAGCTTTCTCTAACCACATACCATGTATAATACACCTGAAAATGATTGTTCTAAATATAAGATCGAAATGTGGAATCATCCAGGGAGAATGGATCGCACTATTTAGTCCTATCAACCCTATCGCGAGACAAGCTTTCTAACCATGACACCATGTATAATACCCGAAAAATGATTGTCTAAATATAAGATCGAAAATGTGGAATCATCCAGGGACAATGGATCGTACTATTTAGTCCTAACTCCTATAGAGACAAGCTTCTTAACCATGACACCATCTATAATACCCTGAAAATGATTGTTCTAATATAAGATCGAAAATGTGTGGAATATTCTGTGAGAATGTATCTGTACTATTTAGTCCTAACTCATATAGCAAGCTTTCTAACCATGTAATACCATCTATAATACCTTGAAAAACATTGTTCAAAATATAAGATCGAAAAATGTGGAATTCATCCAGGGAGAATGGATCTACCCATTTAGTCCTAACTCCCTATAGAGACATGTTTCTAACCAGGAAACCAATTCATAATACCCCGAAAAATGTTTGTTCTTAAATATAAGATCGAAAATGTGGAATCATCCAGGGAGAATGGATCGCACTATTTAGTCCTAACTCCTAGAGACATGCTTTCTAACCAGACACCATGTATAATACCCCTGAAAATGATTGTTCTAAATATAAGATCGAAAATGTGAACGCATCTGTGGAGAATATCTGCAATTATTTAGTCCTAACTCCTATAGAGGCAAGCTTTCTAACCAGGACACCATCTATGGTCAATTTTGAAAATGATTGTTCTAAATATACACTGAAAATGTGGAATCATCCAGGAGAATGGATCGCACTATTGGTCCTTATCAACCCCACTGCAGAGACAGTTTCTAACCATGACACCGACAAGAATACCTGGGGAAAATGATTGTTCTAAATATAAGATCAGAAAGTGTGGTAAATCATCCAGGGAGAATTTTGACCACCATTTAGTCCTAACTCCTATGAGAGACAAGCTTTCTAACCATGACACCATGTACAATACCCAAATGATTGTTCTAAATATAAAGACTGAAAATGTGGAATCCAGGGAGAATGGATCGCACTATTTAGTCCTAACTCCTATGGAGAGACAAGCTTTCTAACCATGACACCATCTATAATACCCCGAAAATGACGTTACCAAATATAAGATCGAAAATTTGGAATCATCCAGGGAGAATGGATCAAGTCCTTACTCCTACAGAGACAAGCTTAACCAGACACCATGTTAATACCCGGTAAAAATGATTGAACGAAATATAACGAAATAAAGGAATCATCCAGGGAGAATGGATTCTACCCACGGGGTCCTTAACTCCTTATAGAGACAAGCTTTCTAACCATGACACCATCTATAGTCATCCGAAAAATGATTACTATTCTAAATATAAGATCGAAAGTGTGGAATCATCCAGGGAGAATGGATCGCAATTATTTAGTCCTAACTCCCATAGAGAGACAAGCTTTCTAACCATGACACCATCTATAAAGGCCCTGAAAAATGCCTTTCAAGTTTATTCTAAATATAAGATCGAAAATGTGGAATATTCCAGGGAGAATGGATCGCACTATTTAGTCTGACCCTATAGCGAGACAAGCTGGAACTATGACACCATACTCCTGAAAAATGATTGTTCTAAATATAAGATCGAAAAATGTGGAATCATCCAGGGAGAATGGATCGCACTATTTAGTCCTAACTCCTATCGGCACACGCTTCTCTAACCATGACACCATCTAACACCTCGAAAAATGATTGGTTCTAAATATAAGATCGAAAATGTGGAATCATCCGGAGAATTGATCGCTCTATTTAGTCCTAACTTCCACCTAGACAAGCTTTCTCAACCATGACACCATGTATAATACCCCGAAAAATGATTGTCTTAAAATATAAGATCGAAAATGTGGAATCATCCAGGGAGAATGGATCGCACTATTTAGTCCTAACTCCGCCTATGAGAGAAGCTTAAATCAAGGAGACACCATGTATAATAATTCTAAAAATGATTGTTCTAAATATAAGATCGAAAATGTGGGAATCATCCAGGGAGAATGGATCGCACTATTTAGTCCTAACTCCCATAGAGACAAGCTTAACCAGGACACCATCTATAATACCCCGAAAATGATTGTTCTAAATATAAGAATGAAAATGGAATCATCCAGGGAGAATGGATCGCACTATTTAGTCCTAACTCCGTTATATAAGCTTTCTGTCCATGACACCATGTATAATACCCCGAAAAATGATTGTTCTAAATATAAGATCGGAAAGTGGAATCATCCAGGAGAATGGATCGCACTAATATTTAGTCCTAACTCCTATAGAGACAAGCTTTCAACTCATGAGTACCATCATCTATAATACCCCCGAAAATGATTGTTCTAAATATAAGATCGAACAGAATCATCCAGGGAGAATGGATTCAATTATTTAGTCCTAACTCCCATAGAGAGTATGTTTTCAACCATGACACCATGTAGGACACCGAAAATTAAGATTGTTCTAAAATATAAAGATCGTACCGAAAATGTGAATCATCCAGGAGGGAATGGATCGCACTATTTAGGTCCTAACCCATAGAGACAAGCCAACCATGAATATGTATAATACCCTGAAAAATGATTGTTCTAAATATAAGATCAAGTGTGGAATCATCCAGGGAGAATGGATCGCACTATTTAGTCCTAACCTCTATCGCGAGACAAGCTTTCAACCATGACCGGCGTATGTTGTCTCCCGAAAATGATTGTTCTAAATATAAGATCGAAAATGTGGATCATCCAGGGAGGAATGGATCGCACTATCGGTCCTAAACTCCCATATAGAGACAAGCTTCTTCTAACCATGACACATATGTATAATACCCCGAAAAAGGATTTGCCTAAATATAAGATCAAAAAAGGAATCATCCAGGTGAGAATGGACGTAAAATATTTAGTCCTAACTCAATGCAGATGTTTTCTAACCATGACAATGAAGTATAATACCCCTGAAAATGATTGTTCTAAATATAAGATCGAAAATGGGAATCATCCAGGAGAATGGGATCGCACTATTGGAATCCTAACTCCAAGAGAGACAAGCTTTCTAACCATGACACCACACACTGAAAAATGATTTGTTCTAAATATAAGGACCAGGAATCATCCAGGAGAATGGATCTGCACTATTTGTGTCCCTAACTCCTACTCTACGTTTTCTACAACTCATGACACCATGCATAGCCCCGAAAATGATTGTTCTAAATATAAGATCGAAATGTGGAATCATCCGTAGAGAATGGATCGCACTATTTAGTCCTAACTCCTATCGCGAGACAAGCTTTCTAACCATGACACCATGTATAATACCTCTGAAAAATGATTGTTCTAAATATAAGATCGAGCTGTATCCATCCAGAGAATGGATCGCACTATTTAGTCTCAACTCTATAGAGAGACAAGCTTTCTAACCATGACACCATGTATAATACCCCGAAAAATGATTGTTCTAAATATAAGATCGAAAATGTGGAATCATCCAGGGAAAGAACGGATCGCACTATTTTGGGTCCACAACTCTATCGCGAGACAAACTTTGTAACCATGACACCATGTATAATACCCCGAAAAATGATTGTTCTAAATATAAGATCGAAAATGTGGAATCATCCAGGGAGAATGGATCGCACTATTTAGTCCTAACTCCTATAGAGAGACAAGCTTTCTAACCATGACACCATGTATAATACCCCGAAGAATGATTGTTCTTAATATAAGATCGAAAATGTGGAATCATCCAGGGAGAATGGATCGCACTATTTCGTTCTACCTCCTATCGCGAGACAAGCTTTCTAACCATGACACCATGTATAATACTCCGAAAAATGATTGTTCTAAATATAAGATCGAAAATGTGGAATCATCGAGAATGGGATCACTGTTGGTCCTAACTTCTCCCTATAGAGACAAGCTTTCAACAGTACCATGTATAATACCCAATGATTGTTCTAAATATAAGATCGAAAGTGTGAGATCATCCAGGGAGAATGGATCGCACTATTTGGTCCTAACTCCTATAGAGAGACAAGCTTTCTAACCATGACACCATGTACAATACCCCGAAAATTGATTGTTCTAAATATAAGATCGAAAATGTGGAATCATCCAGGGAGAATGGATCGCACTATTTGGTCTAACTCCTATAGAAGACAAGCTTTCTATACCATGACACCATCTATAATACCCCGAAAATGATTGTTCTCAAATATAAGATCAAAATGTGGAATCATCCAGGAAGATGAATCGCACTATTGCAAGTCCTAACTCCTATAAGAGAGACAAGCTTTCTAACCATGACATAATGTATAATACTGAAAATAGAATTTATTTCTAAATATGCAAGATCGAAAATGCGGAATCATCCAGGAGAATGGATCACTGTTGGTCCTAATATAGAGAGAGACAAGCTTTCCAACAACGACGCAATCTATAATGCCCCGGAAACAAATGATTTATTATAAATAACAAGATCGAAAATGTGGAATCATCCAGGAGGAAGTGGATCGCACTATTTGGTCCTAACTCCCTGTTAGAGGAACAAGCTTTCCAACCATGTAATGACATAATACGGAAAAAGTAATTGTTCTAAATATAAGATCGAAAATGTGGAATGTCCAGGAGAATGGATCACTTTTCTATTTGGTCCTAACTCCTATAGAGAGACAAGCTTTCTAACCATGTCACCATGTATAATACCCCGACAAATGATTGTTCTAAATATAAGATCGAAAATGTGGAATCATCCAGGGAGAATGGATCGCACTATTTAGTCTATCCTATCGCGAGACAAGCTTTCTAACCATTGTGTATAATACCCCGAAAAATGATTGTTCTAAATATAGATCAAGTAACAGAATCATCCGGAGAATGGATCGCACCTATTAGTCCTAACTCCTATAGGGGAACCAACAACTGACACCATGTATAATGCCCGAAAAATGATTGTTCTAAATATAGAATCGAATGTGGAATCATCCAGGAGAATGGATCGCACTATTTAGTCTAACTCCTATCGCGAGACAAGCTTTCTAACCATGACACCATGTATAATACCCCGAAAAATGATTGTTCTAAATATAAGATCGAAAATGTGGAATCATCCAGGGAGAATGGATCGCACTATTTAGTCCTAACTCCTATAGAGAGACAAGCTTTCTAACCATGACACCATCTATAATACCCCGAAAAATGATTGTTCTAAATATAAGATCGAAAATGTGAATCATCCAGGAGAATGGATCGCCATATTTGAAGTCCTAACTCTATCGCGAGACAAGCTTTCTAACCATGACACCATGTGTACCCGAAAATGATTGTTCTAAATATAAGATCGAAAGTGTGGAAACATCCAGGAGAATGGATCGCACTATTTAGTCCCTAACCTACAGAGACAAGCTTTATAACCATGACACCATGTACAATACCCGAAAAATGATTGTTCTAAATATAAGATCGAAAATGTGGAATCATCCAGGGAGAATGGATCGCGTGATCCTAACTCCTATAGAGACAAAGCTTTCCTAACCACTGACGCATCTATATGCCCAGAAATGATTGTTCTAAATATAAGATCAAATGTGGAATCATCGGAAGATAGATCGCACTGTTGGTCCTAACTCCTACTTGAAGACAAGCTTTCTAGCCATGTCACCATGTATAATACCCGGAAAAAATGGTTGTTCTGATATAAGATCGAAAAGTATGGAATCATCCAGGGAGAATGGATCGCACTATTTAGTCCTAACTCCTATAGAGAGACAAGCTTTCCGTGGCTGTGTCACCATGTATAATGCCCCGACAAATGATTGTTCTAAATACCAGATCAAAGAAAATGTGGAATCATCAGGAGAATGGATCTTTATTTGGTCCTAACTCCTATCGCAGACAAGCTTTCTAGCAACGACACCATGTGTAATGCCCCGAAAAAATGATTGGGTAAATATAGGATCGTGTTGGAATCATCCAGGGAGAATGGATCGCACTATTTAGTCCTAACTCCTATACCGAGACAAGCTTTCTAACCATGACACCATGTACAATACCCCGAAAAATGGGTGTTCTAAATAACAAGATCGAAAATGTGGAATCATCCAGGAGAATAGATCGCACTATTTAGTCCTAACTCCTATAGAACAAGCTTTCTAACCATGACACCATGTACAATGCCGAAAAATGATTGTGTTCTAAATATAAGATCGAAAATGTGGAATCATCCAGGAGAATGGATCGCACTATTTATTCCTAACTCTATCGCAGACAAGCTTTCTAACCATGACACCATGTATAATACCACGAAAAATGATTGTTTCCTAAATATAAGATCGAAAGTGTGCAAGAGCTTATCAAGGAGAGAATGGATCACTATTTAGTCCTAACTCCTATAGAAGACAAGCAACATGACACCATGTATATGCAAACAAATGATTGATTTCTAAATATAGAAGATCAGAAAATGTGGAATCATCCCAGGAGAATGGATCCTTTTATTTGGTCTAACTCCTATAGAGAGACAAACTTCTAACCATGTGTTGTCTGTATAATACCGAAAAATGATTGTTCCTAAATATGATTAATGTGGAATCATCCAGGGAGAATGGATCGCACTATTTAGTCCTAACTCCTATAGAGAGACAAGCTTTCTAACCATGTCACATGTATAATACCCCGACAAATGATTGTTCTAAATGTAGTCGAAAATGTGGAATCATCCAGGGAGAATGGATCGCACTATTTAGTCCTAACTCCTATAGAGAGACAAGCTTTCCTAACCATGACACCATCTATAATACCCCGAAAAATGATTGTTCTAAATATAAGATCGAAAATGTGGAATCATCCAAGGAGAATGGATCGCACTATTTAGTCCTAACTCCTATCCTTGAGGACGAAGCTTTCTAACCATGACACCATCAATACGAAAAATGATTCATTAAATCGCCAAGATCGAAAATGTGGAATCATCCAGGGAGAATGGATCGCACTATTTAGTCCTAACTCTATCGCGAGACAAGCTTTCTAACCATATTTCTGTCTCATGCCCAAAAAATGGTCCAAATTTCTAAATATAGATCGAAAATGAATCCATCCAGAATGGATCACCTATTGGTCTAATATCATGAGACAAGCTTTCTTGACATATGTATATACCCGAAAAATGATTGTTTCTAAATATAAGATCGAAAATGGGGATGTTAGAATGGATCGCACTATTGGTCCTAACTCTATCGCAGACAAACTTTCTAACCATGACACCATGTATAATACCCCAAAAAATGATTGGTTTCTAAATATAAGATCGAAAATGTGGAATCATCCAGGGAGAATGGATCACTATTTAATCCTAACTCCCTATACCCCGAATAAGCTTTCTTCATGACACCATGTACAATACCCCGAAAAATGATTGTTCTAAATATAGAGATCAATGTGGAATCATCAGGGAGAATGGATCGCACTATTTAGTCCTAACTCTATAGAGAGACAAGCTTTCTAACCATGACACCATGTACAATACCCCGAAAAATGATTGTTCTAAATACAAGTCGAAAAATGTGGAATCATCCGGGGAGAATGGATCGCACTATTTAGTCCTAACTCCTATAGAGAAACAAGCTTTCTAACCATTACACCATGTACAATGCGAAAAATGATTGTTCTAAATATAAGATCGAAAATGAGGAATCATCCAGGGAGAATCGATCGCACTATTTAGTCCTAACTCCTATAGAGAGACAAGCTTTCTAACCATGACACCATG
The DNA here is from genome assembly GCA_037127315.1 of Ascarosepion bandense. Lineage (NCBI taxonomy): Eukaryota > Metazoa > Mollusca > Cephalopoda > Sepiida > Sepiidae > Ascarosepion > Ascarosepion bandense. The sequence continues at coordinate 141,750 of JBBBDQ010030045.1, forward strand.
TACAATACCCCGAAAAATGATTGTTCTAAATATAAGATCGAAAATGTGGAATCATCCAGGGAGAATGGATCGCACTATTTAGTCCTAACTCCTATCGCGAGACAAGCTTTCTAACCATGACACCATGTATAATACCCCGAAAAATGATTGTTCTAAATATAAGATCGAAAATGTGGAATATTCCAGGGAGAATGGATCGCACTATTTAGTCCTAACTCCTATCGCGAGACAAGCTTTCTAACCATGACACCATGTATAATACCCCGAAAAATGATTGTTCTAAATATAAGATCGAAAATGTGGAATCATCCAGGGAGAATGGATCGCACTATTTAGTCCTAACTCCTATAGAGAGACAAGCTTTCTAACCATGACACCATGTATAATACCCCGAAAAATGATTGTTCTAAATATAAGATCGAAAATGTGGAATATTCCAGGGAGAATGGATCGCACTATTTAGTCCTAACTCCTATCGCGAGACAAGCTTTCTAACCATGACACCATCTATAATACCCCGAAATATGATTGTTCTAAATATAAGATCGAAAATGTGGAATCATCCAGGGAGAATGGATCGCACTATTTAGTCCTAACTCCTATAGAGAGACAAGCTTTCTAACCATGACACCATCTATAATACCCCGAAAAATGATTGTTCTAAATATAAGATCGAAAATGTGGAATCATCCAGGGAGAATGGATCGCACTATTTAGTCCTAACTCCTATAGAGAGACAAGCTTTCTAACCATAACACCATGTATAATACCCCGAAAAATGATTGTTCTAAATATAAGATCGAAAATGTGGAATCATCCAGGGAGAATGGATCGCACTATTTAGTCCTAACTCCTATAGAGAGACAAGCTTTCTAACCATGACACCATCTATAATACCCCGCAAAATGATTGTTCTAAATATAAGATCGAAAATGTGGAATCATCCAGGGAGAATGGATCGCACTATTTAGTCCTAACTCCTATAGAGAGACAAGCTTTCTAACCATGACACCATGTATAATACCCCGAAAAATGATTGTTCTAAATATAAGATCGAAAATGTGGAATCATCCAGGGAGAATGGATCGCACTATTTAGTCCTAACTCCTATAGAGAGACAAGCTTTCTAACCATGACACCATGTATAATACCCCGAAAAATGATTGTTCTAAATATAAGTTAGAAAATGTGGAATCATCCAGGGAGAATGGATCGCACTATTTATTTCTAACTCCTATCGCTAGACAAGCTTTCTAACCATGACACCATCTATAAGACCCCGAAAAATGATTGTTCTAAATATAAGATCGAAAATGTGGAATCATCCAGGGAGAATGGATCGCACTATTTAGTCCTAACTCCTATAGCGAGACAAGCTTTCTGACCATGACACCATGTATAATACCCGGGAAAATGATTGTTCTAAATATAAGATCGAAAATGTGGAATCATCCAGGGAGAATGGATCGCACTATTTAGTCCTAACTCCTATAGAGAGACAAGCTTTCTAACCATGACACCATCTGTAATACCCCGAAAAATGATTGTTCTAAATATAAGATCGAAAATGTGGAATCATCAAGGGAGAATGGATCGAACTATTTAGTCCTAACTCCTATAGAGCGACAAGCTTTCTAACCATGACACCATGTATAATACCCCGAAAAATGATTGTTCTAAGTATAAGATCAAAAATGTGGAATCATCCAGGGAGAATGGATCGCACTATTTAGTCCTAACTCCTATAGCGAGACAAGCTTTCTGACCATGACACCATGTATAATACCCCGAAAAATGATTGTTCTAAATATAAGATCGAAAATGTGGAATCATCCAGGGAGAATGGATCGCACTATTTAGTCCTAACTCCTATAGAGAGACAAGCTTTCTAACCATGACACCATCTATAATACCCCGAAAAATGATTGTTCTAAATATAAGATCGAAAATGTGGAATCATCCAGGGAGAATGGATCGCACTATTTAGTCCTAACTCCTATAGAGAGACAAGCTTTCTAACCATAACACCATCTATAATACCCCGGAAAATGATTGTTCTAAATATAAGATCGAAAATGTGGAATCATCCAGGGAGAATGGATCGCACTATTTAGTCCTAACTCCTATAGAGAGACAAGCTTTCTAACCATGACACCATGTATAATACCCCGAAAAATGATTGTTCTAAATATAAGATCAAAAATGTGGAATCATCCAGGGAGAATGGATCGCACTATTTAGTCCTAACTCCTATCGCGAGACAAGCTTTCTAACCATGACAAGATGTATAATACCCCGAAAAATGATTGTTCTAAATATAAGATCGAAAATGTGGAATCATCCAGGGAGAATGGATCGCACTATTTAGTCCTAACTCCTATCGCGAGACAAGCTTTCTAACCATGACACCATGTATAATACCCCGAAAAATGATTGTTCTAAATATAAGATCGAAAATGTGGAATCATCCAGGGAGAATGGATCGCACTATTTAGTCCTAACTCCTATAGAGAGACAAGCTTCCTAACCATGACACCATCTATAATACCCCGGAAAATGATTGTTCTAAATATAAAATCGAAAATGTGGAATCATCCAGGGAGAATGGATCGTAATATTTAGTCCTAACTCCTATAGAGAGACAAGCTTTCTAACCATGACATCATGTATAATAACCCGAAAAATGATTGTTCTAAATATAAGATCGAAAATGTGGAATATTCCAGGGAGAATGGATCACACTATTTAGTCCTAACTCCTATAGAGAGACAAGCTTTCTAACCATGACACCATGTGGCAATACCCCGAAAAATGATTGTTCTCAAATATAAGATCGAAAATGTGGAATCATCCAGGGAGAATGGATCGCACTATTTAGTCCTAACTCCCAGGAGAGACAAGCTTTCTAACCATGACAACTACAAGAATTCGAAAATGATTGTTCTAAATATAAGATCGAAAATGTGGAATCATCCAGGAGAATGGATCGCACTATTTGTCTTAACTCCCATAGAGAGACAAGCTTTCTAACCATGACACCATCTATAATACCCCGAAAAATGATTGTTCTAAATATAAGATCGAAAATGTGAGTCTCATCCAGGGAGAATTGATCGCGCTATTTAGTCCTAACTCCTATAGAGAGACAAGCTTTCTAACCATGACACCATCTATAATACCCCGAAAAATGATTGTTCTAAATATAATATCGATAATGTGGAATATTCCAGGGAGAATGGATCGCACTATTTAGTCCTAACTCCTATAGAGACAAGTTTAACCATGACACCATGTATAATACCCCGAAAATGATTGTTCTAAATATAAGACTTGAAAATGTGGAATCATCCAGGGAGAATGGAATGTACCATTTAGTCCTAACTCCGATGGTGAGACAAGCTTTCTTGACCATGACACCATGTATAATACCCTCGAAAAATGATTGGTTCAAATATAAGATCGAAAATGTGGAATCATCCAGGGAGAGCCGGATCGCACTATTTAGTCCTAACTTCTATAGAGAGACAAGCTTTCTAACCATGACACCATCTACAATACCCCGAAAAATGATTGTTCTAAATATAAGATCGAAAATGTGGAATATTCAGGAGAATGGGATCGCACTATTTAGTCCTAACTCCTATAGAGACAAGTTTAAACCATGACACCATGCACACCGAAAAATGATTGTTCTAAATATAAGATCGAAAATGTGGAATCATCCAGGGAGAATGAACATTCGCATCATTAGAATTAACTCCTATAAGGAGACAAGCTTTCTTGACCATGACACCATGTATAATACCCCGAAAAAAAATGATTGCTCAAATATAAGATTCAAGAAAATGTGGAATCATCCAGGGAGAATGGATCGCACTATTTAGTCTTTAACTCCTATAGAGAGACAAGCTTTCTAACCATGACACCATCTATATACCCTGAAAATGATTGTCTAAATATAAGATCGTAAAATAAAATCATCCAGGGAGAATGGATCGCGCCATTTAGTCCTAACTCCTAAGGAGAGACGTTTAACCATGACACCATCTATATTACCCGAAAAATGATTGTTCTAAATATAATATCGATAATGTGGAATATTCCAGGGAGAATGGATCTACTGAGTTTAGTCCTAACCTATAGAGATGGGCTTTCACCATGATCATGGTATGTCAAAATGATTGTTCAGAAGAGAGACAGAAAATGTGAATCACTGAAGGAGAATGACCGTACTATTTAACCTGTCTCTACAGAGATGTTTTCTGACCATGATCAGCGTGCATAGACATCCAAATGATTGTTCTGAATATAAGACCTGAGTAAATGTGAATCATCCAGGGAGAATGATCATATCTATTTAGTCCCAACCTTCTTAGAGAGACGGGAGCTTTCTATCATGATGCCTTACATCTATAACTCAACCCCAAAATGATTGTCAAATATAAGATCAAAATGTGAATCATCCAGGAGAATGGATTGCACTATTCAGTCTCTAATCTCCCAGGGACAGTTTTCCTGTCTGACATCATTCAAAGAGATACCTCAAAATGATTGCTCAAAGGTAGCACGGAAATGTGAACCTTACTCAGGGAGAGCCGGATCCTCTGCGGCTATTTAGTCCTAATCCCTATAGAGAGACAGATGCCAACCTGTGATAATGCCCAGCCACGCCACGAAAATGATTGTCTAAATATAATAATGAGAATAAAAGGAAGTTATTCCAGAGAATGTAGATCAACCAGTTTTAAACTGAACTCTGCAGAGCAGGCGAGCTTTCAGCACTAATGACCGCCATAACACCCCAAAATGATTGTTTCCAGAATAGAAGCCGGAGTCAGAATCTTCATCCAGAAATGGACCATTTGTATCTAATCCCATGGCAGCTGCCTGAACCATGATCACAGGTAATAGCCCAAAAATGATTGTTCAAATATAAGACTGAAAATGGAACACCCAGGAGAAATGAGCCCACCTGATTGACCCCACTTCAAGGAGAGACAGCTTCAACACATGGATACCACATCTGCACATCCTCGAAAAATGATTGTTTTGTTATAAGGTCGAAATGGAAGGTCTGTGAGAAAATGACGACTATTTGTGTCCTAGAACTCCCAGAGAGAAGCGGCCCTAAACTACGATCACCACGTATATCCGAAAATGATTAACCTAAATATAAGATTAAAATGTAAGTCCAGAGTATTGACGACTATTAGACTGGACTCTATAGCGAGACAAGCTTTCTGACTCATGACAATTTAGACATGTATAATACCCCGAAAAATGATTGTTCTAAATATAAGATCGAAATGTGGAATCATCCAGGGAGAATGGATCGCAATTATTTAGTCTTAACTCCTATAGAGACAAGCTTTCTAAATCATATGACACTATCATAATACCCCGAAAAATGATTGTTCTAAATATAAGATCGAAAATGTGGAATCATCCAGGAGAATATCCGCGCTCATTTAGTCCTAACTCCTATAGAGAGACAAGTTTAACCATGACACCATCTATAATACCCCCGAAAATGATTGTTCTAAATATAATATCGATAATGTGGGAATATTCCAGGGAGAATGGATCGCACTATTTAGTCCTAACTCCCCTATAGAGAGACAAGCTTTCTAACCATGACACCACAAATACATTGTTCCTGAAAAGCTGATTGTCTTGAATATAAGATCAAATGGAACCTCCATCCATATGACTGATCCAAAATTGATGGTAGTCCTAACTCCCATAGCGAGACAAGCTTTCTTCGACTATGGTATACCTGCCAAGCACACTGGAAACGATTGTTCTAAATATAAGATCGAACAGTGTGGAATCATCCAGGGAGAATGGATCGCACTATTTAGTCCTAACTTCTATAGAGAGACAAGCTTTCTAACCATGACACCATCTATAATACCCCGAAAAATGATTGTTCTAAATATAAGATCGAAAATGTGGAATATTCCAGAGAGAATGGATCGCACTATTTAGTCCTAACTCCTATAGAGAGAGACAAGCTTTCTAACCATGACACCATGTATAATACCCCGAAAAATGATTGTTCTAAATATAAGATCGAAAATGTGGAATCATCCAGGTAGAATGGATCAAAATTATTTAGACTACGAACTCCCTATAGCGAGACAAGCTTTCTGACAATGCAACACACCATGTATAATACCCCTGAAAATGATTGTTCTAAATATAAGATCGAAAATGTAGAATCATCCAGGGAGAATGGATCGCACTATTTAGTCCTAACTCCTATCGCGAGACAAGCTTTGACCATGACAAGATGTATAATACCCTGGGGTGCGCCGATTGTTCTAAATATAAGATCGAAAATGTGGAATCATCCAGGGAGAATGGATCGCACTATTTAGTCCCACCTTTACCTAGACAAGCTAACCATGACAACGATGTATAATACCCGAAAATGATTGTTCTAAATATAAGATCGAAAATGTGGAATCATCCAGGGAGAATGGATCGCACTATTTAGTCCTAACTATGGAGAAAGAAGCTTTCTAACCATGTCACCATGTATAATACATCTTTGGAAAAATGGATGTTCTAAATATGGGCATCTGAAAATGTGGAATCATCCAGGATAATGATCGCACTATTTATCCTAACTTCTACAGAGACAAGCTTTCTAACCATGACACCATCTATAATACCCCGAAAAATGATTGTTCTAAATATAAGATCGAAAATGTGGAATATCTTGGTAGAGAATGATCGCACTATTTAGTCCTAACTCCCATAGAGAGACAAGCTTTCTAACCATGACACCATGTATAATACCCCGAAAAATGATTGTTCTAAATATAAGATCGAAAATGTGAATCATCCAGGGAGAATGGATCGCACTATTTAGACTAACTCCTATAGCGAGACAAGCTTTCTGACCATGACACCACATAATAATCTGAAATGACGTTCAAATATAATATCGATAATGTGGAATATTCCAGGGAGAATGATCAACTATTTAGTCCTAACTCCTATAGAGAGACAAGCCAACCATGACACCATGTATACACCCGAAAAGCATTGTTCTAAATATAAGATCGAAAATGTGGAATCATCCAGGAGAATGGATCGCACTATTTAGTCCTAACTCCCTATAGAGACAAGCTAACCACAAACACCATAATAACACCTGAAAAAATGATGAATTTAAATATAAGATCGAAAATGTGGAATCATCCAGGGAGAATGGATTCACTATTTAGTCCTAACTCCTCTAGAAAAGCTTTCTAACCATGTCACCATGTATAATACCCTGACAAATGATTGTTCTAAATATAAGATCGAAAATGTGAATCATCCAGGGAGAATGGACTGCACTATTTAGTCCTAACTCCTATCGCGAGACAAGCTTTCTCAACCATGACACCATGTATAATAATTCCTTTAAAATGATTGTTCTAAACATAAGATCAGGCACGTGGAATCATCCAGGAGAATGGGATCGCGTTCAATAGGTCCCACTCATCGCGAGACAAGCTTTCTAACCACATATCATGGGACACACCTGAAAATGATTGTTCTAAATACAAGATCGAAAATGTGGAATCGTCCAGGAGAATGGATTCCCACTATTTAGTCCTAACTCCTATCGCGAGACAAGCTTTCTAACCATGACACCATGTATATTACCCGAAAAATGATTGTTCTAAACATAAGATCGAAAATGTGGAATCATCCAGGAGAATGGATCGCACTATTAATCCTAACTCCTATCAAGTATGCTTTCAACCATGACACCATCTATAATACCCCGAAAAATATTGTTCTGGAAGAGAAGATCCGAAAATGGAATTAGGAGAATGGATCAAAAATTATTTAGTCCCCTAACTCCTATCGCGAGACAAGCTTTCTAACCATGACACCATGTATAATATTCCCGAAAATGATTGTTCTAAATATAGCATCATGAAAATGTGAATCATCTAGGAGAAATGATCGCACTATTTAGTCCTAACTCCTATACCGAGACAAGCTTTCTAACCATGACACCATGTACAATACCCCGAAAAATGATTGTTCTAAATATAAGATCGAAAATGTGGAATCATCCAGGGAGAATGGATCGCACTATTTAGTCCTAACTCCTATAGAGAGACAAGCTTTCTAACCATGACACCATGTACAATACCCCGAAAAATGATTGTTCTAAATATAAGATTGAAAATGTGGAATCATCCAGGGAGAATGGATCGCACTATTTAGTCCTAACTCCTATAGAGAGAAAAGCTTTCTAACCATGACACCATGTACAATACCCCGAAAAATGATTATTCTAAATATAAGATCGAAAATGTGGAATCATCCAGGGAGAATGGATCGCAGTATTTAGTCCTAACCCCTATAGAGAGACAAGCTTTCTAACCATGACACCATGTACAATACCCCGAAAAATGATTGTTCTAAATATAAGATCGAAAATGTGGAATCATCCAGGGAGAATGGATCGCACTATTTAGTCTTAACTCCTATAGAGAGACAAGCTTTCTAACCATGACACCATGTATAATACCCCGAAAAATGATTGTTCTAAATATAAGATCGAAAATGTGGAATATTCCAGGGAGAATGGATCGCACTATTTAGTCCTAACTCCTATCGCGAGACAAGCTTTCTAACCATGACACCATGTATAATACCCCGAAAAATGATTGTTCTAAATATAAGACCGAAAATGTGGAATCATCCAGGGAGAATGGATCGCACTATTTAGTCCTAACTCCTATAGAGAGACAAGCTTTCTAACCATGACACCATGTATAATACCCCGAAAAATGATTGTTCTAAATATAAGATCGAAAATGTGGAATATTCCAGGGAGAATGGATCGCACTATTTAGTCCTAACTCCTATCGCGAGACAAGCTTTCTAACCATGACACCATGTATAATACCCCGAAATATGATTGTTCTAAATATAAGATCGAAAATGTGGAATCATCCAGGGAGAATTGATCGCACTATTTAGTCCTAACTCCTATAGAGAGACAAGCTTTCTAACCATGACACCATCTATAATACCCCGAAAAATGATTGTTCTAAATATAAGATCGAAAATGTGGAATCATCCAGGGAGAATGGATCGCACTATTTAGTCCTAACTCCTATAGAGAGACAAGCTTTCTAACCATGACACCATGTATAATACCCCGAAAAATGATTGTTCTAAATATAAGTTCGAAAATGTGGAATCATCCAGGGAGAATGGATCGCACTATTTAGTTCTAACTCCTATCGCTAGACAAGCTTTCTAACCATGACACCATCTATAATACCCCGAAAAATGATTGTTCTAAATATAAGATCGAAAATGTGGAATCATCCAGGGAGAATGGATCGCACTATTTAGTCCTAACTCCTATCGCGAGACAAGCTTTCTAACCATGACACCATGTATAATACCCCGAAAAATGATTGTTCTAAATATAAGATCGAAAATGTGGAATCATCCAGGGAGAATGGATCGCACTATTTAGTCCTAACTCCTATAGAGAGACAAGCTTTCTAACCATGACACCATCTGTAATACCCCGAAAAATGATTGTTCTAAATATAAGATCGAAAATGTGGAATCATCCAGGGAGAATGGATCGCACTATTTAGTCCTAACTCCTATAGAGAGACAAGCTTTCTAACCATGACACCATCTATAAGACCCCGAAAAATGATTGTTCTAAATATAAGATCGAAAATGTGGAATCATCCAGGGAGAATGGATCGCACTATTTAGTCCTAACTCCTATAGCGTGACAAGCTTTCTGACCATGACACCATGTATAATACCCGGGAAAATGATTGTTCTAAATATAAGATCGAAAATGTGGAATCATCCAGGGAGAATGGATCGCACTATTTAGTCCTAACTCCTATAGAGAGACAAGCTTTCTAACCATGACACCATCTGTAATACCCCGAAAAATGATTGTTCTAAATATAAGATCGAAAATGTGGAATCATCAAGGGAGAATGGATCGAACTATTTAGTCCTAACTCCTATAGAGCGACAAGCTTTCTAACCATGACACCATGTATAATGCCCCGAAAAATGATTGTTCTAAATATAAGATCAAAACTGTGGAATCATCCAGGGAGAATGGATCGCACTATTTAGTCCTAACTCCTATAGCGAGACAAGCTTTCTGACCATGACACCATGTATAATACCCCGAAAAATGATTGTTCTAAATATAAGATCGAAAATGTGGAATCATCCAGGGAGAATGGATCGCACTATTTAGTCCTAACTCCTATAGAGAGACAAGCTTTCTAACCATGACACCATCTATAATACCCCGAAAAATGATTGTTCTAAATATAAGATCGAAAATGTGGAATCATCCAGGGAGAATGTATCGCACTATTTAGTCCTAACTCCTATAGAGAGACAAGCTTCCTAACCATGACGCCATCCATAATACCCCGGAAAATGATTGTTCTAAATATAAAATCGAAAATGTGGAATCATCCAGGTAGAATGGATCGTAATATTTAGTCCTAACTCCTATCGCTAGACAAGCTTTCTAACCATGACACCATGTAGAATACCCCGAAAAATGATTGTTCTAAATATAAGATCGAAAATGTGGAATCATCCAGGGAGAATGGATCGCACTATTTAGTCCTAACTCCTATCGCGAGACAAGCTTTCTAACCATGACACCATGTATAATACCACGAAAAATGATTGTTCTGAATATAAAATCGAAAATGTGGAATCATCCAGGGAGAATGGATCGTAATATTTAGTCCTAACTCCTATAGAGGGACAAGCTTTCTAACCATGACATCATGTATAATAACCCGAAAAATGATTGTTCTAAATATAAGATCGAAAATGTGGAATATTCCAGGGAGAATGGATCACACTATTTAGTCCTAACTCCTATAGAGAGACAAGCTTTCTAACCATGACACCATGTATAATACCCCGAAAAATGATTGTTCTAAATATAAGATCGAAAATGTGGAATCATCCAGGGAGAATGGATCGCACTATTTAGTCCTAACTCCTATCGCTAGACAAGCTTTCTAACCATGACACCATGTAGAATACCCCGAAAAATGATTGTTCTAAATATAAGATCGAAAATGTGGAATCATCCAGGGAGAATGGATCGCACTATTTAGTCCTAACTCCTATAGAGAGACAAGCTTTCTAACCATGACACCATCTATAATACCCCGAAAAATGATTGTTCTAAATATAAGATCGAAAATGTGGAATCATCCAGGGAGAATGGATCGCGCTATTTAGTCCTAACTCCTATAGAGAGACAAGCTTTCTAACCATGACACCATGTATAATACCCCGAAAAATGATTGTTCTAAATATAAGATCGAAAATGTGGAATCATCCAGGGAGAATGGATCGCACTATTTAGTCCTAACTCCTATAGCGAGACAAGCTTTCTGACCATGACACCATGTATAATACCCCGAAAAATGATTGTTCTAAATATAAGATCGAAAATGTGGAATCATCCAGGGAGAATGGATCGCACTATTTAGTCCTAACTCCTATAGAGAGACAAGCTTCCTAACCATGACACCATCTATAATACCCCGAAAAATGATTGTTCTAAATATAAGATCGAAAATGTGGAATCATCCAGGGAGAATGGATCGCACTATTTAGTCCTAACTCCTATAGAGAGACAAGCTTCCTAACCATGACACCATCTATAATACCCCGGAAAATGATTGTTCTAAATATGAGATCGAAAATGTGGAATCATCCAGGGAGAATGGATCGCACTATTTAGTCCTAACTCCTATAGAGAGACAAGCTTCCTAACCATGACACCATCTATAATACCCCGGAAAATGATTGTTCTAAATATAAGATCGAAAATGTAGAATCATCCAGGGAGAATGGATCGCACTATTTAGTCCTAACTCCTATAGAGAGACAAGCTTCCTAACCATGACACCATCTATAATACCCCGAAAAATGATTGTTCTAAATATAAGATCGAAAATGTGGAATATTCCAGGGAGAATGGATCGCACTATTTAGTCCTAACTCCTATAGAGAGACAAGCTTTCTAACCATGACACCATGTATAATACCCCGAAAAATGATTGTTCTAAATATAAGATCGAAAATGTGGAATCATCCAGGGAGAATGGATCGCACTATTTAGTCTTAACTCTTATAGCGAGACAAGCTTTCTGACCATGACACCATGTATAATACCCCGAAAAATGATTGTTCTAAATATAAGATCGAAAATGTGGAATCATCCAGGGTGAATGGATCGCACTATTTAGTCCTAACTCCTATAGAGAGACAAGCTTTCTAACCATGACACCATCTATAATACCCCGAAAAATTATTGTTCTAAATATAAGATCGAAAATGTGGAATCATCCAGGGAGAATGGATCGCACTATTTAGTCCTAACTCCTATAGAGAGACAAGCTTTCTAACCATGACAACATGTATAATACCCCGAAAAATGATTGTTCTAAATATAAGATCGAAAATGTGGAATCATCCAGGGAGAATGGATCGCACTATTTAGTCCTAACTCCTATAGAGAGACAAGCTTCCTAACCATGACACCATCTATAATACCCCGAAAAATGATTCTTCTAAATATAAGATCGAAAATGTGGAATCATCCAGGGAGAATGGATCGCACTATTTAGTCCTATCTCCTTTAGCGACACAAGCTTCCTAACCATGACACCATGTATAATACCCCGAAAAATGATTGTTCTAAATATAAGATCGAAAATGTGGAATCATCCTGGGAGAATGGATCGCACTATTTATTCCTAACTCCTATAGAGAGAAAAGCTTTCTAACCATGACACCATGTATAATACCCCGAAAAATGATTGTTCTAAATATAAGATCGAAAATGTGGAATCATCCAGGGAGAATGGATCGCACTATTTAGTCCTAACACCTATAGCGAGAAAAGCTTTCTAACCATGACACCATGTATAATACCCCGAAAAATGATTGTTCTAAATATAAGATCGAAAATGTGGAATCATCCAGGGAGAATGGATCGCACTATTTAGTCCTAACACCTATAGCGAGAAAAGCTTTCTAACCATGACACCATGTATAATACCCCGAAAAATGATTGTTCTAAATATAAGATCGAAAATGTGGAATCATCCAGGGAGAATGGATCGTAATATTTAGTCCTAACTCCTATAGAGAGACAAGCTTTCTAACCATGACACCATGAATAATACCCCGAAAAATGATTGTTCTAAATATAAGACCGAAACTGTGGAATCATCCAGGGAGAATAGATCGCACTATTTAGTCCTAACTCATATAGCGAGACAAGTTTTCTAACCATGACATCATATATAATATCCCGAAACATGATTGTTCTAAATATAATATCGAAAGTGTGGAATCATCCAGGGAGAATGGATCGCACTATTTAGTCCTAACTCCTTTAGCGACACAAGCTTTCTTACCATGACACCATGTATAATACCCCAAAAATGATTGTTTTAAATATAAGATCGAAAATGTGGAAACATCCAGGTAGAATGGATCGCACTATTTAGTCCTAACTCCTATAGCGACACAAGCTTTCTTACCATGACACCATGTATAATACCCCAAAAATGATTGTTTTAAATATAAGATCGAAAATGTGGAAACATCCAGGTAGAATGGATCGCACTATTTAGTCCTAACTCCTTTAGCGACACAAGCTTTCTAACCATGACACCATATATAATACCCCGAAAAATGATTGTTTTAAATATAAGATCGAAAGTGTGGAAACATCCAGGTAGAATGGATCGCACTATTTAGTCCTAACTCCTATACCGAGAAAAGCTTTCTAACCATGACACCATGTATAATACCCCGAAAAATGATTGTTCTAAATATAAGACCGAAAATGTGGAATCATCCAGGGAGAATGGATCGCACTATTTAGTCCTAACTCCTTTAGCGACACAAGCTTTCTAACCATGACACCATATATAATACCCCGAAAAATGATTGTTTTAAATATAAGATCGAAAATGTGGAAACATCCAGGTAGAATGGATCGCACTATTTAGTCCTAACTCCTTTAGCGACACAAGCTTTCTAACCATGACACCATGTATAATACCCCGAAAAATGATTGTTTTAAATATAAGATCGAAAGTGTGGAAACATCCAGGTAGAATGGATCGCACTATTTAGTCCTAACTCCTTTAGCGACGCAAGCTTTCTAACCATGACACCATATATAATACCCCGAAAAATGATTGTTTTAAATATAAGATCGAAAATGTGGAAACATCCAGGTAGAATGGATCGCACTATTTAGTCCTAACTCCTTTAGCGACACAAGCTTTCTAACCATGACACCATATATAATACCCCGAAAAATGATTGTTTTAAATATAAGATCGAAAGTGTGGAAACATCCAGGTAGAATTGATCGCACTATTTAGTCCTAACTCCTATAGCGAGACAAGCTTTCTAACCATGACACCATGTATAATACCCCGAAAAATGATTGTTCTAAATATAAGATCGAAAATGTGGAATCATCCAGGGAGAATGGATCGCACTATTTAGTCCTAACTCCTACAGCGAGACAAGCTATCTAACCAGGACACCATATATAATACCCCGAAACATTATTTTTCTAAATATAAGATCGAAAGTGTGGAATCATCCAGGGAGAATGGATCGCACTATTTAGTACTAACTCCTATAGCGTGACAAGCTTTCTAACCATGACACCATGTATAATACCCCGGAAAATTTTGTTCTAAATATAAGATCGAAAATGTGGAATCATCCAGGGAGAATGGATCGCAGTATTTAGTCCTAAGTCCTCTAGCTAGACCAGCTCTTTAATCATGACACCATGTCAAATAACCAAAACTATTTTTCTATGTATAAGATCGAAAGTGTTGTTCACACGTCACTCATTTAGCAAGATAAACTTTCTAACCATTACACCATGTTGAATACGTCCGCAAATTACTTTTCAAATTATAAGACCAAAAATTTTGGTCACACATAGAGGTAGGATACTTTTATCTCATATGGCAAAACAAGCATTCTAACAATCACACCACTTTGAACACACGAACAAATTTTTTTCTACATATAAAACCAAAAATCTGGGACACCTAGTGAGGATGTATCTCACTATTTAGTCGTTAATTGTATTGCAAGTCAAGCTTTCTAATCATTACACCACCTCGAATACCACAACACATTTTTTCTAAGTATAAGACCAAAACTGTGGGTCAATCAAGTAAAGATGAAACAGACTATTCAATCGTAACTCACATAATGAGACAAGATTCAAAATCATTACATCAGGTCGAATACCACAACAAACTATTTTACTTAAGACCAAAACTGTCGGGTCAATCAAGTAAAAGATGAAACAGACTATTCAATCGTAACTCACATAATGAGACAAGATTCAAAATCATTACATCAGGTCGAATACCACAACAAACTATTTTATAAGACCAAAACTGTGGGTCAATCAAGTAAAGATGAAACAGACTATTCAATCGTAACTCACATAATGAGACAAGATTCAAAATCATTACATCAGGTCGAATACCACAACAAACTATTTTATAAGACCAAAACTGTGGGTCAATCAAGTAAAGATGAAACAGACTATTCAATCGTAACTCACATAATGAGACAAGATTCAAAATCATTACATCAGGTCGAATACCACAACGAAGCTTCAATATTTTTATAAGACCAAAACTGTGGGTCAATCAAGTAAAGATGAAACAGACTATTCAATCGTAACTCACATAATGAGACAAGATTCAAAATCATTACATCAGGTCGAATGCCACAACCGCTAAACTATTTTATAAGACCAAAACTGTGGGTCAATCAAGTAAAGATGAAACGAACTATTCAATCGTAACTCACATAATGAGACAAGATTCAAAATCATTACATCAGGTCGAATACCACAACAAACTATTTTATAAGACCAAAACTGTGGGTCAATCAAGTAAAGATGAAACAGACTATTCAATCGTAACTCACATAATGAGACAAGATTCAAAATCATTACATCAGGTCGAATACCACAACAAACTATTTTATAAGACCAAAACTGTGGGTCAATCAAGTAAAGATGAAACAGACTATTCAATCATAACTCATAATGAGACAAGATTCAAAATCATTACATCAGGTCGAATACCACAACAAACTATTTTATAAGACCAAAACTGTGGGTCAATCAAGTAAAGATGAAACAGACTATTCAATCGTAACTCACATAATGAGACAAGATTCAAAATCATTACATCAGGTCGAATACCACAACAAACTATTTTATAAGACCAAAACTGTGGGTCAATCAAGTAAAGATGAAACAGACTATTCAATCGTAACTCACATAATGAGACAAGATTCAAAATCATTACATCAGGTCGAATACCACAACAACTTATTTTATAAGACCAAAACTGTGGGTCAATCAAGTAAAGATGAAACAGACTATTCAATCGTAACTCACATAATGAGACAAGATTCAAAATCATTACATCAGGTCGAATACCACAACAAACTATTTTATAAGACCAAAACTGTGGGTCAATCAAGTAAAGATGAAACAGACTATTCAATCGTAACTCACATAGTAAGACAAGATTTTTATCTTCACTGTTTGATCCACAGCAGGTCGAATAACCAAACAAAGTATAAAATTGAAATTGTTGGTCAACCGGTGAGGATATGAACACACTATTCAGTCATAATGCAGAAATCTATATTTATTATTGTGTTTACATACAATAGTTCTGGCATAGTGTTGATTGGGGAGTGGTTGAAGACTGTTCATTAATTACTATCCTATACCAAGCTAACCAGATTCACAATTTGCACATTCACCACATGAAACCATTCATTATCAGTCGACAGGAATGAAACCCATGAATATACGTTTTTGTTTCATCTATAAACTTTTTAACAAAAATATATCTAAATATATGGTTATATGAAAATATGTAGTGGAGGAAGTGAACACAAGAAACCATTCATCATCATTCATCAGGGGTGAAACCCATGAATATGTTTTTTTCTTCATATACATTGTTTTTACAGAAATAAATCTAACATATACTCATATGAAAATATGTCAGGGAGGAGATGAACAGAAGAAACCATTACCATTCATCAGGGATGAAGCCTACGGATATATGTTTTTACTTCATATTGTAATTCGCGATGTGAGCTCATGTAAAAAACTACTTTAATACTATCATGTATTTGAGAAATCCGAGGAATAGATAAATTAGCTGACAATTTGAAAAAGAGAGAAAGAAATATAGTTTTCTTTCTCTTTCATATATGATATGCATAATTTTGGGCTAGGTGGAAATTTGATAAAATGGTCGCAGTCATGACAAAATGTCAGGATTTACTTGATGAAATTAAGTAGGGTTAGATCCCCCCAACAGATGTTCCTGGGAACAGAAATTGTGGGATCCATAGACCGATGATGTAATCGAAAGAAAGAAGACAGAAAGACATTATGTCATGTGAGCTGTTGATATTTCATTCGTCGAGCCATGGCTCCTTGCAAATCGTGTGGGTAGAAAATAATCTTATTGGTCAAAGGCTTTGAGTAGGCCAAATCCCCCGAGAGGATTGAGGATGGTTATAAAAATCCGGACTCGACGAGAAAAATCAGTTGTTGGCTGGAGAGTAGTTTTTTGTGGGTTAAAATGTAACGATTGTGGAAAAGGCTTCCCAACTGGGGGAGCCATGACCCACGGCTGGTTGTCTACCACAGAACTTATGACTAAAGAGTTAATGTCGAATGAAGCCCGCCGCCGATTAACTTAAAGAGTTAATGTTAAATAATGCGCCTTCGATAGGAATCCCGATAGAACGTTATTGTTTTTTTTTAAATCATGGGAGAATTGAAATTTCTGATTCCTCGTTCGTTCTACTTCGGTAAATTCCGTTAAACTCCGATAAGAACCCGAATGGACTTTGTTATTTTTAACGCTACCTAGAGAATGGACAGCTCCGATTTTAGAGAATACGTGAAAAGACTTTAATAAAAATTTGAAGAGCTCTGTTACTTTAATGAAACTTAGAAAAGACATTCTTATTTTGAAGATTGGAAGCTCTGAGGCTTTGAAAACGAATTAACTCTCTCTCTCTCCGTTGCAAACTGGCATTCCGACAACTGTATTATCATTCTGACAACTTTGTTGTAGCCGTTGTTAACTGCTGTACGTGACTTGCTCGTAACTAGCTGCTCGTAACTGTTCGTAACTTGCTGTACTTGACTACTTGTAACTGCTACTAATTAACTGCCTGTCAAACTGCTCTTGTTACTGCTCTTTAGAAGTCACGCAGGTAATTTATATATATCTCCAAAGGAAGATTTCATTCCTCGCAGGAGGGCACCCTAACAGACACTAAGCATGTGTTGAACATAGTTACGTGTTTATATCATTTAGACTAGATACATCCACTCATTTTTGCCAAGATTTCCAGGACTACAAATAAACTCTAAAACCGAATGTCTGGTCATCAACAAACAGAGGCATCCAAAATGCCAATTACAGGTTAGGGATACTAAAATCAAGCAAGTACAAAATTCAAGTAGGTGGGAAGTGTCCTAATGAAAAACGGAAAGAGTGACACCGAGATCCGAAGGCGAATTGGCATGGCAAATGACGCATTCCAGAAGCTGAGCAGAGTATTGAGAGACAGGAAAATTTTACTAGAAACAAAGAAGAGAGTACTGGATTGCTATGTGATGTCAGTTCTTCAATATGGCAGTGAATGCTGGACAATATTATCAAAGATGAAGGAAAAACTTGAAGCAACTTAAATGTGGTTTTACAGAAGGATGCTGCGAATATCATGGATTGAGCATGTCAGCAATTATGAGGTTTTAGAAAAGATGGAAATGAAAAGGAAATTAATACTGAGCATCAGGAAAATACAGCTGAAGTTCTTGGGACATGTAATGAGTAAGCAAGTCTTGGAGAATCTGATACTCACAGGTCAGGTAGAGGGAAAGAGAGACAGGGGAAAGCAGCGGATAACATATTTGAATGGCATGAGCAGGTGGATGGGAGGGCGGGGTTTGTCTGGGGTAACAGGAGAAAGCATATTAAGATCTACCAGGGAGACATAGAAGGAAGGCCATGATCACCTGGGTCCTGAAGGGACATGGCACATAAAAGAAGAACTTTTAAATTAAATTTTTAAAAATGAAAGTTTACTTGAAACTTTTATTTTAGTTTTAATTGAAAGCTAAATGATTAAATTTACTATTTCTAGTAAGCAAAAACTTTAGTGTATTTCAAACGAAATTATATTGGTTGTAATCTAAAAATTTTCAATTTTTTTAAATCTTTTAAGTTTTTAGCCATTTTTGAGGAATCGACACATTTGTAAACAAAAGTTATTTCTCGGTTTAAAAATCTTGCAAAAAAAAAATATATATATACATCTGTGACACATTATTTATTGGTAAATTAGCAAATTTAATCTTAATTTAAGAAACCCTGAAACATATGACCTTTTTATGTACACATAGAAATTACCATACCAAAAAGAAAAAACTAAAAAAAAGACAAAAGTTTGAAATTATTTTCAAAATACGAAAGTACGATGATTTGTATTAAACTTTTCAATAAATATGATCTTCATTAATAAGTTTACAAACTAACCACAACAAATATTTGAAGTATTTTAAAAGTATTTTAAATTATTATAATAAAAAAAGGAAAAATTAAAAAAACTCTTGTTAAAATTCATTTTTCATGTGAATTTTTTCAGAAATATATCCTTAATATATATTGTATATAAAACCAATTAAAAGTTTACCTAAATAAAATATGGCATAGTTTATTGCATTTTTGTTTTTACATTTCAGAGCAGATTTTCTGGAAAAGAATTCATTTAGAAAAAAAAACAAAAAACAGTTGATTAACATTCCTGAATGACTCCTGATTTTTTTTTTTAATCATATCACCCCGAGCAAGGCGGTAACGCCACTGATGTGCAGGGGGCTACATAGGAGTGAAAAGATTGGAAAAGAGAAAACCGGAAACCGCATCCTAAACAGGAAACAAGCGATGAGCCTCTTCACCGGTTCAATAGACGAGGGTGGAGTGTGAACCGGGTGATAGTTTAGTCTATCTACTCCAATTGAAGAAAAAAAAAAAGAGTGAGAAATTGAAACTGAGAAAAAAAAAATTTTTTTTTATTCCTTCAAGTTTCAACTTAGTTAAAGTAAGTTTCAACTTAGTTAAAGTAAGTTTCAGCTTAGTTAAAGTAAGTTTCAGCTTAGTTAAAGTAAGTTTCAACTTAGTTAAAGTAAGTTTCAACTTAGTTAAAGTAAGTTTCAAATTAGTTAAAGTAAGTTTCAACTTAGTTAAAGTAATTTAACCAATATTAGGTATATGGACGAACTTTCGAGAATTTCTAGACATTTCATGAAATTTATTGGTGGTGAATGTGGGGGTAGCATATGTAAAAATATATATTTTATCAAGATTTTCTAAAAATAATTATTTAAAAAATGATTTTAGTAATTTGTGAATAAGTCCTGAAAGTTTCACCAAAATCACCTCTTATTTGATTTTTGTAAGAATTTCCAAATAAATGCGTTTTTCACCGGCAAAAAAGTGACTTGCGTAATATTACGTTAAACCCTTGTAAAAATTGCGTCACTCACAGACAAAAGGAAAACAAGATTTTAAAACGAAAATTTCTAACGTTTTAGAAGGAATTAAAAAGTTGTAAAAATAATTAAAAAATACTTTGATTTATCCTCTTGTCAATAACATCAACATTTTGCCGATATAACTTTGTTTTGTTTAGTTTAAGTTCTTTTGCTTTATACTATATGCTGTTTTTTTTTCTCAGAATGATCATTGTACTCCAAAAGAGTACCTGTAAAACCCTATCAACATATAACCAGGAATATGTTTTAGCTATTTCTTTTTGGGTGGGGTGGTTTGTATGATTTTTTAAAGCAGTAAATGAATTCGGACGGTTGTCTTCATTTTCTTTGTCAGATTCACGATATTTCGGGCGTTGTACAACGGCGCATGGCCGCGTGGTCGTTAGAACGTTTGCTTTCAGACCATGAAACCCAGGTTCGAATCTCACCATGGGCTATTTGTCAGGAAGATGACTTCTTGATGTTATCGATCTGGAGGAGACAATTCTAGCGTGTGGCGCCTTCAAGAAGTGCCTGAAAACCGTACCACGGGTTGACCCAATCCGTGTGAGTAGATTGGTAGACCCTTTGAGAACTGTCAATAGTTGAACTAGCACAAAGTTAAAAGTCATCGTGACCGAGGAGTTGAGTGTCCTGGCCTTTTTCAGACTGTCTTTACGCTAGATAACGCGCTCTCTGTTATACAATGGCTACACAGTTTTTAAATATTAAAAGAGTCAATATATATATATATATATATATATATATATATATATATATATATATATATGGTTAAATAAAATAAAGACAAGAGGAAAAAATATAAAATATATAAAATAAAATAAAACAAATTTCGATGTTCAAATTCGTTAAATGGCCATTTCTACGAGAAATTCCTCGTATCATCAGCAACGAATTTTATTTCAAAAAGCCAAATGACAAAATGAACAAAGATATTTTACCGGCAGAAGTTAAAGAAAAAATTTCATCACTGAAAATTAAAGGGGTGGGATTAATAAGAAAGCAGACAGAAATCTATGTCTATTTTTCTTTTAAGAGTTTTTGAAAACCCCTATTCCTTAAATGAGTCGAGAGTTAAAAGTTGAAATTTAACCTTGTCTGGTCGAAAGAAATGGTAGGGGGAAGAATAAAAAGAAAAAGGAAGAAAGTAAAAAGAGAGGAAGGGGTGGTTGACAGGGAAGTAAGCTAAGAAAAAATCTATTTCCATAGAAACAAGGGAAATTCTTATCAATCGTGTTGAAAAATAAATCATAGCGGTTTTTGGTTAAAATAATTCGGATAAATATTATAGAAAATTTTTTTTAGGAAAATTTGATATACAAATTTAAATTTAAATATAAATCTCAAAATTAGATTTAAATGAAAAAATTAAAAAAATTAATAAAAATAAAAAATAAAAAATTCCTTTTGGATAAAAGTTATAATACACACACACACACACACACACACACACACACACACATATATATATATATATATATGCTCAGGCAATCGAAAATATTATTAAGAAAATATTCCTATTGTTAGGGTTCAAATCTGCACTCACTTTATGATCGAAAAAACAATTTGAAGCTAGATTTCGTTCCATGAGACGCAGTTTTACGTTAATAAGACTTTCTATTGCCTAGGCCGGTAGATATTATTTCACTGTTATGATCAGAGCAATACAAATCATCAGGGATCTTGAAATACTAAATCCACTAAAGACAACTTTTACAGTAATTACAAATTTATACAGACTGTAAATTGTACAACTTAATGTTGAATATGGTTATTTTCAAAGCGTTGTTTAGGTGTGACACAAGGCCCAAATTATGGAGCATTCGGTGAGAATCGAAATCATTATTCAGTAAAAATTCATTTAGTGAAATTAATTTTCTGATCGTATTTTCTTGAAGAGGTAGTGCTGCCCTGTGTCAAGTGGGTGGCTGCTTGAAGACCTTTCCTCACAACAGGACTCTGCACCATGCCACAAAAGCAGAGGAAACCAATCATGGCTGTCAAACAATTTCTGCGACCACATCACCTTATACATTAGGCCACCAAAACCCCCAGACTGCAATCTCTTTGATAATTATGTGTGGGGTGTAGTTGAGTGAAAGATCAACAAAACTCCTTATAACACCGAAGATGAACTAAAGGCAAGTATACCACCCGGAAGAGTTGCAAAGGATTCCGAAATCGTATATAGGCTGTGGTTTAAACTAATGACGATTTTATTGAATGAATTTACTCTTTAGTATTTCAAGATATTTTTGTGTAATTCTGATAAATATAACAGTTAAAATGAGATGTCAGTGCTATTTTCATTTATGCATAATTTAGACGGCAACTCATCCATCGCACCGTATGTGTATGTGTGTCTGTGTGCATATGTTTGTGATATATATATATATATTTAATTACTTTGTTTTTGGTCATAATTAAATTAGACCAGTACACAGTTTCATTAAAAATGTTCAATACAGTTTTCATTTGTAAACGAGTTATTACACAATCCAGGTTTCTACCGTCTGGTGTCTTCAGGTGATTTATAGTAACTGATTTTACCGTTTTTTTTTTTAATAATAGATGAAGAAAAAAGCCCCGGATTAATGTGGAAAAGCTTGACACTCAACTGAGCAGAGTTATACCGACTTCGAAGTTTTGTGAAGGCACCATTTTGATTGTCTCACTCCTCGGGGCTTTTTTTCTTCATCTATTGTTGTTTCTCTGTGTTTTTTTCTCATTCATATGGAGCTTTTTTTATGCAAGTAGTTCTATAGATGGTTAATTGGTTTTAATTGCTTTTTGTTGTGTTTTTACTCTTTTTAGTCTATTGTATTGTTTGTAGGTGGTTGATGCCTTTTATTGCTTTTTCTGGTATTAACTTCGTTTTAGTGCGCTTGGGTGTTTGGTTAATTGCATCATACTGGATTAGCTTCTTGTTTTTATTAACTTCTTATCCCTGAAAAAACTGCAATCTCGACACTAAATATTATCACAACTCAGCAGTGCATATATATATATATATATATATGTGTGTGTGTGTGTGTGTGTGTGTGTGTGTGTGTGTGTGTGTGTGTGTGTGTGTGTGTGTGTGTGTGTGAGAAAACATAGTTTTAAAGTATATTATATTTATGGGGTAACGTGCTCATTATCAGGTATAGTGCAATTGTAAATACAACCAGTAGCGACCACGTAAAATTTTGAAATAATTATCATAGAGAGCGTTCACATAAATTATCATCACAACTATCAACGTTATAATATATTTGTTTTCACAATTCACCCCTAAGGATGGTGATGTCGAAAGTACTTCGGTTAACAAACTATGGCGCCTTTTTGGATGATCTTTGATGAATAAACTTTTAATTTTACGGATCTCGATATGTAAAGTCACAAGTTTATTCACCTGAAGAGAGTCAGCTTTTAATTCGAAACACGTGTAGCAACACAAATAACAATATGGACACTTAATATATCACACAAAAAGTAAGGAATATTAATAATAATAACAACAACAACAACAAATCTACACTTTAAACAAAACGTTCACGGATTCTCGCACTTTTTCATTCGATACCAATTTTTCTCTCATTGGAACAACTTCTATTTCTGTTTTGAACACACACACACACACACACACACACACACACACACACACACACATATATATATATATATATATATATATATATATACGCATACATTATGAAAGCAGAAGTTCTATCCTGATCTACAAAAAGAAAAATGACTAAAAAGATCTTTAATGGATATTTTGATATTTCAATGGGTTCTTTGGATTCTGTTGTGGCTTCAGAGCTAGTGGGATTATGTATTTTTTATAATGTAACTGCTTATGTTTGTGTCGATACGGATAGTATAGGTGTATATAGAGATGATGTATTACTGATCGTTAAAATTCTACTAAAATTACAGTAGATCGCATTAGGTAAATGATACATAGAGAATTAAAAAGTTTAAGTCTTAAAGTAAAAATAACCACCAACATTAGACAGTAGACATTCTAGATGTCACTTTGGACCTTAATAATTCTTTCCAACCTTATATGAAGGTTAACTTTAACCCAATTTATACAAATCCTAATTCTAACCATACCCCATCAGTTATTAAACATATAAACTCTTCTATTGAATCTAGACTTAGCACTAACTCGTCTAGCAAAATAGTTCTTGATCAGGTTAGCGAATTTTATAATTCTGCCCTTACAATCTGATGATTAAGACTAAATTGGAACAAAAATTCCCAAACCTTATCAATAAATACTTTCCTAAAACTAATCCACTTAGTAAAATATTCAATGATAATACTCTCAAATTAAGGTATGGTTGTACCGATAATTTAGAAAAGAATCATTAAAAATACAATAAAAAATCCTCAACAGGTATAGAAATACTAAAATCTTCGTGCATTACAATGCTGAAATGAATAATACCAAAGATGACAAAACTAATACAAGCAGATGTAATCGTAGAAATTCTAAAGAATGCCCACTGCATAATAATTGTTTAGCTAGGTCCATAGTTAATCTTTGTAGTATTTCTACAATTAAAAATCCTGATGCTAAAAGTTTTATATCGGATCTACTAAAACCCGTTCATAACTCGCTGGTATCAACACGCACTATCTTTCAATAATAGTTCCTATAAATACAGTACTTCGTTATCCAAGTACTTTTGGTGTTTAAAAGAAAAGCAAAAAAACAAAAAAACAACAACAAAAAACAAAAAACAAAAACAAAAACAAAAAATAAAACAAAAACAAAAACAAAACACCTACTGTTAAATGGAAAGTTCTTACAAAGGCTCGAACTTGTAACCCACTCCGTGCACTTTGTTACCTTTGCCTCAATGAGAAGTTAGAAATTATCAGATTTAAGGACAAGGGTAACTTGTTAAACCAGAGAAATGAACTTACTGTTCATTGTAGGCATAGTTCATTATTTATTTTACAATATGGGTTGTTATATTAAGAATTTATACTGTTTTCATTGTTATCAATTGTTATTTACCTTTATTTGATGGGTATTTTTTATCTGAGTTAGATGTTTTAATGACAGATTTTAACAGTTTGTATATATATATATATAGGTCCTGTTATTTATTTATCTATAAATTATTATTATTTTCACTTTGTTTACATTAGGATATTTATATGGACCCGGTATGGGACCATAAAATAATGAGTCAACACGGTGGTAGGTCAAGAACATATATTACGTCAACAAGAGATACAAAGAGATACAAAGAGATACAAAGGGAAACAGTAATAATAGCGTGACTACAAGTGACCGACAGACAGTCTAGGCTGAGCTGAACTGAAGTCGTACTGAAAACCAGTGTCTTTGTTGCCCCGGCTCTGTCCTCGAGAGTAATTAACTCTCGGTTAATCTAGGCAAAGAAGAGTCCATTAATAAGTGGGTAACTCCCCACAACAAATATATGTAGTTGGGTGAATGGGTTTGTCTACGTATATATGTATGTATGTATGTATGTATGTATGTATGTATGTATGTATGTGTACATATGTTATTGTACTAGTAGACATATTGATATTTTTTACTTGCTAATCTGTATGTGTATGTATAGATATATTTGTATGCATACGTATATACACATATATATGTGTGTGCTTCTATCTATCTATCTATCTATCTATCTATCTATCTATCTATCTATAGAGAGGAGAGTTTTGTAATTTGCTTGAAACATTGTGCATATTAGGTGTATGAGAAGGTTTTGAAGGCTATCACAATGCGTTTAGTAAAATAAAGAAAAGTAAAGAAGGTGTTGAGTATTACCTGTTTATTAATCATTAATATTTCGAGATCAAAGGCTCATCTTCAGAATGGTAGGAGAGCTTGATTTCACGTCTGCTCGTGGACCGTGGCTTTCAGCGAATGGTAATAGCCTTCAAAACGCACCCATGCACCACACACACACACACACACACACAGACATATTATATATGTCTGTGTGTGTGTGTGTGCGTGCACGCGCGTGTGTATTTCCAGGTATATATATTCGGATGTCAGTATATGCGTGTCTGTATATATATTCTTTCTGTGTGAATATTCCTGCGCTTATTTGCGTATATTTATGTCAGACGTTGTACATAAGTAGTTTCATGTCTGTGGTTATCTCTTTTAATTTGAATATGATGATCTGTGGAGTTTTTAGTCGCGTGTGTTTTTTGGGGGGCTTGTGTGTTTGCGTGCGTATATATTTGATTATGCTTATTTGTTCAAAGCTTCTTGACATCTTACGAATTCGCACTTACATGTATTCAATATTTACAGACATTTTCCAAACCCGGCTTTAAAATTTAACGGATAAATTGACACGTCGATAAAAACTAAAGTTAAAAATGTATGTATGTATATATATGTGCGTATATTCCTCTGTACATGTGTCTGTATACCAATATATACTTGTCTATTTGTGAATATGTGGTTGTCTATAGATCTGTATATGTGTGCGTTCATATCTTTTCCTCGTTTAATATTTGAATAACTCTATAAAAATCTAAATCTAATGCTTTGTTAAACTTAAAATTTTAAATTCGTAATAAAATAAATTAAGATAAAGCTAATAGTCAATTAAAAATGCTGATCTCTATTTTAAGCAAATAATCATTTTAAAACTTCAATAAATTGATTTTAGAGTCTGTTCTCATTCTTAAAATTATAAATTACTTTATTTTGATTGTTCCACACTGTCTCTGTAACAATGCTTCCCTGAGTAAAACTCTTCAACGTGAATTAAACGCCATCACTTGATAGGGCACAGGTAGTGTCGAAACAAAATAGTTACATTTGTAGTGTTATTATAACATATTTATGTTATAAATTCCAAATAAATATTATTCGCTCTACTTTCATCAACCAGAAAAAGGTCCCAACTGTAAATCACACACATATATATACCACACACACACACACACACACACACACACATAGATGCTCTAATACGCTTACACACACATACATGCTCTAACACACTTATGCACACACACTCGCTACAATTAATGACAGCAGCACATAGGAATGATCATTCCTTGAAAGGCACGAACTCACTCGGACAGACACACGCTCCTCTGGCATTCTGAACATGAGATTTTGATCTCGAAATATTAATGAATAATAAATAGGTAATACCCCAAAACTTCTTTACCTTTCTTTATTTTGCTAAACGCATTGTGACAGCCTTCAAGACCTAACCATACACCTAATATACACAATGCTTCAAGCAAATTACAAAACTTTACTATCGCTCTACTTTGTATTGAGCACTTTTTTTAGGTATAGTGTTTCTTTGGATACGAAATGTTATTCCATCCATACCTACCTATACTTGTACATTGTTCAGTATATATATATATATATATATATATATATATATATATATATATATATATATAATAAAGAGTGAGAGAAGCCGTGAACGTTTTGTTCAAAGTGTAGATTTATTATTATTATTATTATTATTATTATTATTATTATTATTATTATTATTACTTGCTTCCTGCATGATACATTGAGTGTCCATAATAGTATTTGTGACGCTACACGTGTTTCGTTTATCTTCAGGCAAATAAACTTGTGTCTTCACATATAGAAATCCTTTTGCTTTTCTGATGGCCAAGGTATCGTGTATAAATATATAAGTCAGTGGGCTCATGTGTGTGGGGTTAGATTTTTTTTCACACTCGTATGTTAAGTTTCTTCTGGCGCCTGTGAGGAATTTGACTTCGTCTTTATACTTTAAAATTGTTTTCTTCGGGTCATCCAGCTTTTTATTGCTTTGGGAATACTATTAGAATTGTGTGTGTGTGTGTGTGTGTGTGTGTGTGTGTGTGTGTGTGTGTGTGTGTGTGTGTGTGTGTTTTTATTTTCATTCGAATTTCGTGTGTCTGTGTGTGTGTGATGTAGGTTTTTATGTTGTTTTGTTGACGGGAGGCTTGTATTTTTTAAATAAATATTTCTTCCTGCATTATGTGTGTGCTATAATCTGCATTTTAGTCGGTAGGTATTACTCTGAATTTACCTCCACTGCATTCATGTAAATTTTGGGAGACGTAGAATTTCCTGTTGTTGGCTAGTTTGATATTACTTCTGTGCAGGGCTACTCTTTTGTTTAGGCATTTTTTTACCCCGCGTATATTTATGCACATTTATCGTATTTTAGAGCGTAAACTACGTTTTTCTCGTGCTCTAATACGCTTACACACACATACATATCCGTTAGCTCTGTTTTTATTTCCAATGTGGATGTGGTTTCGAACTTGAAATGTTTTCCTTCTATTATTATGTTGCATACCCCACAATATATTCCGATTTTTGTTCTTGAATAATTGCTTTAATTGTGTTTGATTTGTGTATCTTTGGGAGTCCGTAAAAATTACTGGTTTTTCAAGTAAAGTCTGTAAGAAAATCTTTTTCTTTTTTCGTTAGTATTCTACTGTGTGTAAGGCAGAGTTTTTTTTTTTCATCTATATTATGGTTGATTATTTTGTAGTTATTTTCGTCTTCTAGCATATCTTGAATATTTGATTTGTCTTAAGTTTTATAAATAATGACTACAGCATCGTTCTTGTCTGCTTCGTTTATTATTATCTCATTGTTCTCTAGTGCTAGTCTTTGCTTGTGTGTGAGATTGTTATGGAGGTTGTGGTTGTTTGGAAAGTTTGTGTTCCAGGTTTTTTTCAAAGAATATGTTAATTTCATTTGAATTGTTGTTCTTATTAGGGCAATATCTAGATTTGTTTTTTACTATTGAGTTACCGGTAGTTTTGTTGTTGTGTAACCTAGTCTAAACCTATTTATAAATGGAACTTTCTCTGTGTGTGTGTGTGTGTGTGTGTGTGTGTGTGTGTGTGTGTGTGTGTGTGTGTGTGTGTAAAAGTTGTCTAAAATCCATCCCCTACTCAACTAGCACGACGAAATTGCACAATAGTAACAAAGGATTTTACAAGAAATATATATATATATATATAAAGAGAGAGAGAGAGGGAGAGAGAGAGAGAGTATCTAGAAGCGTAAACGAAAAGAAATGAAGAAAAGGAAAAGAGGAATAAATTTAAAATAGAAAGAAAAGATGAGAGGAGAAAATGAGAAAATAAAAAATCAATAAATAATATGAGTTAACGGTAAAAGAATTTGGCGTCTAAAAATTGAAAATATATTTAAGAGGTAATAGTTAATCCAAAATACTCACACTATTATATAAACAAAATTATACTAATTATACAAACAGCAAAACAAATATAATACAAGATTAAAAAAATGTTAAAAATATTTTAAAATTTAAAAATATTTTTTAATTTAAATGTAAACCTTAATATTCTATTTAAATTTAGTTGTTTAAACTTAATTATCAAATTTAAAAATAAATTTACATATTACGAGTGAAAGGATAAGAAATTGGAATTTTTTTTAAAAACCTAAGAAAATTAAACAATTAAGTTATAATAGTTAATTAATTTGTTTTAATCACAATTACCACCCCACCACTATATAATCAAAATTATACTAATTATTCGGTTAACACACAATAAAAATAATAATACCATAGTTTTAGTTAAATTTTCCGGTCAGCAGTACAGTTATAATACCGTATAATTTTAATACTGTAAAAGACATATATATGTACACATACAACACACGTAAATGCGTACACACATACCTGCATACACACATATATGTATACCCATATATGTACACGTACACAGATACATATATATATATATATATATATATATATACACACGCACATACGAACGCACACATATATATACACACTCAAACACCAGCAAAAACAAATATGTAACCAATCTAATTGGAGTAGATAGACTAAACTATCGTCCGGTTCACACTCCACCCACGTCGGTTGAACAGGTTAAGAGGCTCATCCCTTGTTCCCTGTTTAGGATGTGGTTTCCGGCTTTATCTTTTCCAATCTTTTCACTATTACGTAGCCCCCTGCACATCAGTGGCGTTACCGCCTTGCTCGGGGTGATACGATTAAA
>JBBBDQ010030045.1:177500-328161 GCA_037127315.1 Ascarosepion bandense
TAAAATTTAATAGGAAAAATCGATTTCCTAAATCCAAAATTAAGATTAAATATACAAATTTAAATTAATTATAAAGACTCTGATTAAATACAAAATATTCTATACAAAATAAGCATCCCACCCCCTACCCGCTCTTCTAAAAAATCCAAAGTCTAGTCTCAAGATAATAAAAACTTACATTCTAACTGCTAATGTTAAACCTGTCTAGTAAACTCAAAGACTCTCATTAATCCGCCGTATTCACTACCCACACCACTTTCTTAAAAATTCTAACGGTCAATCCACAAGACTTGTTCCCTTATCACTAACCCCCACCAACATCCCACACACAACCGAACAAATATAAGAAAAGAAGCTTTCCATTCCTATCCACACCGCCTGATGAAACATTGAAGTTTCAATGTTGAAACAAATGTACTATTCGTAGTGGATATATATATATATATATATATATATATATATATATATATATATATATTACCGGCCATAATTATTAGGCCACCCAAATGTTTTTAAAAAATGATGTATTTCATACTGTTTTTTATTATTATTTTTTTTAATCGTATCACCCCGAGCAAGGCGGTAACGCCACTGATGTGCAGGGGGCTACGTAATAGTGAAAAGATTGGAAAAGAGAAAGCCGAAAACCACATCCTAAACAGGGAACAAGAGATGAGCCTCTTAACCTGTTCAATAGACGTGGGTGGAGTGTGAACCGGGCGATAGATAGATCTATCTACTCCAATTGAAAAAAAAAAAAAGAAACTAAAGTGAGAAGATTGGAAAAGAGAAAGCCGGAAACCACATCCTAAACAGGGAACAAGGGATGGGCCTCTTAACCTGTTCAATAGACGTGGGTGGAGTGTGAACCGGGCGATAGATAGATCTATCTACTCCAATTAAGTATACACCTAAAAGAAGATGAAAATAATTAACTATAGATACTTAGGTGAGAAATTAATTTTGGCAGATTGTTAGCACTATATTTACTGAAATTATTATATTAAAACAAAGTGATTAATTTTTTACAACTTGCTTCAACTAAAATAAAATGAAATGCGCGCGCGCGCGTGTGTGTGTGTGTATAACACCAAATCGGCCGAGTTTCGATCCCAGCTAGAAGCAAGTGGGTGTGTCTAGCCACACTGATGAGCTGTGATACAGCAAAACAGGCTTGTATATGGATGACTAATATATATATATATATATTTTCTAAACATATGCTGTTAAATATAAGAGACAATGAATGTCTATTATATTCAATCATGAGCCGTTCTAAACGTTGTATTTTTGCTTTAATTTCAGTTGAAAATAAAGACAAAAATTCTCCAACATTTGGATAATTATTTATTGATTTGCTTCTAAGCTTTCGGCTCACATGAGCCATCCTCACATATATATATATATGGTCTAATGAAGCAGCTTGTATTTTTACAACTGTCAAAATAAATTCTGAATTTATAACCGTTTAATTATATGTTGAGTTTTCTTAATATATATATATATATATATATATATATATATATATATATATATATATATATAGTGTATTTAGGCAGCAGCCCCTATTTTATGTAAGTTTCATTAAAAATGACAGACAAGGTGCTACGGTTAAGTTTCTGAGATAATTTTTCATGTGATATTATAATTTTTTTTCTTTTGAGAACATAAATTGCATAAAAATTGTCCAAATGTTTTATTTCTCTGAGTGCTTTCAGCCATACTTTTAGTCATTATATGAGATGGTTAAGAAAAAACATTTTTGACAAGCGTTTGTTTCACATTATTAATTTCTTTAAAGAAAATTGGGCGAGAAGATGAATTCTCGTGCACTAACATAAAGAAATTTTTAATCACCTCTATTCTATATCTAAAAGGACACTGACCAGTGAAATTACACACACACACACACACACACACATTTATATTATATATATATATATATATATATATATATATATATATATATATACTAATGTATGAGTTTAACATATGGATCAGAATCCAACAAGATGATAGAATAGAGAAAAAAAGGACAAATAGAAAAAGTATCTCAATCTAACATGTTTCACTTTTATTGAGACTTCTTCAGAGACCAAGAGAAAAATGAAAGACAATATAGTAGTATTTTATGATTTAGGTTTAGTTCTTATTGGTCAGATACGTTTTACATGTTTTAAAGCAATAGATTATTTTTGAATGCATGTGTGTGGAATATTTTGGATAGTAAAGTGTATAATAATGTATGAGTATGTTTGTGTAGAAATGCTTGTCTCTTTAGTTGTATGTTGAGGATGTACTTGTAAAAAAAAAATTAAATTATAATATGAATGCCTTTTCTATATACTTTTTAAGTACTCAGTAATCTTAAAAAATTAGGAAAATATTGTGTTTTAATGTTTTATTCAATTTTAGAGACTTTGCTCTTAAATTTCCGAGTTTGTTATAGTGGAACATCCTGCAATCCCCGAGAATAGAATGCTCTACTTTATAAAAGACGGTAACAAGCGGTACGAATATGGGAAAAGTCTTAGATGAAGGCATTCACTATTCGATAGTTGATTCTGCTCCAACCCGTGGCTTGTCTATATGTGTATTATAGTTAATTGTACCTTAGTACAATAAATCTGTATTTCTTATTCCTGGTGTGGAGTTCCATTCTCCTGTCCTTTTTCGTGGGATTATCGTACATTTCATTCTCTTCAATATCTTGTAGGTTAGCTATTTTTTCTTTCAACGTCTTTATCAACTGAGCAACGTCCACCATTGCTGCTACTCAGTTTAAAAACAATATATTAGTCTTAAATATTGTTTGTTGTTTTTAATTTTGCTCAATCCTGCTCTTTCTAGCCCCAATTAATAGAAGCCCGTTAAAATTTTCCCTTAAATTTGATAAAAATTTGGTTTACGCGCCAAAAAACGGAATAGAAGAAGTACTTCTAGAAATAAAATCCAACGTTATAACATGTCTTCGAATTCTGTATGTTGGTATCACCAAAAATTCAGGTCTGCTGCACATTCGTGCAATAAACCTTGTGGATTTGTCTTTCGTCAGACATCCAACATGCCTAACGATCATAATTCGGGAAACGATCGACCCAACAGTTCAGTTAGGCGGTATCTACTGCTGGGAGAATCAATTCAAACCGTTTCTTTTATATGAAAGACGTTAATTCAGGCATGTCGTTTCTTATCGATACTGGCGCACAGTTAAGTATTGTTCCCCCTGATAAAAATTTCTGTAGAAAACCATCGTCCTATACATTGTGTGCTGCCAATGGTACAATCATACACACCTACGGACAAACAGCGCTAACATTGGATTTAGGACTCCGTCGAGAATTTCCTTGGTTATTTACTGTAGCAGAAGTTAAAATGCCTATTATTGGTGCAGAAATTTTGGCACATTATCAGCTTGCTGTTGATATGTCTAGACATGTCCTTTTAGATAAGACCACTACACTTAGACGTCCAGGCATTATTTCGTCAATTCGTTCCACTGGAATCTACGTGGCTCAACCTGTCGATAATCCTCTTCAGAAAATGTTAGATAACTTCCCTTCCATTTCTAAGCCTTTTACATTAACGGAAGAGGTTAAACATAAGACTGTCTACAAAATCAAAATGACAGGTCAACCAGTTTTCTCGCCTCCTTGCAGGTTGCGTCCTGATAAGTATAAGGAAGCGTGGGCTGAGTTTCAGCATATGTTGAACCTTGGTATTATTCGGCCATCTTCCAGTGCGTATGCTTCTCCTTTACACAGGGTCCCTAAACAGCAGCAGGGAACTTGGCGTGTTTGCGGTGATTTCCGCCGGCTGAATGCACAAACTGTCCCCGATAAATACCCTGCCCCAAATCTCACTGACTTTGCTGTTACCTTACGGGGAGCCAAGTTTTTCACTAAGTTAGATTTACGAAAGGCATTTTATCAATTACCTGTTGCTGAGGAGGTCATACACAAAACAGCTATTACAACCCCATTTGGCCTCTACGAATTTCTATGAATGCCATTCGGTTAAGAAACGCTGCACAATCTTTTCAGAGATTAATAGATGAAGCATTGCGTGGGTTGAATTTTTCATTTGCCTACATTGACGACCTCCTTATCGCTAGTTCTGACATGAACGAACATAAACAGCATGTCACCCAGGTATTTCAACGTTTAGCACATACGGTCTTAAAATTAATCCCGATAAGTGTGTATTCGCAGTGCCTAGTATTGATTTCTTAGGACACCACATAGATGGCACTGGAATTTCTCCCATTCCACAGAAGGTGGAAGCAATACAAAATTTTCCTAAGCCTGAGTCACTTACGCAGTTGCGAAGATTCATTGGTCTTATTAATTATTACAGGCAATTCATTCCTAATTGTTCTCGGCTTTTAGCACCTGTTTCCGATATATTGCGGCATAAGTATAAGAGAAATGCTAAAATTCTTCTTCTTCTATGTGCCCTGTCCCTTCAGGACGTAGGCGATCATGGCTCTCCACGTCTCCCTATCCCTTGTGGCTCTTAGTATGTTTGCTCCTGTTGCTCCTGGCAACCCTCGTTCCGTCATCCACCTGATCAGGCCCTGCAAATATGTTATCCGCTGTCTCTCCTTCTATCTGAACAGTCAGTATCAGGTTCTCCAGGCTCTCCTTCCTCATTGCATGTCCCAGGAACTTCAGTTGTCTCTTCCTGATGCTCAGCATCAATTTCCTTTTTGTTGCCGTTCTTTCTAACACTTCGTCGTTGCTTGTATGCTCAGTCCACGATATCCGTAGCATCCTTCTGTAGAACCACATTTCGGCCGCTTCCAGTTTTGTCCTCATTTTCGATGATATTGTCCAGCATTCACTGCCGTATTGAAGCACTGACATCACGTAGCAGTCTAGCACTCTTTTCTTCGTTTCTATTGAGATTTTCCTGTGTGTTAGTATTTTGCTCATCTTCTGGAACGCATCCTTTGCCATGCCAATTCGCCTTCGGATCTCCCTGTCGCACTTTCCATCTCCTGTTAGAACATTTCCTAGGTACTTAAATTCTTGTACTTGTTTGATTCTGTTATCCCCCACCTGTATTTGGCATTTTGGGTTGTATCTTTTGCTGATGATCATGCACTCAGTTTTCTTAAACTTTATTTGTAGTCCCTTCTTGTCACTCTCCACTGCTACTTTCTGTATGAGTTCTTGTAGTTTCCTTTCCGTGTCCGCAATCAGCACTGTATCGTCCGCATACCTTATGTTGTTCAGGTTGTGGCCTCCAATAACAAATCCTGGCGTGTCATCTAGGATCCTCAAAATATTCTCGCTGTATAGGTTGAACAAATCCGGTGAAAAGACACATCCTTGTCTTACGCCTTTTTCTATCTTTGTGTATCTACTGAGGTCGTTACCTGTCCGTATGCAGGCCGTTTGCTGCCAGTAGAGATTCTTGATTATTCTTATGTCTTTGCCGAAAATGTCGAGGTTGCCTAGCATCTCCATCAATTCTTTGTGTCGTATTTTGTCGAATGCTTTCGCGTAATCAATGAAGCATAGGTACAAGTCTTTCTTCATTTGTAATGCCCTTTCAGAGAACATCCTAATCATAAATTTGGCGTTCCTTGTTCCAGTGTCTTTGACGAACCCGCACTGTTCCTGCCCTATCTCTGGCCTGATTCTGCTTCTCGCTCTATTCATCAGGATTCTGACAATCAGTTTTGTAATGTGACTCATTAAGCTGATAGTTCTGTGTAGTTCGCACTCGTTTGCACCAGGTTTCTTCGGCAGCGCTATAAATAACGACTTACATAGGTCGTCTGGTATTATTCCGCTGCTATAAATTTCGTTTATTATGTCGGTAATCTTTTCTATGCCATATTCTTCTAAGACTGTCAGCAGCTCTATCACTATGCCATCTAGACTAGGTGCTTTGTTTCTGTTCATTTTGGCCATTGCAGCTTCCACTTCGGATTTTAGTATTTCCGGTCCATCCATCTCCTTGTGTATTCTCGGTTCTTCTCTCTTGTCGCAAAAGAGATCCTTTATGTATTCTTCCCATCGCTGGAGTATTTCCTCTTTCTCTAATATGATTGTCCCTTCCTTGGATTTTATGCATCCTGCTGAGGAGCAGGTTTTTTGTCCTGTCAGTTCTCTTATCTCTTTATGCATCTCTGTTTTGTTGTTCCTGCTCAGTCTCTCTACTTCTGCACATTTGTTGTTGAGCCATTCCTCTTTGGCTTGTCTGCATTTGTTCCTTATCTCCCTGTGAAGTTTTTTGTACTCTGCTCCGTGTCTTGGCGTTATTTTTTGTCTCCTTTGCATCATGTGGAGGATCTCTTCGGTCATCCACTCGTTTTTTCTTCTGCGTTTGATTTCCTTTGGGGTATGTTGTTCGCTGAGGTCAGCATCGCTTCTTTTAGTGAATCCCATTTTGAGTATCCTTTTCCAATTTGTTCTTCATATTTCTTTCTCACGCTGTTATTGTATTCTTTCTACAGGGTGAGATCGTCCTCTAGTGTGTCGTATTGCAGCCTTGGTGATATGCTGGGCTTCTTCAGTTTTCGGAGTTTCACTTTTAGTTTGCAGATGACTGA
Source organism: Ascarosepion bandense (assembly GCA_037127315.1). NCBI lineage: Eukaryota > Metazoa > Mollusca > Cephalopoda > Sepiida > Sepiidae > Ascarosepion > Ascarosepion bandense. The sequence goes on from JBBBDQ010030045.1 coordinate 184,063, forward strand.
GGCGTGGTCACTTCCGCAGTCGGCACCTGGGTATGTTTTGCATTGGACTACTGCGTTCCTGAATCTCTTGTTTATAGTTATATAATCTATTTGGTTCTTCGTGTCGCCTCCTGGACTTCTCCATGTCAATAAACGTCGTGGGTGTTCTTGGAACCAGGTGTTAGTAATGACCTGGTCATCGGCTGAGCACCATTGGATCCATTTTTCTCCTCTTTCGTTGCGCTCTCCTAGTCCGAAGTTGCCGTTCGTGTCTCCTTCTCTATCTTTACCTACCTTTGCATTTAAGTCCCCCATTATTATCCTAACTTCTTGACTTTTGCACTGAGCCTTAGCACTGTTATTAAAAATTGTTATCTTGAACTGTTCAAAAAAATCAATTTCAATAAAATTCATTTGCTTTCAAAGGAAAAATGTTTTTCCTGAACTGTTGTTTTCTAAGATAAAACAAATTTGTATTTCAATCAACTTTTAATCTAGCCTGATCGTTCGGGGCGCACATAGCCTATATTGTATTTTGTAAAGATATTTGAGAGCTGCAAGGCATTAACAAAATTTACACACACATATTTTTTATGAATTTTTTATATAAATATTAAGAAATGTATGTATACCGTAAAGGGATTCATTACAAACTACTTGTGAAGCAGGTGTAGCGGTAATGCACCAAAAGGCAGGTAACTCTACTGTTTATGTTGATACCATTTGTCCAATATAAAAGACTCAAGACAATAAAAGCAACGACTCCAATTTGTAAATAACAAATATATATATTAAAAATTACAACAATGAAAAACAAAGCATGTAATATTAGTACACAATGTATTTAGATTAAGAAGAAAAATTTGTTTCCCTTTGACTGCAGGTTGATCAAAGTCAACTGAGAGAAGAAAGTTCTTTCCTGTAAAAAATGTTCTAAATAATTGTTATAACAATGTTTGTATGTTAAGCGTGAAATACAGAGAATACAATCGCTTCGAATGTGTTGTGAGAAAACAGTTTTGAATCAATAATGTTTAAGTGAAGTACTCGACGAAATGCTCAGAGAGAAAATGTAGGTTTGTAATTAGAAAGTTCTGTGTCTATGTGTGCGTAAAAGTGTATTGAACAAGATCAATTATCAGACTGGCGTGAAATCTAATAGTGGCTGAGATCTTACTGACGAACTTGAGAAAAGACACCGTACTTCAGGCAAAAAGGTAGGCTCCAGAAGGAACCGCGGGAAAACTGGATTTTACATTAAAAATATGTGATTGGTTAAAAATTAACCAATCACTACACACGTACTAAATAGATTAGGTAAATAGGCTCAGAGCCGAAAGATTCAAAAGGCGACTGCAATTGCTAAATTGTCCTATACTAAAACAGTAGTCATTTATTAGCCAATTGCAGACAAGTAAAATGACTTGGAGTGTTTGGGAGTGTGAGAAACAGCAACCGCTATACAGGATTGCATTTTACCGCAAGACTGTTTTTACCGAGGGAAGTTCCTCTCTTTCTGTTCATTCAGGTTCGCATTTCTTTTTATTTTACCTGCAAACAAAATCTTTATTTGTATAATTTATGAATAATCAAATCGTATTGCTTCATTAGATCGAGTAAAGATAGATTTATAGAGTAAATTCTAAAGAAAGTCTGTGTAAAATCAGTGTAATGACAATTGTTCATCTTAATCTATGTACGATTTTCTTCCATTACTATTTGCCATATTTGAGGACAATTCATGTTTCCATTCTACCAGAATTTGGCGACTTTCTGGTGATGAAATCATCTAAGAGATTTTTACAGGCTTCCATAGAATGAAAATTCTCCCTATTAAGAGGATTTTGTTTTATCGCTCTTTTCCATTAAGTACCAATACAAACTGCTTGACAATAACCTAATTAATTAAAGCTTTGTTTCGTGAATTTGGTAACATAATGAGTGTAAGTTCAATACATGAGTCAAGCAGTGTGCACTTGGACTCAGTGGAAACGGGCGAACAATAAGTGAGCTGTACTAAAAATAAGAACTAGACGAGACATCCCTCGACATAAGTAGTGGAAAGAGAAGTTTACCTCTGTAAAATAAATAAAGGGTTCCATTCAGAAGTTCCTGTAGGTTATCCAGATCTATATACACTTGAGAAAGTCCGGACGGTAAATAAAGTTTGAATCCAAACAAAAAAGTTTGATAAGTTTGAATCAAAAAAAAAAAAATGAGGACACTAGTCTGAATGTACATAGTGTAAATAATAACTCCTCAACTTTAAACCTCAGACATAAATGAAAGAATGAAGTTATATTTAGACGAGGAAGTAATTATTCCTCAAGTCTAATGTTTGTTACAAAATGGAGAGATAGTTCCAGGGTAGAGAGAACAAAGAAGTGTAATAATAGCGAGTGGCTAATGAAGTTCTTCTGACAGTGTAACTCGCAACAAATCGCTTAATAGCTTAGCAGGAATGTCAAAACATTTCTGTAAAAAGGAATATTTATTTTCTATTCGTGAACCATTTTATCTTGAATTTATTTTGTCAGGTAAAAATGAATTAGTTTAATGATCTTAAGGTCACAGTTAGGCACTGGTATATTAAACTTAGTAATATTTAATTTGAAAATAATCTTCTGGAGAAAATCCGTTAAAGGATCTGCAATTTAATCGGCCCACTGACTTTCTGACAGACGTGACGTGGCTTCCCTCTGACTTTTCTACAAAAATTTTCATGGCAACTGCTTTAATGTGATTTTTCCTTAGAACCCCGTTCACGTGAATTTAAGCGTGCTACAAGGTTAGCATCTAGGTCCAAGCCTTTTACCGTTTAAATAGTTAAATGCAACCCCACTTCTACTTCAACAGTTTCTTTTTTCGCACTTCCCGCATGTGAAACTTCCTTCTGTGTACTTGCTTCCCCGATCGCTAAAATCTCAAAAAATTTAAATGCAACGTCAATTGCCATATTCTATCTTCTTGAATCCCGTTCATCTTTTATCCTTTCTTCAATACCCCTTGTACCCAGCCTCTTCTCTTCTCTGGTAAGGGCAATCTCCAAAAATTCAAATGCAACGTCAGTTGCCATCTTCTATCGTCTCGAATCCCGTTCATCTTTTATCCTATTCTTTAATACCCTCTGTACCCAGTCACTCTTACCAAATGTACAGTAGTGGCGATCCCACCTTGCCTGGGGTGAAATGATTAAAAAGAAATTAATTTAGGAAATCTAACAGCGTTTCACTATTATTGTTACTCCTGCTTAGTGTCCCGTGTTGAGATTATAGTTAAGGCCCAAAACCGTGCATTTTACATCAAATAGATTTTTACATGATGGAAATTTTTAGGAGTACGCCTTGATAATTTGGAGTAAGATTGTCTTTCTCCTAGACTGGTTACCAACCAAGGCTAGAGAGATCGATTCAAACCTTTCCCAAAAGTACTTGTTCGAAATGGAACGTAATGATCATGACCTGATTTAGAAATCGACATGCAGATCTTTCTTTTCGGACATATCTATCAGTAGAGTTAAATGTGAATAATACTCAAGTGTCTGATGTACAAGATGAGGCACAAGGCCAGTGATAATGGAACTCGCTGTTGTAGGTGGTAAAGCGAAGAAGCTTTGTAGTGGAAAGGAAATTAAAAATTAAAATCAATCCTCTTCTTCACTTTTACAAAAAATTCACAATGACGTGTGAAATACTGGTTTTTCCCAAATAGAAAAAAGGATTGACAATGTGCTTAAAGAAAAAGTAGAAACCGGATTTCGCCAGTAGATGTTAAACTGATTTTCTGACCAATGGGAGCGAATTGCAAGACCCAGAGAATTTAGCGATCCAGAGCGAAAATCGAAATTACAATAAAAGGCTCTAATCAGCGCCAGTCGGTCAGAGTCAGATGGGAGCAGCGAGACGAAACTGCTAAAATGTAACGGGAGAAACTTCAACTGCGACCCGGAGATAAATCACTTCGCACATTGTCCTCCTTCTCCTTCTTTGTCGTGTGCTAATTTCTTTTACTTCTTTTCTATTCAAAGACCGCTTGGGAATTCCAGGTGCTCTAAGCGTTTAGTGACGGATGTGCGTTGTGGTGCAGTGGATATCGGCTCGAGAAAATTCGGAAAGAGAAATCGGTGAGCCAAGTTCGAATTCCAGTTGAACAACCTGCATTCATTTAAGCACTGGTACCCTTTGGAATGTGCGTTGTGGTGCAGTGGATATCGGCTCGGAACGAGAAATCAGGGAGCCGAGTTCGAATTCCAGTTGAATTCATTGCATTCACTTACGCGCAAATACTCTTGGGAAAGGTATGAATCCGTCTCTTCCTTCCAGTTATGGGTTAAATAACAGGACAGATTGGGTTCTATAGCCTTGGCTGGCAACCAGTCTACCGCAGAAAGCAATGGCAACCTACTGCGAGATAATCTTCTGCCCAGTCAGTCATGTCACTTTCGAGACATGATCACCCAAGTGCGTCTCACGTATGGCACTTAACTGACTGACCCTTGGGAAAGGTATTAATCCGTCACTTCCTTCCAGTTATGGGTTAAATAACAGGGTAGGACTTGGGAACCCTGCCCTTGAAACAAATTCCAATGAATCTTGATACTCGAAAAGAAAAAAGTATTACTAGACACAAAAACTTATATAAAAACAACAATAAATTATTGAAAGAAAAAGGTATTACCAGCAATAAATAAATAAATAAAAATTTAGTTGGCAATAAATGACCTGCCGAGGTTGATATGCCATAAAAACAAAACAACCAACCCACCATTCAAAGACATTCATACCAAACAAATGCTTACACATAAATGCGTACGTACGCATAAACTGTTTCAACTCATTACTACTACGTAGATTTGCACGAACCCTTGATACCCTTAGCCTTCTCATTGAACATTAACTGATACCTATTCTTGTTATTCTTTCCTTTTAATAAATTTCTATTTTAACAGGAAAAATGTATATTTTATTCTTCTACTATTCCACACATTCTAACCTGCCGACAACCAACCTTCTAATGATAATGATAATAACTTGAAGACTTTGCGATCCAGTGCTAAATTCAAAAGGTCCATAAAAGCCCCTGATCAGCGTCAAGACACAGTCACACATGGAAGCAGCATAGACGACAAGCTGAAATGTAACAGGAGAAGCTTCAAGTGACCCTGAAATTTGTTCTCTTTCTCTTTCCTTCTCTTGAGCTGATTTTGTTTTTTTTTTTAGTTCTTCTCCTCCATCCAAAGATATTCTTACTGGATTAATGAATACATATGTACGTACGCATATACTATTTCAACAATTACTACTACGAACATTTTTCTACAAATCTTGATACCCTTAATTTTTTCATAGAAAATTTACTGCTACCTTTTCTTGTTATACTTTTCATTAATAAATTTTTATTTTAACATGAAATATGTACATTTTTATTCTTACACTATTCTACACATTCCATCCTGCCGACAACCAACCTTCTGACGAAAACCTTCTGATGATAATTCTGGATAAAACTTGTAAGCTGTAGAGAGTTCGGTTATGTATGACACAAGGCCGAATCAAATAATCATTAACCATCTCCCTATAATCTTCAGCGTTAAACATTACACCACGTTGAAATGCCTCAAATTATTTTCTAAGCGTAGCTTTGGATGTACCACAAGACCGAAAGTGTGGGTCACCAAGTGAGGATCAAACTCACTATCCAGTCGTAATGGATCTACTAAGGTAAGCTTGCTAACCATTACACTACACCGAAGTGCCTTGTCTAATGTACATTTGTATAGTTATTATGACTTTTAAATGTGACACTTTTGCCCGAGCTGGCTAATTGTGATGCTTGTTCTCGTCGACGGTCGTGACGGCACCAATTGTGACACTGCCACTCGGGTGGCCGGTTGGTTCGGTCGCTTGCTGGTTCGGGAACGGATCCCGCTGAGATGATGTCGAAACGGTACCCGCTGTGCCGACGCTTTCGGGCCGCTGTTGCTGGTTGGGATGACCGCGTCACAAAAGCTGGTCTTCAAGACGTCTGTTGCAACAACGGACCACTGCCCACGTTGTGATTTGATCTCAGAAAGTCGCGTTGTGCAAATTCAGTAGACGTCTTTCCACCAGAACCAGACCGGACACTTTTGTACACTTGTGGTTAAAAATAAACACGGCACAAAAAAAAAAATCAAGTAAATGAAGAAGGTCGAACACGTCTGGAGAATTACGAAGAATGTCTTTATATATAAAAAGAACAATTATTAGTCACAGGAGCAGATAATACAGTTGTCAGAATGATAATACAGTTGTCGGAATGCCAGTTTACAACGGAGAGAGAGAGAGAGAGAGGGAGAGAGAGAGAGGGAGAGAGAGAGAGAGAGAGTTTTCAAAATCTCAGAGCTTCCAATCTTCAAAATAAGAATGTCTTTTCTAAGTTTCCTTAAAGTAACAGAGCTCTTCAAATTCTCGTTAAAGTCTTTTCACGTATTTTCTAAAATTGGAGCTGTCCATTCTCTAGGTAACGTTAAAAATAACAAAGTTCTTTCGGTCATTATCGGAGCTTGACGGGATTTACCGAATAATAAGCGGCTAATGGCAGTGACATGACGGCGGCGGTGTAGGGGTTGGTTTATCCTTGTCGTCTAGAAGCTCTCTCCCAACTCAACCGATTTTTCTCGCTGAGTCTCTATTTTTATAAACCTCTCCAATCCTCTCGGGGGATCTAGCCGACTCGAAGTCTTCGACCAATGAGATTGTTTTCCACCCACACGATTTGCGGGGAGCCATGGCTCGACGAATGAAATATCAACATCTCACATGACGTAATGTTTTTCTGTCTTCTTTCTTTCGATTACATCATCGGTTTATAGGGGGATCTAACCCTACTTGACTTCATGAAGTAAATCCAGACATTTGGTTATGGTTATATACAAAATTTTAGCTTGCCCAAAACAATCCGCTTCGAACACGAAAGAAGAATATTTCTCTCTTTCTTTCACAGCTGTTAGCTAATTTTTCTATTCCCCGGATTTTACATGTACTTGATAGTATTAAAATAGTTTTTTACATAAGCTCACATCGCGAATTACAATAAAGCAAAACTAATAATACCACTAATATTAATTACTCTCTCTCCGTTGCATTAAACAAAAAAAAAATACCAGCGGGAGATAGTATCATATAAATACCATAATTGTGGCACAAGGCCGAAGGGGGGATGGCTGAGGCTGGTCATCATTTTCTATCCTATCTATCCTAACCGGATTCACAACTTGTTCATTGACCACAACAAAACGTTCATCGTTATTCATCAGTGGTGAAATCCATGAATATACTTTTTTGTTTCATATGCAATTCTTTTTCATAAAAATATGTTTATAAATATAGTGATATGAAAATTTGTTGAGGAGATGAACCCCAAAACAAACTGAAATATAACAAAACATCAAACTAAAAATTTTCTAATGTACAATTGATCGAACAATTGAATCACACATTTGCGATTTTTAGGAGTTATAATAAAAATCAATGTATGTGTATTTTAAATAAATTTTAAAATAAATACTACACGTATTTAAAATAAATAATACACGTATTGTATTACGGTATATTTGATTTTAACTACTCGCTGTTAATCTGACCAAAATCTATTTGACATAGTAAGCATGTATTGAACATAGTTACAAGTTATATCATTTCTAGGTACCTTCACTCATTTTCGATAACTAACTTTTAAATTGAATTTTTAAAAATAAAACTTTTTAAAAAAACATTTATTTCAGTTTTAATTGAATGATAAATGATTAAATTCACTATTCCCAGTAAGCAAATCACTCTGTTGTATTTCAAACAAAAATTATATTGATTGAAATTTAAAATCTTTCAAGTTTTATTTTAATCTTTCTATTTTTTGGCCAGTTTTTGAACAATGGACACATTAGTGAACAAAAGTTACTTCTCGGTTTTAAAAATCTTGAAAAAAATAAAATATACCTCAGTGACACATTATTTTAGGAAAATTAGCAAATTTAATGTTAAATTAATCTGATTTATACAAGTATTATTATTTATATCATGAATTTTAGAATAGAACTATTTCTTAAACAGAGAGTTCAACTTTCTAACCTTTCCACCGTATTTGAAATTTGTTGACAGATTGACATGTGCGTGTTAAGATAAGTGTATGGTAATCACAAGTGGCATAATTGTACAATTTTTTCACGTAACCCTGAAACACGTGACCTTTAAAAGTACACATCGAAACTATCATACAAAGAAAAAAAATTAAGTATTATTTTAAAAATACGAAGGTACGACGATTTGTATTAAACTTTTCAATTTTCGATTAGTAAATATAATCTTCACTTAATAAATTATAAATTATAAATTAATAGTTTATAAATTAACCACAACAAATCTTTGAAGTATTTTAAAAATATTTTTGAAATTTTATAAATTATTATGATAAAAAATAAAAACAATTCTTTTAAAATTTAATTATTTCCATTGTAAACATGTAACGGCTTTGTTAAAAATCAAAATAAGATTTTTACCAAAATTTCGAACGAGTTAAAAGGGATTAAAAATTTCGTTAATAATAATTCATAAATACTTTTAATAATAACATAAACATTTTGTTGGAAACATTTCGTTTTTATTAAGTTTGAGGCTTTTTTATATTCATACTATGCTGTTTTCTCTGCGATTTAGTGAAGGTACTTAATTTAGACAAGCAACAATTTGAAACGAAGACAAAAATACGGTTTACCAAATACAAAATACATTTATTGATACGCGAACCTTGGTGCGTTCGCGTCGGGCTGAGATGTGTGTATGCCGAGGCGCGTGTTCGTGCCGCGGGTGAGCGTTAGCGTTGATATAAGCGTCTATGCGACGCGCGTATGTGTGTCTACGTGTGGGAAAGTGTCTGTACTTATCTACTTGTAGTAAGCAGATGTATTGTCGCTGAAGTGGGTTTTTACCAGTTTTTGAATTTCCCGTTGGCACGCATCGCATTTCGCAGGGTTCGTCGTCTCGGACGTCCGTTCTCTTCGGCTAGCAGGATGAAATTTCCTCTTTGGTCATATTTTAACGGACTATTTATGACGTAGCGTGCAGACGTAGTTGAAAGTAAACCTTCACACCTAGTTGGTAATTTGTGTTTGCGCCAAGGAAAATGTATGGTGGTTTAAGGATAAAGAAAAACATATTTTTAAATCAATATTTTTTTAAAGTTCGCTACACATGTACTCAAATACGCATGTATTTGCTGTTACTGTGACATCATTATTTCAGTTTGGTTCCTATTCGAGGTGGGTGTCTGTTGGCGCAATTATGAGTGGCTTCGATACATTTACTTTCGCCCACGGATGTGTGTTGTGGTGCAGTGGATATCGATTCGGAACGACAAATCGGTGTGCCGAGTTCGAATTTCAGTTGAATTCCTTGCATTCAATTACGCACAAGTACCTATGCGAAAGGTATTAATTCGTCTCTTCCCTCCAGTTATGAGTTAAATAATAGGACAGATTGGGTTCTATAGCCTTGGCTTGGCAACCAGTTTACCGCAGAAAGCAATGTCAACCTACTACGGGATAATCTTCTGCCCAGTCAGTCATGTCTATTTCGAGACATGATCGCCCAAAGCGTGTATCGCGTATGGCAATTAACTGACTGACTTTCGCCCACATATCCTTGGGAAAGGTATCAATCTATTTCTTTTCACACAGGACATGTGTAAATTGCAAAGTAGATTAACAATGGTTGGCAACGAATTTAGAAGAAGGATATCTCTCAGTTCAAAAAACGTGTGTAGCCCTGGCTTAGCATATACTTTGAAGCCATCTACAAGCACATACTAGTCATAATAACATTATAATCTCGACTGTATTTTCTTGTTTATAATCATATCGGCTCCAAGCAAGGCATTTTACATAGGGAGTTACATAGGAGGAAAGTTATGAGAAAGAGTGACAGGATATAGGGTTGACAGGAAGTGGGTAAGAGAAGGATGACTGTAACCATAAAGTGAGGGACCAGTTGAAATATTAATTGTAATGTAGAACTGAACCACCACTTTATGTCCACATTATAATAGTATAGAATTTTTTTATATAATCATATCGCCCCAAGCAAAGCATTTTACTGCCACTGTTTTGCACGGGGTTACAGAGAAGAAAAGTTATGAGAAAGAGTGACATGTTACAGGGGTGTCAGGAAGTGGGTAAGAGAAAGATGAGAATACTGATGAGTGTGGAGTGGACGGAGAAAGGAGCATGAGAAAGAGAAAGATAGGATGCAGGTAGGTGAGATAGGAGATGACTATTGATTTTACATTTAAATTCTTGGAGATTGTAGCTGTTGGGGAAACAAGTAAACGGAAAGGAATTCCACAGGCGGGAAGTGCGAGAAAAGAAGCTATTGAAGTAGAAGCTGCTGTTGATATAGGTTTATTATTATTATGTTTATTATTATTTATTGTACTCGGAATTATATTTACCACCTTTTAAATAACTTTGGTTTGATATTTATTACATCTAAATCTATCGAAAATTTATTTATAAATGGAACTTTGTCTCTGTGTGTGTGTGTGTGTGTGTGTGTGTGTGTGTGTGTGTGTGTGTGTGTGTGGGTGTGTGTGTGTGTGGGTGTGGGTGTGTGTCCGTTAACTATAGACTCCGAAACGGCTGAACCGATTTTCTTAAAAATTTACACAGTTGTACTATAAGCGTCTGCGAGTGTTCTTAGCTAGGTTTTGTGTCTAGGTACCCACGATAAATATCGATAATCGATAATCGAAAAAATCGGGTTATAGAAGGCGTGGTCCGATTTCAATCAAATTTGATACACTCATAGACAAAGACATAAGAAATGATATTCAGAAGTTTCGAGGTTGCAGTTCTTACAATAGTGCAGAAAATCGATATATATATATATATATATATATATATATATATATATATATATATATATATATGTATATATAAAAGGCAAGATGTTTGTGTGTGTCTGTTTATCTGCCTGTATGTCTGTATTTTTTTCAGCCCTTTATTTTAGTTTTTGCTTCGGGTTTGGCTCTAAGTAGGTATAATTGTAGTTCTTAGTCTCAGCCATGATACCATTTACTCAGAGGACTTATTTAGCCTTCAAAATTCAGTTTATGACGAAAAAAACTTATTTGATATCGATAGCAGAAAATCAAAATTTGACTTACATCCATTCATTTTTCTTTCAGTCTACAGTTTCGCTTTAACTGGAAACAACTATTGCTTTTTAGTCTTTCGTGCCAACATCCAAAGAGTCTGAGCTCCAGATTAGCTTTAAAGCTTTCGTTACACCCGAGCAACGCCGGGCTATACTGCTAGTCTTTGATATAGTTTACCGATTTATGCATTAATTTGGTTTCAATATACTGTTTCTTACCCAAAATTAATATTGTATCAGTATGTAAAAATTTCATTCCAGCTCGATCTGTGAAATTTTTGTATTGACTTTAAAAAGTTAGGATATCAGTAAAAAAGTATCTGTTCTAAAATTATACGGATATATGTCAAGGAGCAGATAGACGAGTTTATTTCAATACTTTGTTTTCATGTTTTTTGATCACACGCCATGATGAATATTCCTTCCACTTATATGAACAGAACTTTTCCCAGCCGACTGTTTGTATTCAAGCAAAAGACGTTCGCACTATTTGCAGTTCAACCTGAAACGTTAGTCACTTATCTAGAAATGGAAAAATATTCTCACCAAATTATCACTTTAAAGAATTTAATAATTCATGTGATAGATAACATTAAATGACCTGGATATCAAACTCATAATAACTAAACATAAGCGTAAGAATTTAATCTTATCTAACAGTCACTGGACTACAAAAGTGTGACATCTAGCGAGAATATGCAAAAACAATGCCATTTTTATTGTAGTAAATTTTATTAAGCAAAAATGAATTACAGTAAGTGTCGTGGACCTGGTTAAAGGTCCAGAAAGAAATAATACAAAAATAACCAAAATAAGAAATAACGAATATATATTAAACACGGCAAAATACAACACTTGGAACTTTGTTAATGGAAATATAGACAAATTAGCAGTATAGCCCGGCGTTGCACGAGTGTAATGAAAGCTTTAAAACTAATTCATGGTCTTGGAACTCAGACTCTTTGAACGTTGGCACAAAAGACTAAAAAGCAAGAGTTGTTTCCAGTTAAAGCGAAACCGTAGACTGAAAGAAAAATGAATGGATGTAAATCAAATTTTGATTTCCTGGTATCGGTATCAACATTTCTGCACTATTGTAAGAACTGCAAACTTGAACCTTCTGAATATCGTTTCTTATGTCTTTGTCTATGAGTGTATCAAATTTGATTATAATCGAACCATTCCTTCGATAACCCGATTTTTTCGATTAACGATTTTCGATATTTATCGGGGGTACCTCGACACAAAACCAAGCTAAGAACACTCGCAGACGCTTACAGTACAACTGTGTAAATTTTCAAGAAAATTGGTTCAGCCGTTTCGGAGTCTATAGGTAACGGACACACAGACACACACACACACACATACACACAAAGTTTCATTTATAAATAAGTTCAGGTTTAGATATTAAAGGTAAATAAGGCGACGAAGATATGGCACAACATTCCAAACAATGTTAGTCAGTTAAGTGCCATACGTCATACAGGATTGGGGCGATCATGTCTCCAAGGAGACATGACTGACTGAGCAGAAGATTATCCTGCAGTAAGTTGCCATTGATTTCAGCCAAGGCTATAGAACCCAATCTGTTCTATTAATTAACTAATAACTGGAGAAAAGAGACGGATTAATACCTTTCCCAAAAGTATTGGTGCGTAAGTGAATGCAAGGAATTCAACTGGAATTCGAACTCGGCTCACCGACTTCTCGTTTCAAGCTGATATCCACTGCACCACAATGCACATCCACCAACCATTTATAAACTGTGAAAGTAATTATAATAATTAATCTCATAATCAGAGAGAAATATGAAAGAATGCTGCAGGGTACAACGGGTGAATCGTCGTGAATATAACAAAGAAGATCAGGGCAAAAACCGGAAAAAATAGAATAGTGTAAATAATTACAATCCCACATCTCTGAAATATGGAGAGATGCTGAAGGTGAATATATCGATGAAAATGAGGAGAACAGTTGGAACGATGTAAATAGTGTAAATAATTACAATACCATATCTCTGAAATATGGATTGGTGTAAGAGGTGAATACCTCGATGAAAACGAGGACAACCAGTCAAATTGATGTAAATAGTATAAATAAATACAATACCACATCTCTGAAATATGGATTGGTGCTGAGGGTGAATGTCCCATCTGATGAAAATGAGGACAACAGTCAAGACGATGTAAATAGTATAAATAAATACAATACCACATCTCTGAAATGTGGATTGATGCTGAAGGTGAATATTGATGAAAATGAGAGGACAACAGTCAGACGATATAAATAGTATAAATAAATACAATACCACATCTCTGAAATATGGATTGGTGCTAGAGGTGAATATATCGATGAAAATGAGGACATTATGATCGGAACGATGCAATAAGTATAAATAAATACAAAATACATCTCTGAAATATGGACAATTGCTGAAGGTGAATATATCGATGAAAATGAGGACAACAGTGGGGACGGTGTAGTGGTAATAATTTACAATACCACATCTCTGAAATATGGATTGATGCTGAAAGGTGAATATAATCATTGAAAATGAGGACAACAGTTGGAATGATGTAAATAGTGTAAATAATTTCAATCCCACATCTCTGAAATATGGATTGATGCTGAGGGTGAATATATCGATGAAAATGAGGACAACAGTTGGAATGATGTAAATAGTGTAAGTAATTACAATCATGTGAATATGGATGATGCTGAAGGTGAATATATCGATGAAAATGAGGACAACAGTCAAGTTGATATAAATAGTATAAATAAATACAATACACATCTCTGAAATATGGATTGATGCTGAAGGTGAATATATCGATGAAAATGAGGACAACAGTCGGAACGATGTAAATAGTATAAATAAATACAATACCACATCTCAAATATGGATTGATGCTGAAGGTGAATATCCTATCGATGAAAATGAGGACAACAGTCGGAACGATGTAAATAGTATAAATAAATACAATACCACATCTCATGAAATATGGATTGATGCTGAAGGTGAATATATCGATGAAAATGAGGACAACAGTCGGAACGATGTAAATAGTGTAATCATTCACAATACCACATCTCTGAAATATGGATTGATGCTAAAGGTGAATATATCGATGAAAATGAGGACAGCAGTTGGATGATAAATAGTGTAAATAATTTCAATCCCACATCTCTGAAATATGGATTGATGCTGAAGGTGAATATATCGATGAAAATGAGGACAACGGTTGGAATGATGTAAATAGTGTAAACCATTACAATCACATGTCTGAAATATGGATTGATGCTGAAGGTGAATATATCGATGAAAATGAGGACAACAGTGGAGCAAATCATATAGTGTAAATAATTACAATCCCACATCTCTGAAATATGGATTGATGCTAAAGGTGAATATATCGATGAAAATGAGGACAACAGTCGGAACGATGTAAATAGTATAAATAAATACAATGCCACATCTAAAATGGTTGATGCTGAAGGTGAATATATCGATGAAAATGAGGACAACAGTGAACATTGTAAACCAAACAAATAGACACTGGTTTATCTAAATATGGATTGATGATGGTGAATGTATCTTGATGAAAATGGGACCATGAAAGTCGGAACGTGTAAATAGTATAAATAAATATAATACATGTCTCTGAAATATGGACGATGCTAAAGGTGAATATATCGTGATGAAAAATGAGATTATTAGTCGGAACGGTATAAATAGTACAAATAATTATAATACTTCATCTCTGAGAAAATAAGTTGGTTTTAAAGGGTAAATGCCGGTGAAAATGGGACAACAGTCAGGTTGATGTAAATAAATCATAATCATTCTGTCTATCTCTGAAATATGGATTAGTGCAGGAGAATATCTCGAAAAATGAAATATGGTCGAACGATATAAATGATAATCATTATAATCACATGTAAGATATGGATAGGTGAAAGGTGAATATATATCGATAATGGGTGATAGTGAACGATGCAAATAGTACAAACAATTACAATACCATCTCAAATATAGATTGATACAAGTGAATATATCAGTAATAAGGACAAAGTGAAACGACGCAATCATTTTCAAATAATTTTGTCTATCTGAAATATGGATTGGTGCTTGGGAAATATCTCGATGAAAATGAGACAAGTCAGATGATGTAATAGCTAAATAATTACAATCCTGCCGAAATATGGACGATGCCGAAGCAAATTATATCGAGAAGTAGGTCAACAATCGGACGTGTAAATAGTATAAATAATTTTATTATCTCTAAATATGGTTGTGCAAGAAATAATATGATATATATCGTGAAAAAAAAAAAAAAAAAAAAAAAAAGGTAAATAGTACTAAATAATTACAATACCACATCTCTGAAATATGGATTGGTGCTGAAGGAGAATATCTCGATGAAAATGAGGACAACAGTCGGAACGATGTAAATAGCGTAAATAATTACAATCCCACATGTGTCTGAAATATGGATAGATGCTGAAGGTGAATATATCGATGAAAATGAGGACAACAGTCGGAACGATGTAAATAGTATAAATAATTACAATACCCACATCTCTGAAATATGGATTGATGCTGAAGGTGAATATATCGATGAAAATGAGGACAACAGTCGGAACGATGTAAATAGTGTAAATAATTACAATACCACATCTCTGAAATATGGATTGATGCTGAAGGTGAATATATCGATGAAAATGAGGACAACAGTCGGAACGATGTAAATAGTGTAAATACTTACAATACCACATCTCTGAAATATGGATTGATGCTGAAGGTGAATATATCGATGAAAATGAGGACAACAGTCGGAACGATGTAAATAGTGTAAATACTTACAATACCATATCTCAGGAATATGGATTGATGCTGAAGGTGAATATATCGATGAAAATGAGGACAACAGTCGGAACGATGTAAATAGTGTAAATACTTACAATACCACATCTCAGAAATATGGATTGATGCTGAAGGCGAATATATCGATGAAAATGAGGACAACAGTCGGAACGATGTAAATAGTGTAGGCCCGCACAATGCCACATCTCAGAAATATGGATTGATGCTGAAGGTGAATATATCGATGAAAATGAAGAGAACAGTTGGAACGATGTGAATCTTGTAAATAATTTCATCACCACATCTCTGAAATATGAATTCCTGCTGAAGGTGAATATATCGATGAAAATGAGGACAACAGTCGGAACGATGTAAATAGTGTAAATAATTACAATACCACATCTCTGAAATATGGATTGATGCTGCAGGTGAATATATCGATGAAAATGAGGAGAACAGTTGGAATGATGTAAATAGTGTAAATAATTACAATAAAACATCTCTGAAATATGGATTGATGCTGATGGTGAATATAGCGATGAAAATGTGGACAACAGTTGGAACGATGTAAATAGTGTAAACAATTTCAATACCATATCTCTGATATATGGATAGATGCTGAAG
Organism: Ascarosepion bandense; assembly: GCA_037127315.1. Classification (NCBI taxonomy): domain Eukaryota; kingdom Metazoa; phylum Mollusca; class Cephalopoda; order Sepiida; family Sepiidae; genus Ascarosepion; species Ascarosepion bandense. The sequence continues at coordinate 200,716 of JBBBDQ010030045.1, forward strand.
TTGAATATATCGATGAAAATGAGGAGAACGGTTGGAACGATGTAAATATTGTAAATAATTATAATACCACATCTCTTAAATATGGATTGATGCTGAAGGTGAATATATCGATGAAAATGAGGACAACAGTTGGAACGATGTCAATATTGTAAATAATTTCATCATCACATCTCTGCAATATGAATTGATGCTGAAGGTGAATATATCGATGAAAATGAGGAGAACGGTTGGAACGATGTAAATATTGTAAATAATTATAATACCACATCTCTTAAATATGGATTGATGCTGAAGGTGAATATATCGATGAAAATGAGGACAACAGTCGGAACGATGTAAATAGTGTAAATACTTACAATACCACATCTCTGAATTATGGATTGATGCTGAAGGTGAATATATCGATGAAAATGAGGACAACAGTCGGAACGATGTAAATAGTGTAAATACTTACAATACCATATCTCAGGAATATGGATTGATGCTGAAGGTGAATATATCGATGAAAATGAGGACAACAGTCGGAACGATGTAAATAGTGTAAATACTTACAATACCACATCTCAGAAATATGGATTGATGCTGAAGGCGAATATATCGATGAAAATGAGGACAACAGTCGGAACGATGTAAATAGTGTAAATACTTACAATACCACATCTCAGAAATATGGATTGATGCTGAAGGTGAATATATCGATGAAAATGAGGAGAACAGTTGGAACGATGTAAATCTTGTAAATAATTTCATCACCACATCTCTGAAATGTGAATTCCTGCTGAAGGTGAATATATCGATGAAAATGAGGACAACAGTCGGAACGATGTAAATAGTGTAAATAATTACAATACCACATCTCTGAAATATGGATTGATGCTGAAGGTGAATATATCGATGAAAATGAGGAGAACAGTTGGAATGATGTAAATAGTGTAAATAATTACAATAAAACATCTCTGAAATATGGATTGATGCTGATGGTGAATATAGCGATGAAAATGTGGACAACAGTTGGAACGATGTAAATAGTGTAAACAATTTCAATACCATATCTCTGATATATGGATAGATGCTGAAGGTGAATATATCGATGTAAATGAGGAGAACGGTTGGAACGATGTAAATATTGTAAATAATTATAATACCACATCTCTTAAATATGGATTGATGCTGAAGGTGAATATATCGATGAAAATGAGGACAACAGTTGGAACGATGTCAATATTGTAAATAATTTCATCATCATATCTCTGAAATATGGATAGATGCTGAAGGCGAATATGTCGATGAAAATGAGGACAACAGTTGGAACGATGTGAATAGTGTAAATATTTATAATACAACATCTCTGAAATATGGATTGATGCTGATAGTGAATATATCGATGAAAATGAAAAGAACAGTTGGAATGATGTAAATAGTGTAAATAATTACAATAAAACATCTCTGAAATATGGATAGATGCTGAAGGTGAATATATCGATGAAAATGAGGAGAACAGTCGGAACGATGTAAATAGTGTAAATAATTAAATACCATATCTCTGCAATATGGAAAGATGCTGAAGGTGAATATATCGATGAAAATGAGGACAACAGTCGGAACGATGTAAATAGTGTAAATACTTACAATACCACATCTCAGAAATATGGATTGATGCTGAAGGCGAATATATCGATGAAAATGAGGACAACAGTCGGATCGATGTAAATAGTGTAAATACTTACAATACCACATCTCAGAAATATGGATTGATGCTGAAGGTGAATATATCGATGAAAATGAGGAGAACAGTTGGAACGATGTAAATCTTGTAAATAATTTCATCACCACATCTCTGAAATGTGAATTCCTGCTGAAGGTGAATATATCGATGAAAATGAGGACAACAGTCGGAACGATGTAAATAGTGTAAATAATTACAATACCACATCTCTGAAATATGGATTGATGCTGAAGGTGAATATATCGATGAAAATGAGGAGAACAGTTGGAATGATGTAAATAGTGTAAATAATTACAATAAAACATCTCTGAAATATGGATTGATGTTGATGGTGAATATAGCGATGAAAATGTGGACAACAGTTGGAACGATGTAAATAGTGTAAACAATTTCAATACCATATCTCTGATATATGGATAGATGCTGAAGGTGAATATATCGATGAAAATGAGGACAACAGTTGGAACGATGTGAATAGTGTAAATATTTATAATACAACATCTCTGAAATATGGATTGATGCTGATAGTGAATATATCGATGAAAATGAGGAGAACAGTTGGAATGATGTAAATAGTGTAAATAATTACAATACCATATCTCTGAAATATGGAAAGATGCTGAAGGTGAATATATCGATGAAAATGTGGACAACAGTTGGAACGATGTAAATAGTGTAAACAATTTCAATACCATATCTCTGAAATATGGAAAGATGCTGAAGGTGAATATATCGATGAAAATGTGGACAACAGTTGGAACGATGTAAATAGTGTAAACAATTTCAATACCATATCTCTAAAATATGGATTGATGCTGAAGGTGAATATATCGATGAAAATGAGGAAAACAGTCGGAACGATGTAAATAGTATAAATAATTACAATACCACATCTCTGAAATATGGATTGATGCTGAAGGTGAATATATCGATGAAAATGAGGACAACAGTCGGAACGATGTAAATAGTATAAATAATTACAATACCACATCTCTGAAATATGGATTGGTGCCGAAGGTGAATATCTCGATGAAAATGAGGACAACAGTCGGAACGATGTAAATAGCGTAAATAATTACAATCCCACATGTCTGAAATATGGATAGATGCTGAAGGTGAATATATCGATGAAAATGAGGACAACAGTCGGAACGATGTAAATAGTGTAAATAATTACAATACCACATCTCTGAAATATGGATAGATGCTGAAGGTGAATATATCGATGAAAATGAGGACAACAGTCGGAACGATGTAAATAGTGTAAATAATTACAATACCACACCTCTGAATATGGATTGATGCTGAAGGTGAATATATCGATGAAAATGAGGACAACAGTCGGAACCATGTAAATAGTGTAAATACTGACAATACCACATCTCAGAAATATGGATAGATGCTGAAGGTGAATATATCGATGAAAATGAGGACAACAGTCGGAACGATGTAAATTGTGTAAATAATTACAATACCACATCTCTGAAATATGGATTGATGCTGAAGGTGAATATATCGATGAAAATGAGGACAACAGTCGGAACGATGTAAATAGTGTAAATACTTACAATACCACATCTCAGAAATATGGATAGATGCTGAAGCTGAATATATCGATGAAAATGAGGACAACAGTCGGAACGATGTAAATAGTGTAAATAATTACAATACCACATCTCTGAAATATGGATTGATGCTGAAGGTGAATATATCGATGAAAATGAGGACAACAGTCGGAACGATGTAAATAGTGTAAATACTTACAATACCACATCTCTGAAATATGGATAGATGCTGAAGGTGAATATATCGATGAAAATGAGGAGAACAGTTGGAACGATGTAAATAGTGTAAATAATTACAATGAAACATCTCTGAAATATGGATAGATGCTGAAGGTGAATATATCGATGAAAATGAGGAGAACAGTTGGAATGATGTAAATAGTGTAAATAATTACAATAAAACATCTCTGAAATATGGATTGATGCTGATGGTGAATATAGCGATGAAAATGTGGACAACAGTTGGAACGATGTAAATAGTGTAAACAATTTCAATACCATATCTCGGAAATATGGATAGATGCTGAAAGTGAATATATCGATGAAAATGTGGACAACAGTTGGAACGATGTAAATAGTGTAAACAATTTCAATACCATATCTCTGATATATGGATAGATGCTGAAGGTGAATATATCGATGAAAATGAGGAGAACGGTTGGAACGATGTAAATATTGTAAATAATTATAATACCACATCTCTTAAATATGGATTGATGCTGAAGGTGAATATATCGATGAAAATTAGGACAACAGTTGGAACGATGTCAATATTGTAAAAATTTCATCATCACATCTCTGCAATATGGATTGATGCTGAAGGTGAATATATCGATGAAAATGAGGAGAACATTTGGAACGATGTAAATAGTGTAAATAATTACATTACCACATCTCTGAAATGTGGATTGATGCTGAAGGTGAATATATCGATGAAAATGAGGACAACAGTCGGAACGATGTAAATAGTGTAAATAATTACAATACCACATGTCTGAAATATGGATTGATGCTGAAGGTGAATATATCGATGAAAATGAGGACAACAGTCGGAACGATGTAAATAGTGTAAATAATTACAATACCACATCTCTGAAATATGGATTGATGCTGAAGGTGAATATATCGATGAAAATGAGTAGAACAGTCGGAACGATGTAAATAGTGTAAATACTTACAATACCACATCTCAGAAATATGGATTGATGTTAAAGCGAATATATCGATGAAAATGAGGACAACAGTCGGAACGATGTAAATAGTGTAAATACTTACAATACCACATCTCAGAAATATGGATTTATGCTGAAGGTGAATATATCGATGAAAATGAGGAGAACAGTTGGAACGATATAAATCTTGTAAATAATTTCATCACCACATCTCTGAAATATGAATTCCTGCTGAAGGTGAATATATCGATGAAAATGAGGACAACAGTCGGAACGATATAAATAGTGTAAATAATTACATTACCAGATCTCTGAAATATGGATTGATGCTGAAGGTGAATATATCGATGAAAATGAGGAGAACAGTTGGAATGATGTAAATAGTGTAAATAATTACAATAAAACATCTCTGAAATATGGATAGATGCTGAAGGTGAATATATCGATGAAAATGAGGAGAACAGTCGGAACGATGTAAATAGTGTAAATACTTACAATAAAACATCTCTGAAATATGGATAGATGCTGATGGTGAATATAGCGATGAAAATGTGAACAAGAGTTGGAACGATGTAAATAGTGTAAACAATTTCAATACCATATCTCTGATATATGGATTGATGCTGAAGGTGAATATATCGATGAAAATGAGGACAACAGTCGGAAGGATGTAAATAGTGTAAATAATTACAATACCACATCTCTGAAATATGGATAGATGCTGAAGGTGAATATATCGATGAAAATGAGGAGGACAGTCGGAACGACATAAATAGTGTAAATAATTATAATATCTCTGAAATCTGGAAAGTTGCTGATGGTGAATATATCGATGAAAATGTGAACAACAGTTGGAACGATGTAAATAGTGTAAACAATTTCAATACCATATCTCTGAAATATGGAAAGATGCTGAAAGTGAATATATCGATGAAAATGTGGACAACAGTTGGAACGATGTCAATATTGTAAATAATTTCATCATCACATCTCTGCAATATGAATTGATGCTGAAGGTGAATATATCGATGAAAATGAGGACAACAGTCGGAACAATGTAAATAGTATAAATAATTACAATACCACATCTCTGAAATATGGATTGGTGCTGAAGGTGAATATCTCGATGAAAATGAGGACAACAGTCGGAACGATGTAAATAGCGTAAATAATTACAATCCCACATGTCTGAAATATGGATTGATGCTGAAGGTGAATATATCGATGAAAATGAGGAGAACATATGGAACGATGTAAATAGTGTAAATAATTACAATCCCACATCTCTGAAATATGGATTGATGCTGAAGGTGAAATATATCGATGAAAATGAGGACAACAGTCGGAACGATGTAAATAGTATAAATAATTACAATATCACATCTCTGAAATATGGATTGGTGCTGAAGGTGAATATCTCGATGAAAATGAGGACAACAGTCGGAACGATGTAAATAGCGTAAATAATTACAATCCCACATGTCTGAAATATGGATTGATGCTGAAGGTGAATATATCGATGAAAATGAGGACAACAGTCGGAACGATGTAAATAGTGTAAATACTTACAATACCATATCTCTGAAATATGGATTGATGCTGAAGGTGAATATATCGATGAAAATGAGGACAACAGTCGGAACGATGTAAATAGTGTAAATAATTACAATACCACATCTCTGAAATATGGATTGATGCTGAAGGTGAATATATCGATGAAAATGAGGACAACAGTCGGAACGATGTAAATAGTGTAAATACTTACAATACCACATCTCTGAAATATGGATTGATGCTGAAGGTGAATATATCGATGAAAATGAGGACAACAGTCGGAACGATGTAAATAGTGTAAATACTTACAATACCATATCTCAGGAATATGGATTGATGCTGAAGGTGAATATATCGATGAAAATGAGGACAACAGTCGGAACGATGTAAATAGTGTAAATACTGACAATACCACATCTCAAAAATATGGATTGATGCTGAAGGTGAATATATCGATGAAAATGAGGACAACAGTCGGAACGATGTAAATAGTGTAAATACTGACAATACCACATCTCTGAAATATGGATTGATGCTGAAGGTGAATATATCGATGAAAATGAGCACAACAGTCGGAACGATGTAAATAGTGTAAATACTTACAATACCACAACTCAGAAATATGGATTGATCCTGAAGGTGAATATATCGATGAAAATGAGGACAACAGTCGGAACGATGTAAATAGTATAAATAATTACAATACCACATCTCTGAAATATGGATTGGTGCTGAAGGTGAATATCTCGATGAAAATGAGGACAACAGTCGGAACGATGTAAATAGCGTAAATAATTACAATCCCACATGTCTGAAATATGGATTGATGCTGAAGGTGAATATATCGATGAAAATGAGGACAACAGTCGGAACGATGTAAATAGTGTAAATACTTACAATACCACATCTCTGAAATATTGATAGATGCTGAAGGTGAATATATCGATGAAAATGAGGAGAACGGTTGGAACGATGTAAATATTGTAAATAATTATAATACCACATCTCTTAAATATGGATTGATGCTGAAGGTGAATATATCGATGAAAATGAGGAGAACATTTGGAACGATGTAAATAGTGTAAATAATTACATTACCACATCTCTGAAATGTGGATTGATTCGGAAGGTGAATATATCGATGAAAATGAGGACAACAGTCGGAACGATATAAATAGTGTAAATAATTACAATACCACATCTCTGAAATATGGATTGATGCTGAAGGTGAATATATCGATGAAAATGAGGACAACAGTCGGAACGATGTAAATAGTGTAAACAATTTCAATACCATATCCCTGATATATGTATATATGCTGAAGGTGAATATATCGATGAAAATGAGGAGAACGGTTGGAACGATGTAAATATTGTAAATAATTATAATACCACATCTCTTAAATATGGATTGATGCTGAAGGTGAATATATCGATGAAAATGAGGACAACAGTTGGAACGATGTCAATATTGTAAATAATTTCATCATCACATCTCTGCAATATGAATTGATGCTGAAGGTGAATATATCGATGAAAATGAGGAGGACAGTCGGAACGACATAAATAGTGTAAATAATTATAATATCTCTGAAATCTGGAAAGTTGCTGATGGTGAATATATCGATGAAAATGCGGACAACAGTTGGAACGATGTAAATAGTGTCAATAATTACAATACCACATCTCTGAAATATGGATTGATGCTGAAGGCGAATATGTCGATGAAAATGAGGACAACATTTGGAACGATGTGAATAGTGTAAATATTTATAATACAACATCTCTGAAATATTGTTTGATGCTGATAGTGAATATATCGATGAAAATGAGGAGAACAGTTGGAATGATGTAAATAGTGTAAATAATTACAATAAAACATCTCTGAAATATGGATAGATGCTGAAGGTGAATATATCGATGAAAATGAGGAGAACAGTCGGAACGATGTAAATAGTGTAAATAATTACAATACCACATCTCTTAAATATGGATAGATGCTGAAGGTGAATATATCGATGAAAATGAGGAGGACAGTCGGAACGACATAAATAGTGTAAATTATTATAATATCTCTGAAATCTGGAAAGTTGCTGAAGGTGAATATATCGATGAAAATGTGGACAACAGTTGGAACGATGTAAATAGCGTAAACAATTTCAATACCATATCTCTGAAAGATGGAAAGATGCTGAAGGTGAATATATCGATGAAAATGTGGACAACAGTTGGAACGATGTAAATAGTGTAAACAATTTCAATACCATATCTCTAAAATATGGATTGATGCTGAAGGTGAATATATCGATGAAAATGAGGACAACAGTCGGAACGATGTAAATACTGCAAATAATTACAATCCCACATCTCTGAAATATGGATAGATGCTGAAGGTGAATATATCGATGAAAATGAGGAGAACAGTTGGAATGATGTAAATAGTGTAAATAATTACAATAAAACATCTCTGAAATATGGATTGATGCTGATGGTGAATATAGCGATGAAAATGTGGACAACAGTTGGAACGATGTAAATAGTGTAAATACTTACAATACCACATCTCTGAAATATGGATTGATGCTGAAGGTCAATATATCGATGAAAATGAGGTCAACAGTCGGAACGATGTAAATAGTGTAAATACTTACAATACCATATCTCAGGAATATGGATTGATGCTGAAGGTGAATATATCGATGAAAATGAGGACAACAGTCGGAACGATGTAAATAGTGTAAATAATTACAATACCACATCTCAGAAATATGGATTGATGCTGAAGGTGAATATATCGATGAAATGAGGACAACAGTCGGAACGATGTAAATAGTGTAAATACTTACAATACTACATCTCAGAAATATGGATTGATGCTGAAGGTGAATAAATCGATGAAAATGAGGACAACAGTCGGAACGATGTAAATAGTGTAAATAATTACAATACCACATCTCTGAAATATGGATTGATGCTGAAGGTGAATATATCGATGAAAATGAGGACAACAGTCGGAACGATGTAAATAGTGTAAATACTTACAATACCACATCTCTGAAATATGGATAGATGCTTAAGGTGAATATATCGATGAAAATGAGAAGAACAGTTGGAACGATGTAAATAGTATAAATAATTACAATGAAACATCTCTGAAATATGGATAGATGCTGAATGTGAATATATCGATGAAAATGAGGAGAAGAGTTGGAATGATGTAAATAGTGTAAATAATTACAATAAAACATCTCTGAAATATGGATTGATGCTGAAGGTGAATATATCGATGAAAATGTGGACAACAGTTGGAACGATGTAAATAGTGTAAACAATTTCAATACCATATCTCTGATATATGGATAGATGCTGAAGGTGAATATATCGATGAAAATGAGGGGAACGGTTGGAACGATGTAAATATTGGAAATAATTATTATACCACATCTCTTAAATATGGATTGATGCTGAAGGTGAATATATCGATGAAAATGAGGCCAACAGTCGGAACAATGTAACACATGTAAATAATTACAATCCCACATCTCTGAAATATGGATTGATGCTGAAGGTGAATATATCGATGAAAATGAGGAGAACATTTGGAACGATGTAAATAGTGTAAATAATTACATTACCACATCTCTGAAATGTGGATTGATGCTGAAGGTGAATATATCGATGAAAATGAGGACAACAGTCGGAACGATGTAAATAGTGTAAATAATTACAATACCACATGTCTGAAATATGGATTGATGCTGAAGGTGAATATATCGATGAAAATGAGGAGAACAGTTGGAACGATGTGAATAGTGTAAATATTTATAATACAACATCTCTGAAATATGGATTGATGCTGATAGTGAATATATCGATGAAAATGAGGAGAACAGTTGGAATGATGTAAATAGTGTAAATAATTACAATACCACGTCTCTGAAATATGGATAGATGCTGAAGGTGAATATATCGATGAAAATGGGGAGAACAGTCGGAACGATGTAAATAGTGTAAATAATTACAATACCACATCTCTGAAATATGGATAGATGCTGAAGGTGAATATATCGATGAAAATGAGGAGGACAGTCGGAACGACATAAATAGTGTAAATAATTTCATCACCACATCTCTGAAATATGATTTGATGCTGAAGGTGAATATATCGATGAAAATGAGGCCAACAGTCGGAACGATGTACATAGTGTAAATAATTACAATACTACATCTCTGAAATATGGATTGATGCTGAAGGTGAATATATCGATGAAAATGAGGAGAACAGTCGGAACGATGTAACACGTGTAAATAATTACAAGACCACATATCTGAAATATGGATTGATGCTGAAAGCGAATATATCGATGAAAATGTGGAGAACAGTCGGAACTATGTAAATAGTGTAAATAATTACAATACAACATCTCTGAAATATGGATTGATGCTGAAGGTGAATATATCGATGAAAATGAGGACAACAGTCGGAACGATGTAAATAGTGTAAATAATTACATTACCACATCTCTGAAATATGGATTGATGCTGAAGGTGAATATATCGATGAAAATGAGGAGAACAGTTGGAACGATGTAAATAGTGTAAATAATTACAATACCACATCTCAGAAATATGGATTGATGCTGATGGTAAATATATCGATGAAAATGAGGACAACAGTTGGAACGATGTACATAGTGTAAATAATTATAATACCACATCTCTGAAATATGGATAGATGCTGAAGGTGAATATATCGATGAAAACGAGGAGAACAGTTGGAACGATGTCAATATTGTAAATAATTATAATACCACATCTCTGAAATATGGATAGATGCTGACGCTGAATATCTCGATGAAAATGAGGAGAACAGTCGGAACGATGTAAATAGTGTAAATAATTGCAATACCACATCTCTGAAATATGGATATATGCTGAAGGTGAATATATTGATGAAAATGAGGAGAACAGTTGGTACGATGTAAATATTGTAAATAATTACAATACCACATCTCTGAAATATGGAATGATGCTGAAGGTGAATATATCGATGAAAATGAGGACAACAAACTATAATATGATAAACAGAACCAGAAAAAATCCTAAACCAGCCAAACTCAAATCACCAAAATCCCTTAACTTTTCTTTTACTAATATCCGGGGCATTCGTACTAACTATTCTAGCGTAGAAGCTTTCCTCCACGAAAAGTCCCCTGACATCCTAACGCTCTGTGAGACTAAGCCCAACTCATCAATTCCCTCCTCTGACTTCTCAATCCTTGGTTATCTCCCCCTCTTAAGGAAGGATTCCACTGTCCACGTGCATGGGCTGGGGGTGTACGTTAGTGAACACCTCCCAATAGCTAGGGTGACATCACTCGAATATCCTGACCACCAATATTTAGATCTCCGTCTGTCACTTCTCTGTTCGGTTAGCTACCTTTTTTTTTCTTTACCGTTCTCCCTCTTCTCCTGACTGCTCCCTTCTAGATAACATTTCTGACGAGATAGATAAGGCTATTTCCTACCACCCATTTGGTCACATATTTGTATTCGGAGATCTTAACGCCCATCATTCTGAGTGGCTTAAAGACTCTGTTACTGATTCAGCGGGCATCCACGCCATGAACTTTGCTATTTCCCAATCCCTTACGCAAGTGGTGGACTTCCCCATACGCTTTCCAAGCACTCCCTCTGGACACTCCTCTCTACTAGATATATGCTTTACCTCTACACCTGACTCCTGTCAAGTATCGCAGCTTTGCCCTCTCGGCAACTCCGACCATGCTGTTGTCTCTCTCAATATTTCCACTCTCACTCCCTCCATCCCCAGGAGCCTCCTACCTATAGGACCTCCTACTGCTACCAAAAAGCTGACTGGGATGCTTTCGCGATTTCCTATGCGACGTCCATTGGGGAAAAGTGTTCGATCTCCCAGTTGATGACTGTGCCTCTGAGGTTTCGTCCTGGGTCAAAGCTGGCATTGATGCCTTTATACATACCAGGAAGTATTGTCTAAAACCTCATTCCTCTCCTTGGTTCTCTCCTGCCTGTTCGGCCGCCATTGTCCACAGGAACCTCTGCTTCCGACTATTCCGGAGACAGTCATCTGATCACAATAGGCGCCTATTCACGTCTGCTCGTAATGAGTGCAAGAGAATCCTGAATGACGCCAAGCGGTTGTTTGCCGAGAGAATGAGACAGCGCATAGCTGACTGCAAGTTCGGCTTCAAGGACTATTGGCGGTTATGCAAATGGGTGCTGAACAATAGCAAATCCTCAATCCCTCCTTTAATCAATGAATTTGAGGTTCTCACGTCATCTGCGGACAAAGCTGAGTGCTTTGCTTGCAGATTCTCATCCAACTCCAAATTTGACTCATCTGGAGTACTCTCACCTGACTTCCCTACTAGAACTGAGGCTAAACTGTACGACGTATATATTACCCAGACAGTAGTACCCCGAGTAATTTCAAAACTTGACCCCTATAAGGCCTGGGGTGGCGATGGAATCCCGGTGATAGTCCTTAAGAAGTGTGCTCCTGAACTCTCCCCTGTCCTCTCTAAACTGTATAACTACTGCCTTTCTGCTTTCTGTTTTCCTGCGTACTGGAAATTCTCTTCAGTCGTTCATATATTTAAGAACTGTGGTGAACCCTCGGACCCATCCAATTATCGCCCTATCTGCCTTCTATCAATTTTCGGGAAAGTGTTCGAGGTTATGAACGTACAGATGTTGTAGGTGTAATCTTTTTGTAGAATTTTTTAGATAGAGGTTTCTCTTTGTAGTTCGAATATTCTTCGTCGCCAGTGTTATGACCGAAGGGCCAAAGAAAGATAACACGACTCGGATATAAGGTTGAATTGTATATTCTCGGAAAACGTAGTACAAAGATACACTTAAATTGGAGAGTACTTTTTGTTTCAGGCGTCCTGACTCACTCATTCACTCACTCTGTGGCTACTACTCAGTGACGGTATTTACCAACCTTCCCACGCAAGGCTAGATGTGACACAAGGTCATTTTATAGTGGATCTTCCCGGCCATATAGCCGGGCCACAAATGTCTGTCTATTATTACCGAGTCGTGATTCTACCCTTCGGCGGAACCACGACTGGGTTAGTGCTCTGTGCTCGGAAGCAGAGAGCGCCCTCTACCCGAAGGCAGAGTGCTGACAGTGTCATAGTAACAGCAGCAAATGCTACTACTCAGTGACTATATTTAGTTGTCACTCCCACTAAGGGCAACAGTTTTTTACAGTTACATTAAGAGGCCACTTTACAGTAAGAAGCGAACCGTTTTTACAGTTACATTAAGAGGCCACTTTATATTAAGAGGCGAACCGTTTTTACAGTTATATTAAGAGGCCACTTTACATTAAGAGGCGAACCGTTTTTACAGTTACATTAAGAGGCCACTTTATATTAAGAGGCGAACCGTTTTTACCGTTATATTAAGAGGCCACTTTACATTAAGAGGCGAACCGTTTTTACAGTTACATTAAGAGGCCACTTTACATTAAGAGGCGAACCGTTTTTACAGTTACATTAAGAGGCCACTTTATCTTAAGAGGCGAACCATTTTTACAGTTACATTAAGAGGCCACTTTATATTAAGAGGCGAAATCAGAAATGCAGAATTTCGGGGGATTTTAGCTCACAATTTCTTTTGAACTCCAGCTACTCGCTCTTTTGATCCCTAACCAATTGGCTGTACTTTCTGCTGTTTCGGTTATGGACTTGAGTGCTTTCCTTTTTTTTGACTCCCACTATACCAATATCAGTTAAGGCTTTGCTTAAGGACCTTGCTGCAAATCCTCTAGTCTCCACTTCTATCGGAGTGCAGCTAGCCCTCCAGCCTTTAACCCTGCAACTCTCCAGCAGTTCATCGTATTTTAACTTCTTCCTTTCATGGGCTTCTTCTGCGTTTTCCTCTCAGGGGACCGTCAGTTCCCACAACACTATCTTCTTCAAATTATGTGAGAAGAAAACTATATCTGGGCGAAGTTTTGTGGTGGCAATTTGCTCTGGGAATTTCAATCTCGAGCCTATATCGGCCCTTAGTTCCCAACCTGTTGCAGGAGATAACAGGTTTGGTTTTACTTTCCTATTTTGTGGGATTTTCGCGAGAGAGATATATAGATGGAGGCTGGAGCGTAGAACTGCCGAAACGTCCTGAATATGACAAAGAAGATGAGGACAACAGTTTGAACAATGTAAATAGTGTAAATTATTAAAATACCTCTTCTAAGAGATATAGACACATGTTGAATGTAAATATGGCCATAAAATGAGAACAACTATCCGAATGGCGTAAATAATGTAAATAATTTGAATATCTCCATCTCCGAAATAGAAACAGATATAGAAAAATGTCGGAGCGTAGAACGGCCGAAATGTCGTTAATATGGCAACGAAGATGAGGACAGCAGTCTGAACAATGTCAGGCAGTAAGGTGTCATACGTGATACACGCCTTGGGCGATCATGTCTCGAAAGTGACATGACTGACTGTGCAGAATATTATACCACAGTAGGTTGCAATTGCTTTCTGCGGTTGACTGTTTGCCAGCCAATGCTATAGAACCCAATTTGTCCTATTATTTAATCCATAACTGGAGGGAAGAGATGGATTAATACATTTCCCAAGGGTATTTGCATGTAAGTGAATGCAAGGAATTCAACTGGAATTCGAACTTAGCTCCTCGATTTGCCGTTCCGAGTCGATATCCACTGCACCACAATAAGTAGTGTAAATAATTACAATATCTAATCTTAAACTGTCGTTCTCATCTTCGTTGACATATTCACAACGTTTCAGCTGTTGTACGCTTTATCAAGGTTCACCAAGTACGAACATTGTATACGTTAAAAGATCAGGTGTCATACAAGGCACATCATCCCCCTGTGAAGGTAGTTATCCACATTAGTTCACATCAGCTGAGTGCCTCTGAAGAGTTAGTGCTGAATAAGGGTTTTTTAGTTCGTTACAACCATCAATATACCATATTCAATATACCATATTCGAACATCACTGCCTGAATCGAGGACCTAATCCTGAACATTCCTCGGGCTCAAGCAGATGAACTAAAATGGAAAATGAGACAGTCACTAGAGAATGTCAAGCCACCCAAATAAAATATCACGAGGAGGAACCTGCTAGCAATACCCGACAGAGGCATGACAATCCCATCATACTATCAGCTGACAAAGGCAATTCGACTGTAGCGATGGATAAAACAGAATACATTAAAACAAGAATCTATTAGAAATGGTCAGTCAGTTAAGTGCCATACGTGATACACGCTTGAGCGATCATATCTCGAAAGACATGAATAACTGGGCAGAAGATTATCCCACAGTAGGTTGCCATTGCTTTCTGCGGTAGACTGGTTGCCGACCAACGCTATAGAACCCAATCTGTCCTGTTATTTAACCCACAACTGGAGGGAAGAGACAGATTAATACCTTTCCCAAAGGTATTTGCGCGTATATGATTGCAACGAATTCAACTGGAATTCGAACTCGGCTCTCCAATTTCTCGTTCCGAGTCGATATCCTCTGGACCACAACGCACAATGGTAGCTATAGTAAAAATACAACGCTGAAAATAGAACAGTTGTCGCGCCTCCTGATCAGGAACTTTTCCAACCCAGAGCATACAGGCATTTGTCTCAATGTTGCCGCAAGCTACCTCATATATATTGTTTCTCCAAAATTCAAAAAAACGATATTCCGTTAATGCCAATTATTTGTTAGTCACCAAGGCTCTGTGTGCCACCCACTAATTCACTTTCTTCTGGATATAATTGACCCATTATTAGGAAAACCACTATCAACTTTCCGAATTTCCGCTCACTTCGTTGGATTAATCAAAGAATCTCCCATCCAATCCAATCAAATAGTGAATTTGTTCATCACAGTGGAAGCACTATCGGTAATCATGGACAAACTGGCCTCGGATTCATCCCGAAGTACCAATATACCAATAGATAACCTGATGGAGATGCTGACTTTCTGTTCACAAACAACACACTTCGGAATGGGATCAGACATATATCGTTATGATGAGGGCTTAGCAATGGGCTCGCCATTATCACCATCACTGGATAACGTTCGAGCCTACCCTCTTCATCTCAAAAGAACAACTCCAGTCGTTTGATCACTTGTAGTTGCTTTGGTAAAGCAATGGTGTGTCGAATTTGTACAGAGAGGTAAGTGATTTGCAGTTATCTTTTATGATGTCACTGTGTATTACCAAGGACACCTTACTCTCCTATCACTGTGTATCTTTAGTGATCCACCCCACTCTCTCACCGTGTGTCCCTAAAGACCCCCTACTCCTCTCTCACCATGTATCCTTAAGGACCTTTACTCTCACCTCACATTGCTTAGGTTAACTTATTTTTCTTTTTCTTCATCTCTTGTTATTGCTTGATTTTTCACAAATTGTTCTTCATTTTTGAAATTCTTAAATATATCATTGTCATTATTCTATGGATTAGTATCTTCATCACTTAGTGAGTTTGTTCACCAAGGTACCCACAAAGGTGGCACTATTAGTAGTCAGGGACAGACTGGCCTCGAACTCATCCCTAGAAGAACATACCTGTATACCAATAGATAACCTGATGGAGAGGCTGACTTTCTGTATACAATCAACACACTTCGGAATGGGATCAGACATATATCGGTATGATGAGGGCTTAGCAATAGGCTAACTTCTGCCCAGTCAGTCATGTCTCAAAAGAGACATGATCGCCCAAGCATGTATCACGTGTGGTATTTAACTGACTGAATCATTTCACCCCAAGCAAGACAATAAAAACCATTGAGATGTAAGGTGTTACTAAGTGTGAGAAGGTGTCATTGAAAAGAAAGGACAATAAAAGAACAGAAATCAAGACAATAGCAGATGATGACATTGCACTTAAATTTTGGAAGATCATAGTTGATAGGAAAGCAAGATGCCAGAAGAGAGCTTCACAAGTGAAAAATGTAATGGAAGAAACTATTAGTATAGAACTTATATTAGCAATGATTATATCTAGCAATTTCAACAATCACATGAGACCTAGTTGCCAATCTAGTACTGCACTGATATTGATCCACCTGAAGAACCAAAGAGCAAAAGTCATACAAATAATTACCATCAAAATATTTATAAAAATGGCATAGGGATACTATGTTATGGCAATATGAAAGTGACTAAACCCGAGATGTCGAGTCAAGACTAAGGAAATTGCAGATTCTTCATTGAATTTTCTTAAGAACCTCTAGATACATAGCAAAAGCACTCGACCATATGTGGCAGCAATGTTCAATATATGGATGAATGATAGATTTATAAACATACAAGATGGATTCAGGCTAGAGTAATATATAGTGAACCAACTTTCCAGGCAGTAGACCTAGTAATTAATTCAACATAAAACAGAAATTCAAATTTGACCTGGGACCATGCAATCGTCAAAACAAGACGGCAATGTTATGTCTACGGCCCGTCAATCAATTTGTTTACTTTTCCGACAAAAGTAAATGTATTCTTCTCATTCTATTCAATTTCAGAGAATTTTCTTCTTATCTTTTAAATCAATAAAAAAAAAAATGAATACCAGCCATCTGGAAACAGGGTTACACAATGAGTTGCCCTCATGTAGGTTAGCATGCTAACAACCTTAGTAAGCAAAAAAAGATGACTAAAGATAACAGTTTCATTTTGGATGAGCTAAAGTTAGCAAGCTGTTTCTTGCCCCAAATAACAACAGGTTGCAGAACTGGTGACACTGGGAAGGTCCTTTATGAGAATAAGAAAAAAGTAGATCCAAGGATAGAGCCCTGGGGAAACCCATATTAAGGCTAAAAGATCTAGAAGAGTGGCCATTCAAGACGATTTTGATTATGTGATTTGATAAAAAGATTGAATCAAATCAAAATTTGCCCCCAAACATCATAACCTTTTAGCTTGTGAAGACAAGTATGCCAAACACTGTCAAATGCCTTCAAAATATGTAAAGCAATAGCTTCACCATTCTTATCTGAAGCTTGATATACTTTTTCAGAAGTAACTATTAATACTTTGATGATTGACCTAGAGAAGCAAAAGCCATACTGTCTGAAAGTTTTCAGAGTTAATTAAAGCCACCAGTAATTTGCCAAAAACAAATAAAAAACAAATAAGTTGATAGTTCCAAAGGTCAGATGGTTTATTTAACTTTATTGAAACTAGAGAAATTAATTTTTTGGGATTTAAGCAGCAAAGCAAGAAGCAGCAAGGTATTTGATGTAGAGTTTACAGAGAACAGGAAACAGTTTAGAATTACTTTAGGACACTTGCAGTGATGCCATCAACACTGCATGCTTTGTGGGTATCATGTTTGAATATGATAACAGAAACTATATATAGAATTATGTGTATATCATGCAGTAGAGACTTGGCTCTAGGTAGAAAGCCAGGCAAAGATGCACCTGATAATTCAAGAGTAGAAATTGAAGAAAATTCATGAGCAAAGCATTCTGCTTCATCAACAATAGATAAACGCACTTCAAATTGACTGAAGAGAGGTGGAAAACTTATTTAAAACACTCTTACGGAGTTGATAGTAGTCCCAAGTACAAAACTATATATATATATATATATATATATATATATATATATTTCTTTTTTCTTTTCTTTTTTAAGCATTTCACCCCAAGCAAGGCATTCCACTGCCACTATTGCGCTTGAGGCTACATAGGGGGAGGAAAATAGGAAGAGTGGTTAGATATAGGAAATGTCAGAAGCGGGGTGATAGATACTTGGGTGGGTAGGAAGAGTGTTTGAAAGAATGGAAGTTAGTGTGTTTGAAAGAATGGAAGTTAGTTTGTTAGGTGTCTATTGACCTTACATTTAAACTCCTGGAGATTGTAGCCGTCGGGGAAGCAGTCATGTGGAAAAGAATTCCACAGTCGGGAAGTGCGAGAAAAGAAACTGTTGGAGTAGAAGCTGCGGTTGCATTTTATCGGTTTCACTGTAAAAGGGTGGGATCTAGTTGCTAATCTAGTATCTCGTGCAAATTCGAACCTAGGGGGCACTAGTGATCTAAGTTCATCGGAGCAGAAGCCGTGAAAGTATTTATAGAAGATACACAGGGAAGCCACGTCGCGCCGGTGAGAGAGAGTCTGCAGGCGGTCTGCTAAGTCGGTATCGATCACACTACAGACCCTCCGCTGTACCTTGTCTAGAAGCCCAAGGAGAATAGCAGGAGCACCCGACCAGATATTGCAACAGTATTCAATGCACGGGCGGATGGTGGATTTATAAATGTGCAGGATAGATTCAGACGGAAAAAACCTCCGGGCACTGCACAGAGAACGGATTTAGCAATGGATTCGATATAGTCATTCCACTTGAGGTCTGCTGAGAGTGTGAGACCAAGGAGGCGAAGTGTTTTACTCTCTGGGAGGCAAGCCTGGTTCATGCTAATAGGAAGTAGGTGCGATTGTCTAAGATGATTAATTGATAGTAGCTTCGTTTTAGAAGCATTAAAATTTACAAGCCATTTCTTACCCCAGTCCACTACGGATTGGAGGTCCTTTCCAAGCTCGGCTGCAAGGTTAGCTTTGTCGCCCGCACCAGTTCTTTGGTCGAGGCGAGAATAAACTGTGGTGTCATCGGCGTACATACCTACTTGGGATCTTATGGTATCAGGGAGATCATTAATGTAGATCAGAAAGAGCGTAGGACCTAGTATAGAGCCTTGAGGGACACCCGCGTTATATATATATGTAGTGTATCGAGGCAGCAAATAATTTTCTAAACATATACTGTTAAATATAAGAGACAATGAATGTCTATTATGTTTAATCATGAGCCGTTCTAAACTTCGTATTATGGGTTTAATTTCATTTGAAAATAAAGCCAAAAATTCTCCAACATTTGGATACTTTTTTATTAATTTGACTCTAAATTTGAATACATGGCTCTGTTGGCATTTCGCGCTATCACGCGGTGTGACGTCATAGAACCGCATTGCAAATCTGCGAACTGCGTTTGTTATTTTTAGTAACCTTTGCCGTTGCCTAGCGGAGTTTTATGTCAACACAATAAAATCATCGGTGATGGTGGATGCTATTGTGTTACCGTCTTGGTGACCCCTCTGAAGATGGTTCATGTGAGCCGAAAGCTTAGAACCAAATTAATAAAAATCTATCCAAATGTAGAATTTTTGTCTTTATTTTCAACTGAAATTAAAGCCCAAATACGACGTTTAGAACGGCTCATGATTAAACATAATAGACATTCATTGTCTCTTATATATTGTTAGGGCGCCGCTCCTATTTGACTACATAATGGACTGTTCCCATTGCTATATATAGCAATGGTGGATTCTCTACAGGGCTAGTCGTAGAGAGTCGCTGGACGACTCTACGACACTGTCAGCTCTCTGCCTTCGGGCGGGGGGCGCTCTCTGCTTCCGAGCAGAGAGTAGTAACCCAGTCGTGGTTCCGCCGAAGGGTAGAGACACGACTGGGCAAAAATAGACAGATATTTTTTGGCTGGGCCATATAGCCCGGAAATCCCAGTTCAAACTGACCATGTGTCATATGTTGCCCTTACTGGGAGGGACGACTAAATAATGAGTCGTAGAGAGTCACTAGACTGACGACTACGACACTGTCAGCTCTCTGCCTTCGGTCGGGGGGCGCTCTCTGCTTCCGAACAGAGAGTAGTAACCCAGTCGTGGTTCCGCCGAAGGGTAGAGACACGACTGGTCAAAAATAGACAGATATTTTTTGGCTGGGCCATATAGCCCGGAAATCCCAGTCCAAACTGACCATGTGTCACATGTTGCCCTTACTGAGAGGGACAACTCAATAATGAGTCGTAGAGAGTCACTAGACTGACGACTCTACGACACTGTCAGCTCTCTGCTTACGAGCAGAGAGCAATAACCCAGTCGTTGTTCCGCCGAAGGGTAGAGGCACGACTGGGTAAAAATAGACAGACATTTTTTGGCCGAGCCAAATGGCCCGGTAATCCCAGTTAAACTGACCATTTGTCACATGTTGCCCTTACTGGGAGGGACAACTAAATAATGAGTCGTAGAGAGTCGCTGGACGACTCTACGACACTGTCAGCTCTCTGCCTTCGGGCGGGGGGGCGCTCTCTGCTTCCGAGCAGAGAGTAGTAACTCAGTCGTGGTTCCGCCGAAGGGTAGAGACACGACTGGGCAAAAATAGACAGACATTTTTTGGCCGGGCCATATAGCCCGGAAATCCCAGATATAAACTGACCATGTGTCATATGTTGCCCTTACTGGGAGGGACAGCTAAATAATGAGTCGTAGAGAGTCGTACGGGTTCGTACAGAGTCAGTGCGATATTTAGACACTCTTCCGGTGGCGTACCGGAAGTAATCACGTATACACACGTCTTACGACGGATTGGATTATTGTATCTTTTCTATTGTAAATATTACTAATCACTTCTGTACATACTAACCGTCTTTCCGCGGAATACAACTTATATTCTGATTCTGTTGTTGAGTTATTCATTTATACTTGGCGACACACATATATATATATATATATATATATATATATATATATATATATATGCTTCATTCTGTCAGTGAACAGAAACTTAGCCTCATCAAGGACATGCTTGCAATTATTACAAGTGGACACAAAGAGGCGGTTGTTGGTAAGTTGGTAGCAGACAGAAGAGTTGTGAAACAGAGATTCAGGCCTAATAGCAGAGCCAAAAGAGTGTGATTGAGTGTAATTAAAAGGACAGAGTTGTGATGCTCAACAAGAGCCAAGAGACAAGGTAAGGGACAAATCAAAAAGAAAAGAAGTATGTTGGATAGAATTATTAGGGAAAATAAGTAGGGAAAACAAGTATTTATCTGAGAAATTGAGCAACAGAACAATTTAAAGAAAACACCAGCAACATCAGTAGTATTAGTAGTAGTGTTTAAACCACTTGACATAATGAGCATTAAAATTGCAAACACAGATGTTTGCAGATGAAAGTAAAGAGAGTCATTTTTATATACTTCCATATTTTTTTCTGAAAACAAGAAAAGAAATAGCTAACAGAGTTTAATAGTGATTATGAAAAACACATAAAAGAATCATTTTATTATTCAAAAAACTTGCCATTGAAATGTTTTCATGAACATATGTGTCTGAGAATACCACTGATTTCTCTATCAGGATATCAGGAAAGCATTTCAAGGGAGACTTTCTACACTACAGAAATTGGTATAATACCACGAATGTTGTCGAAAGAAAGGTTGTCCGACTTTAGTGATTTTTTGCAAACTGGTTTAATTCTGTTATTTATAATGTCATTTATAATTTATCCGCTTCAACCTGTACAATACCCAATGTCCTTGCTTTTGAATCATTCCTAATGTTTTCAAACATTTTCAAACTGTTGTGATAAACTCCTAATGATTCTGCAAGTTCAGCTTGCACCTGACATGAATCTTCATGAAGTATTTCTCATCCATTTTTTTCACTGCGCCAGCGTGTTCTTTAACTTCAACATCCAAATCATTATTGTTGCAGCATCTAAACCAATCTACATGGTCATCATAAGTTTCAACAAGAATTCTATGTGCTTCAGCTGCAGATTTGTTTTGAATAAAGCAGTGTAGTGAAATTCCCCACAAATACACTTTCTTTGGCACTAAAATCCGACATGTTTAACGCTATGAAAAATAAAGTTATTTACACTTTGGCGAAATGACATACACTGGATTTTAAGCTTGCTTATAGTACATTCTTATAGATGTGATACCATCTGAAATTACATGCATACACTATTTACATTATTTGGACGTTATGCGTTACCGTAATGACAGTTACTAAAAGGTTAATACCAATTTTACAGATATATCGAGTATATAGGTCACACCTCATTTTTTTAAAAAACATTTTGATAAAAAAAATGAGACTTAACTGCGTGTATTTACGATACTTCTTCAGTCATGTGGGAGCATCTATTACAATGATTGCCATATTAAATGACCTGCCTTTCAGTCAAACCAGAAAGATTGCACGGTAGATATTATTATCCCCAAAACTCACTTTTTTTGTGGCTAATATTAGTCTAACTCATCTTTATCTCCTTTTGCAATCAATTGATGATCACAACAAAAGCAATTTCTGTAAGACATGAATAAAAATTTACCTAAAAAAATCTATTAAATACAACCACATTTATGAGAAAGGCAAAGCCATAGGTTCAGAGGACATTAGTGATGTACTATGATGTCTAAACAGATAAGAGATTAAAATAAGTGGTCTCTGATGTACAAAAACCCATCCCATTAAAAAAAAACGTTTTCTTTCGTATTAATTTGTATATTCGAGAAGAATGGATAATTTGTAAACTAGAACATTATATGTCCTCAATTACTGTCAATGCATAAAAGAGAATTCTCACAGCTAACAAAATTATTGGAGCTATTTATTTAAAAATTTTTCCAATAAGAAATAAAAAGAAGGATATTATTAGGCAAAATGTTTTAAAAAGTAACTCTGAAGAATTTTCCAATTTCAGTATCTGGAAAGAGCCTGAATTATCTTGAATAGATCCGGTGAAAAGACACATCCTTGTCTTACGCTCCTTTCTATCTTTGTATATCTGCTGAATTCGTTACCTGTCCGTATACAGGCGGTTCGCTGCCAGTATAGATACTTGATTACTCTTAGGTCTTTCCCAAATATATCGAAGCTGCCGAGCATCTCCAATTCTTTGTGGCATATTTTGTCGAATGCCTTTACATAATCGATAAAACATAGGTACAAGTTCTTTTTCATTTGTATTGCCTTTTGGGAGAGCATCCTAATAATAAATATGGCGTTCCTTGTTCAAGTGTCTTTGACGAACCTTCACTGTTCTCCTCCTATCTCTGGCCTGATTTGGCTTCTCGCTCTATTCATCAGGATTCGGACGATCAGTTTACTTAAAATCTACAGTAAAGGATAGGTAGACCCAACGATGAAAACAAAGAAAACTGTCACATATCCTAATCGAGAACAAGGACCACTTCTTACCTAAAACATACAGGGAGTTGTGTCAAGATTACAACAATATACCTCATATATGCAGTCTCCCTAAAATTCACTAAGATGATAATTCTCTCAGGCCAGTTGTTAGCTGCCAATGCTCTGCATGCAACCCTCTGAGTTGCTTTCTTGTGGATATAATTGACCCATTAATAGAAAAATCATGATCATATGTTCAAAAATCCACCCACTTTTTGGAAATAATCAAGAATATTCCCATTCTATTCAACCAGATAGTCAACCTGGATACGATAAGTTTGTTCACCAAGGTACCTACTGGCCTCTGAGGCATCTCTAGGAGAATGTACCAGTATACCAATAGATAACCTGATGGAGATGCTGACTTTTTGTACACAAACAACATGCTTTGAAATGTGCTGAAACATATATTGACAGGATGAAGGCTTAGTGATGTGCTTGTCATTATCACCAGCAATGGCTAACATATACATGAAATACATCAAGGAAATGGCATTAGAATTCACATCACTAAAGCCAATTCTATGACTGAGATGTGTAGATGAAACCTTCAAGAGATCAAGCTATTACTGGACCATGTAAACTCAATAAGACTAACATACGAGGTATAAACACCAGCTTTTACAGTGTCGAATCATTCCTCCGAGTCAACTCACCTGACATCCTAACCCTCTGCGAAACTAACTTTGATCGTGGAGTTCATTGCTTCGGCCCTAGTCTTGTCTTGCTCCGCTGAAATCAATAACTTAGTTTGTTCCGGTCAGAGTCAAGTCACACGAAAAAAAAAAGAAAAGAAAAGTATTTATATACAATACTTTATATAATCATTTCAGCCAAAGCAAGGCATTTTACTGCCACTGTTTTGTAGGGGGTTACATAGGAGGAAATTTATAAGAGTGATAGGTTATAGGGGGTATCAGGAAGTGGGTAAGAGAAGGATGAGAATACTGATGAGAGTGGAGTGAACAGAGAAAGGAGCATGAGAGAGAGGATGCAGGTTAGTGAGATAGGAGATGACTATTGACTTTACATTTAAATTCTTCGAGATTATAGCTGTCGGGAAAGCAAGGAAATGGAAGGGAATTCCACAGGCGGGACGTGCGAGAAAATAAGCTGATGGAGTAGACTTTGCGTTTACATTTTATTGGTTTCACAGTAAAAGGGTGGGACCTAGTTGGTAATCTTGTGGCGCGAGTAAATTCATATGTAGGGGGCACCAGGGTGCACTAGGGAGCTAAGTTCATCGGAGCAGAAGCCGTGAAAGTATTTGTAGAAGAGACATAGGGAAGTCACATTGCACTGGTGAGAAAGTAACTGTATCCGAGCTGCCAAGTCGGGATCTATCACATTACAGATTTTCTGTTGGATCTTGTCAAGGACACCCAGGTGGATAGCAGGAGTCCCCTTGGATACAAAGTTGTTAGTACTGTTATTGATGGCACAAGCAGATCTATAATCGTCATGCTGCAACTATCGACCCTTCCCGATTATTGTGACAGTGTTGTCTTGGTTTTTAACGAGACTTCTAGAACAAGGCTTTAAGTTATCTTCCGGGCGGCAAATCAGATCAGGCGATTTGGTGCTCTCTCTCTCTCTCTCTCTCTCTCTCTCTCTCTCTCTCTCTCTCTCTCTCTCTCTCTCTGTATCATGTCTCCGCCGAGTCTCTCCAGTTTGTCACTGCCGTGTGTCTAACTTCATCTCTTCACGTTGAACCCCTCTAGCAGAATATGGCTGCCCTAGACCCAGGCGCGATGAACGCGGGCCGAGCCCGCAGTTAAATGCATGTTTGCACATCTCTGTACACTCTGCACTTGGCGTAGTTTCCCCTGCCGGCCGAACCACCTCTCTCTCGGTGACCAGCCGAACTGACCCTACTCAGCGTTCTGTTAATTTATGGATCCCTGCGCAATGGCTGGGGTGAGCTATGGGAATGACAGCATTTCTTAAACAACCAATCAGGGCTCTCTTTGCAAATGTCGCAGTATGGGGGAGTTCCACCTCCCTCCTTGGAATTCTATCTTCTTTCGGTTACCTGATCAAACCCGTTTGATTTGTGAGTGCCTCACACTATCACTGCCTGAAAAGTGTGGTACGTCCTCCGCTTTCTTTGAAATTCTACTTGGCCTTCTCTTCTTTGGTCATCTGACAAAATAAGTTTCCCACATGGTAGGCACGGTCTAGCCCAAACGGCGAAATTTTAATCATCGCTCCAAAATTTATTTTTATCGTGTCATAATGTGTGGTTGGGATTTATCATTTCATTCTTTTAAAGGAAACTACAAGACCTCCTACAGAAGGTAGCGGTGTTGAGTGACAAAAAAGGTCTACAAATAAACTTTAAGAAAACTGAATGCATGGTCATCAGCAAAAGGTGCAACCCAAAATGCCAAATACAGGCGGGGGATACCAGAATAAAGCAGGTACAAAAATTTAAATACCTAGGAAGTGTTCTAACAGGAGAAGGAAAGTGCGACACAGAGATCCGAAGACGAATTGGCATGGCAAAGAAAAGAGTGCTGGATTGCTATGTGATGTCAGTTCTTCAATACGGCAGTGAATGCTGGACAATATCATCGAAAATGAGGGCAAAACTGGAAGCAGCGGAGATGTGGTTCTAAAGAAGGATGCTGCGGGTATCGTGGACCGAGCATGTAAGCAACGACGAGGTGTTGGAAAAGAATGGCAACGAAAAGGAAATTAATACTGAGCATCAGGAAGAGACAACTGAAGTTCCTGGGACACGCAGTGAGGAAGGAAAGCCTGGAGAACCTGATACTGACTGGCTTGCCTGGTCTTAAAGTGAGTTTTTATCAAACGACCGAATTTCTCTCCCAGTGGCCGCCTTGCATTGAATGATCGTAAAAATATTATCTAAGCCGGCCTCTCGTTTTTAATGGTCGTAAAAATATTATCTATTCTTTTTTTGGTGGTCCTTAGAATATGCCGTCGCTTATTCCAGTCTTAACTAAAACAAGATAATCCCTTCGTATTTTTCCTTTTCCATTTCCCTCTGCGACTGACGATAAACTCTAATTACCATTTTCTTCTGTTTATCTTCGTCTGGACATCAGTATATCTTCAGTCTGTAGAAAATTAGTGTTTTTTCTACCTTCTAATTGCGTTGTGGTGCACTGGATATCGGCTCGGAACGAGAAATCGGGGAGCGGAGTTCGAATTCCAGCTGAAGTCATTGCATTCACTTACGCGCAAATACCCTTTGGAAGGGTATTAATCCGTCTCTTCCTTCCAGTTATGGGTTAAATAACAG
The DNA here is from genome assembly GCA_037127315.1 of Ascarosepion bandense. Lineage (NCBI taxonomy): Eukaryota > Metazoa > Mollusca > Cephalopoda > Sepiida > Sepiidae > Ascarosepion > Ascarosepion bandense. The sequence continues at coordinate 228,040 of JBBBDQ010030045.1, forward strand.
GATAGATTGGGTTTTATAGCCTTGGTCGGCAACCAGTCTACCGCAGAAAGCAATGGCAACCTACTGTGGGATAATCTTCTGCCCAGTCAGTCATGTCTCTTTCGAGACATGATCGCCCAAGCGTGTATCACGTATGGCACTTAACTGACTGAATTGTTCCCTAATTTACTCGCGCCTGTCACAGTAGCTCCTATTTTTAAAATGACTTATAAAATCGGACATTTTTTTTTATGATCGTTTCACTCCAAGCAAGGGAGTACTGCCACTGGTGCGCAGTGGGTAACATAAGAGGAGAGTGAAAAGGAACAGGTCACAGTAGATGTCGGAGAATGGGTAAGACAAGGATGGAATCACTTGTGTGAAGAAAGCTGCATGAGAGTAGGGAGATAAACTAGATACAGTGGGCGTCGGAGAAGTCAAGGAGATAAGAGATAGCAATTGACGTTACATTTAAACTCTTGGTGATTGTAGCTATCAGGGAAGCAAATAAACGGAAGGAAGCTCCACAGGCGGGAAGCGCGAGAAAAGAAGTTGTCAGAGTAGAAGTTGCGGTTACATTTGATTGTTTTCATTGTACAAGAGTGATATCTTGTTGCCAGTCTAGTAGGTTGACTAAATTCGCACAGAGGTGGGCACCAGGGAGTAGAAGGCGTGAAAATAATTGTAGAAGAGACAGAGGGAAGCCACATCTCGTCGATGAAAAAGTGACTGGAGTCGAGGAGTCAGGTCGGGATCAATTAAAATGCAGGTTCTCTTTTGGATTTTGTAGAGAAAAAAACCGATATGAATAGTGACCGCAGTATTCAATGCACGGGCGGATGGTTGATTTGTATATGTGTAAGATAGATTCAGACGAGAAAAACTTCCTGAACCGACAGATTCACCCAATCTTCCTAGCAGTAGATTTAGCTATTGATTCAATGTAGTCGTTGCACTTGAGGTCGGCTGTGAGATTTAGGCCGAGGAGGTGCAGTGTATTGCTTTCAGGGAGACTAGCCTGATCCATGCTGATGGTGTGTAGAAGCGATTCTTTATGGTGGTTAAAGGATAGCAGCTTCGTTTTGGAAATATTAAAATTTACGAGCCATTTCTTAACCGAGTTCACCACAAATTGGATGTTCTTTTCAAGATCAGCAGCGAGGTTTCCCTTGTCATTTTCAGCAGATTTCTTATCGAGTCGGGAGTAAATGATGGTATCGTCAGCGTAGATGCTTACTTGGGATCTGATTACATCAAGAAATCGTTCATGAAGATCAGAAAAAGCGTAGAACCTAGGATAGAGCTTACAACAGGGAGACTAAAAATTGTGTTCCAAGTGACTTCATAAAAGAAATCACAGAACGTCTCCCAACCAGCTCTTTGATAGCAGTAGGATATTCTGCAGGTAGGAGGTTCCTGGATACAGAGTAGGAGTGGAAGATATTAACAGAAGCCACGGCATGATCAGTGTTGTCAATGGGGCAGAGCTGCATGCCATGGCAAGTGTCATGCATAAAAGTGAAACGGAGATCTAGCAGTGAGCCGATCCATTAGGGTTATTGGGGAAACGCGTGAGAAAATCCATCACTTGCGTGAGAGATTGAGTGATTGAAAAGTTCATGGTGTGGCAGGAGGGGTCACCACTGTAGCTGTAGAGACGGTTATCCATGTCTGGTACAAGGTCAATTTAAAAATATAGTCAACAATCCCCATAACTTAAGGATTTATCAGATATCATCGGAATTATCAGAAGGTGGATTTGTCGAAGAATAAAAGTATATCTTTTGTATTTTAAATAGAAATTTATTAATAGAACAGAATAACATGAATTGGTAGAAGTTAAACGTTCAATAAGAAACAGTAGTAAGGAGTTAAGGGTATCAAGAGTTCGTAGTAGTAACTTGTGTGCATGTATGTATGAGCGTTATCTTTGGGTAGGAATGTCTTTGAAGTTATCGCTCAGTCTTAACGGGTTCCGTTCGGTTATCAAGTATAACAAAAGATAGACTGATGAACAATGAAGAGGAAGGAGATGAGAGAGAAAGAGAGAGGTAATAATAATAACGATCGCTTGACGTTTGTCAACGGACGTGTTAATTACGCTCGTATTCTTTTCTCTGGGGACAGTCGAACTTGGTCCGTCCTTTATTTCGTTTGTGAGGCTCGAAAAGGTCATTTGGAAATTCACTTCCGGATGTGATTCTGGCCTTTCCATTGGACGACGAACAAAATTCGCGTCAGCTTGTGAAAAGGTCCGTGGAAGAATTTGTTTCAGATAATTGAAGATTATTTAAATTTTGTTTTTAGATGTTTTCTATTGGCCGAAAAGCATTTCGCATCAAGGTGTGAAATTTAAAGAGGTTTGTTTTGGATTCGCTTTTGCGTGTGTGTTAAGCAAAGTTTGTAAATTCGAGTCTTTTTTTTTTTTTTTGTTTCTAATAAAATCAATGAGTCAGTGCTTAGCATTTGAATTTTAAATCTAGATCTTGTTTTGGTCACTACAATGGTATGAACACCAGCAAGATATGTGACAGAGTTTTCCAGTTACTTAGCGTAGTGGGCATTAAAGTCATGGAACACAAATATATTAGCGAACGAATTTGAGGAAATGGCCTTGTCTATATTGTTTGAGATGATGTCTAGTACGGAACAGTCAGGAGAGGAAGGGGAGCAGTAGAGAAAGAAAAGATAACTAACCGAGCTTAGTAGAGAGAGACGGGGACACATGTCGGAATGGTCTAGAGATTCATCATCCTGGTTAGAGGAAGATGTTCGCTGACATAAAAGCAAAGTCCATACATATGAACATTGGAGTCTTTCCTAAAGAGGGGAAAGTAACCAGGAATATAGAAATCAGAGGAAGGAATAAGGGTCAAGGTTAGTTTCACAGAGAGCTAAGATGTCAGGGGAATTTTTGTGGAGGAAGGATTCAACGCTGCAAAAGTTAATACGGATACCAAGGACGTTCGATAAAGAGATGTTGACAGGCTTAGTTTTTTTTTTGTTTGTTTTTTTTTTTGGTTCAGCTGGTTTAGTTTTAGTTCTTTGATTGTAAGTCGTCATGATTAGAAATTTTTTGGTAAGGAGGGGCTTAGAATAGTAGTATAAATTGGTCGTGAAATCGAGCATGTATTGGTAGGGAACTGGCGCAGTCTGCAGCATAATGTTGTCTCAGGTTTACCCACCGTAGTCACTTGCAGAGACACCCATCCATGCACGACATGGCACTACAAGAACCTCAATATTATTCAACTGTTGATCAGAGCGGCCTCTCAAGAAGCTATGCAAGATTTCGGGCTCACAATGACCAGTCGGAAGAAGCAACCGAAACCATCGCGGAAGATCGCTATCGACTACAATTGATACGTTTGAACCGAGCATTGAGGAAAAACAGCCGATATACGTGCAGAGACCCAACAAAGTCACTTTTCATGAAAAATTAGCAAGAACTTACACAAGGTCCTAATATATATATATATATATATATAGGTATAGGTGTCCAGTTCGTAATCGGTGAGGATAACCCAACAAGATTATCTTAATATAAAATATTAAGTGGTAAATCCATATAGAGAGCTCGATGGCTGTTAACCAGAGCGATATGAAATCAATCGAATTGTTGAGTTTTCCTTATATATATATATATATATATATAGAGAGAGAGAGAGAGAGAGAGAGAGAGAGAGAGAGAGAGAGCGAGAGAGAGAAGGGATGATATGAACAGAATTATATATATATAGTGGATACACTATGGTAATCCTAAGTGTAGAAGATTGTGGGATAAGCCCGGCCATGCATGAACATCATCGACAAAGCCGAATGTCTGCTCTGCAATTTTTGGGATCAGCTGTGTGTAGTTTATTATAAGATGTTCAAACTGACCAAAACCATCACGAAAGATCGCTATCGACTGCAATTGATGCGTTTGAGCCGAGCATTGAAGAAAAAAAGAACGGCCGATGTACGAGCAGAGACACGACAAATCGATTTTGCGATATAACAACGCTTGGTCACATTGTGGCCGTAGTGAGCTGCTTAATGTTTATTGGTTCGGCCTTGTGTCAGACTTAACCCAACTCCTACAATTTACAAATTTTATGCTGAATTATCATCAGAAGGGTTTTCATCTTCAGAAGGTTGGTTGTCATCAGGATGGAATGTGTGGAATAGTGTGGAATAGCGTAAGAAGAATAAAATATATTTTTTTCATGTTAAAATAGAAATTTATTAAAAGGAGGATTAACATAAGTTGTAGAAGTTAATGTTCAATTCGAAACATTCTTAAGAGGTTAAGGGTAGAGTTCGTACAAAATGTTCTAGTAGTAATTGTTGAAATAGATAAGGATAAAGAGAAAGAGGACAATGTCCGGATCGCTTGAAGTTTGAAGTTACATTTTAGATGTGTGTCTCTCTTTCGCTGCTCCCATCTCTGAGTCTCTGACGCTACGAAGACATTTATATGTGTTTTTGAATTTCGCACTGGATTGCCAAGTCGCTTCCATTGATCAAAAATCATTTTAATACCTACTTGCGAAATCTGGGTTCGACTTTTTCGTTAAGCAGATGGTCAATCCTTTTTCTATTTGGGAAAATCAGGATTTCACACAGCGTTGTGAATTTTTGTAAAAGTGAGAAAGAGAGTTGATTTTAATTAATTTCTTATCCGCTATAACATGTTGCAAAACAGGTGAAAACCTATTTGGAAGAGCTTAAAGGGGATGTCTTAAATCACCTGCCGTATTCACCAAACATTGCTCCGTCCGATTATCACTCGTTCCGATTGATGGCACATGACCTGGCTGAGCAGCACTTTCATTCTTATATAGATGAAAAAAAAAAAAAAATGGGTCGACGTGTGATTACGCTCAAAAGACATTTTTTTCCGACATGGAATTCAAATGCTACCAAAAAAGATGGGAAAAAGTAGTGGCTAGCTATGGGCAGTATTTTCAGTGACATGTTTCTTACTAATTTTTGTTTTAAATAAAACATTATTTTTCAAGAAAAATTAGCGAGAACTTATTCAAGGTCCTAATAGCTTGAAAACAAATTTTGAGATTACTTCAACACTCAAAAGTAAATATTTTTTTTCAAAGCTTTTGAAAGAAATATTTTTTAAACTGATTTTCTTTTGTGTTTTTGTTATGCGTCTTTAGTTTTTACTAATCTTTTTTCTGTCTTTCTTGACTGCTTTTCTTTGATTTTTTTATATCGTGCGACTCATGAAAAATACTTTTTCCTTTACATTCACTTTTTGTCCCTAGTATAATGGTGTTTTTTTTTTCCTTTGGCATATACCATCCTATCAGGACAGATACAAACAATAAGAGCGAGGTAGCTGAATTTTTCTGAAAATTACGCCCATAGGATGTTTCATAAACAACAACGGTCACTGTTCATTTGTTGGGTAAACGAGCGTGCGCGTGTACACACACACACACACACATACCCACAGAGACACGCTCGCACGTACACGCACACAGGCGTATAAATATTTTTAAGTATTAACGAATGACCTGTTTGTATTGTCATTCTCTGTGTGTGACGTGCATGTTGTAGTTTTATTTATTGGCAATCACCTACGAAGCGAGTAATGATCGTCGTATACTGAGACAGAGAACTTAGTCAAAGATGTTAATTTCGTTTGGAAAAAAGATCTTTCTCGGGATATGTGCCATAGTGTTTATAATGATTGTAGTATTGTTGAGCACTAAGAGCACAGGCCTAATTTTTAAAGGTAAGTGTTGCTAATGAAATGAATCCCTACTTTTACAGGAAAAAGATAACAAAGAACGGGAGAGAGAGAGAGAGAGAGAGAGAGCGTAATATTTTTATAGTCAATGATGAACGCACTTGTTGAGGAAATTTATTATTTTTTAGTATTATTATGAAAAAAACATTTGTTTTTCACAAATGAAAATAAAGCATAGTATACATGCATAAAATATTTGAAATATTTTCTAAAATTAGTGTTCCTGGGAAATGCTTTTCTTAAACTAATTTTATCTAAATTAAATAAGTTCTGTTGAAAGAAATTTTAAAGAGTTACGTTTTAGAGTATTTAAACGAAATAAGTCGGTATTTTTCTTTGAATTTGTTTTTCAAAAAAAAATTCAGCTGAATAATGTAAATTATATTTTATTCGTCTGTTCTGAATCTTTGAAAATATTTTTTTCCTCAGTTTTATATTTTCATTTAATGAATCATTCAAATTAATAAAAAAAAATCATTACTTACTACGTTTAACAGTTTAAATTTCAGCCAAACTAATGTTTTTTTAGAGAAAAAAAACATTTCTTTCCATTTAAAAAAATAGAGAGAAAAAAAAACTCTTATTTTATAACCTATATTCATGCTTTTTAAGCATCTGAAATTCAATTTATAAATTCAATTTATGCTCTCAGACGTTTGAAGAAAGTTTACAATAAAGTTTACATCTAGCTGCGAATCAGCTACAGGTAATTTCGGTCTTAAAAGTTTAGATTTCTCTTGTCCTACCTGACGCATCTACAGACCGGTTTAAATTGGGAAACAAATCAAATTTTAAGTGGATATAATTATAATATATTTATAATATTTAAACTGACCAGGCTATTTTTTCTAACAGAATATTTATTCGAAACCAACTTTTGTTTTTAGATCTGGTGAAGCCTTGAAAATGAAATGCATTTATTTATTTGATCAAACAAATATCTCTTCTCATGTAATATTTCCACATATCAAATTTGAAACTTTGTCGGGATTACAATATCCTATTTTAATAACGCACACACACTCACGCACGCACACACACACTCTCACACACACACACACACACACAGATATAATTTATTTATTTAAGTGCTATTTTAAAACTTTTAATGGATACTCCGATCTGAGTAGATGTTTTAATATTTATTTATTATACATCCACCCGCTACCGGCTTGAATATTCGAGAAATCTTGGGTTGGGTAGATGGGAAGAGTGCTTGAGAGAATGGATGCAAGTTAGTGTGTTAGGAGGTGTCTACTGACCTTACATTTAAACTCCTGGAGATTGTAGCCGTCGGGGAAGCAATCATGTGGAAGGGAATTCCACAGTCGGGAAGCGCAAGAAAAGAAACTGTTGGAGTAGAAATTGCGGTTGCATTTTATCGGTTTCACTGTAAAAGGGTGGGATCTAGTTGCTAATCTAGTATCTCGTGCAAATTCGAATCTAGGGGGCACCAGTGATCTAAGTTCATCGGAGCAGAAGGCCGTGAAAGTATTTATAGAAGATACACAGGGAAGCCAAGTCGCGCCGGTGGGAGAGAGACTGCAGGCGGTCTGCCAATCCGGTATCGATCACATTACAGACCTTCCTCTGAGCCTTATCGAGAAGCCTGAGGAGAACAGCAGGGGCACCCGACCAGATATGGCAGCAGTATCCAATGCACGGGCGGATGGTTTCTAGACTGCGTTGTTAAATATTAAATGAATCCCCATTTTCAGAGATACTAAAGAAAGGGGAGGAAGGAAAGAAAGACAGGTGGCGAGAGAGACAGTTTGTAGAAGATTCATAAGAAACACATTTATTTGAAAGACAAAGTAACTCTGTTTAAACAGATAAAAAATAATAATTTTTATTAATTAGTATTTTAAAGTCAGTCATGTCTCTTTCTAGACATGGTCGCCCAAGTACGTATCACTTAACTGACTGACAGACGGTTTTTCTAAGTGTAACTTTATCACTCTGATAAAGTCTTAAACAACAAAATGTGTTACATGAAAACATTTCCACTTTGTTATATTTTCCCCCCTAGAACAAGGGTGGGCAAACTTTTCATTGCAATGGCAACATTAAAAAATTCACTATTTTATGGGGCAGCATAGTTTATTAACCAAAATAATTAATATTTAAAATAGACAAAATAAAAGGCTTTTAAATATAAAAAAGCAATTAATGTTTTAAAGAATTGTAAAAGATTCATATGAAACGCATTTATTTGAAAGACAAAATAAATCAGTTTAAACTTTAAAGGTAAACAATTTTTATTAATAAGTATGTTTAGTAGGAACTTCACAGGAAACATTTGTTTGAAAACAAAATAGTTAAATTTAAAGAAGAAAAAATAATTTCACTTTCAATTTTTTTTTTTTAATCATATCACCCCGAGCAAGGCGGTAACGCCACTGATGTACAGGGGGTTACATAGGAGTGAAAAGATTGGAAAAGAGAAAACCAGAAACCGCATTCTAAACAGGAAACAAGAGATGAGCCTCTTCACTTGTTCAATAGACGAGGGTGAAGTGTGAACCGGGCGATAGTTTAGTCTATCTACTCCAATTATACTAACATTTGGCTTTTGGCATTCATTCTTTTGGTGGGCCACATGCTGCCCAGAGGCCTTAGTTTGCTGACACCTTTCTTCCTTAAACCGATGCCTTCTTTTTACTATATATCCAAACTATAATCATAAACTCTATGGAGAAAAAGGTATCAGTTTAACACCTTTTTTTTCTATACATCTAATTGTAGTAAGGGAAAACTTCACTCACATATGCTGAAAACGTTCAGATTTTCACCTGAAATTAAAAAAATGCAAACTCCAAGCACAAAGGTCACAATAGAAAAACAGGTCACGTTTGGCCCTACTCTCCTGATGTCAGTTTAAACCATGGCTGGGCAAACTTTTCAGTACAAGGGCCATTTAAAAATTCTCAACTTTATAGGGCCGCATAGTACATTAAGCAAAATTAATATTTAAAATAGACAAAATAAAAGGCTTTTAAAGACAAAAATAAAATTAATATTTTAAAGACATGTAGAAGATTCATAAGAAACGCATTTATTTGAAAGACAAAATTATGACACTTTCATATTAGTGTCAAAAGTTGACTGGCAAAATTAATTAAATGAAAATTAATTAAATGCTAATTAATTAAATCATGATAATAATTATTTTATTAAACCATTAAAAAAATAAGTTCATTCTGGGTATCCAACATTTTAAAAAACCAGGTGAAGTAAATCGAAGTCATTAAGTATAAAGATATCTAGACCCAAGCGGAAAAGGCTGACCTATAAACTGTCACTAAAACAAAACACTCTGGAGGTGTGATGACCTGTCAAAAATTACTTCAATTTCAAAATTTTGAGCGTGGCAAATATGGGGTCGCTTCACCCGTGATTGAGTGCAAGTATGGCACAAGGTAATAAATCATTGATCAACCAACCACATGGCCTGCTTCTTGTTAGCCCACCCCGATGACTGCGACTAATTGGCTGATTATCTAAACCAATCAGATGCAACCCATGGGGGGGTTGTTACGACGATAACCATTGGCCGGCAATCCCTATTGGCTGACCAATCAGGAGCTAATTATTCGGGATTCGGGCCCATAAATAGAGAACACCCAGAGCAAAAAATCGAGTCGGTTCATTCTTCGCTGCCCAGAAGATTGCTTCGAGCCAAGGAAACTTTTTCCGCCAATCAACTACATTCACCCCTCACTTCGTTTTACCTTGATAAAAATTATTGTATATAAGCGCTTGTTACTGTTTATAACAAACGCTTTTCGTCATTTCTTTGATGGTGTGGCAACTATTCTTCTACTCCGACGCCAAATTCAACACTCCATCGACTGAATTGTATCCCCCACCGCTTTCGCGGATCTTAAGAAGCAACGTGGGCGCGGAAGGAATCAGAGAACAACATGTCTGGAACATATGGTAATCACAAAACCATCGGCCAACCCGGTATCGTGAAAATATACTACCATAAAGTAATTCAGTTTTAACTTGAAAATAGAATAAATTATATATCAATAATGATATATATTTTTAAATAGGAGTTTCACACGAAACAAATTTGAAAGAAAAAATAAATTTGTTTTAAGAAAAAGAAATCAATTATTTTTAAATAATTGATATTTCAAAGACTTGTAGAAGATTCATAAGAAACGCATTTTTTGAAAGACAAAGTAACTCAGTTTTAACTTGAAAATAAGATATATTATATATCAATAATGATATATATTTTTAAATAGGAGCTTCACACGAAACAAATTTGAAAGACAAAATAAAATTGTTTTAAGAAAAAGAAAGCAATTATTTTTATTAATTGATAATATAAAATAGAAAAACATTTATTTGAAAGCAAAGTAAGTCTGAAGAAATAAAAAAAAACAATTTTTACTAAATAATATTTTTAAGTGGAAGCTTCCAATATAACGCATATCAAGTAATTCAATTTAATGAAAAAAATCATATTTTACAGTAGAAACTTCACATGAGACACATTTGTTTGAAAACCAAATAAATTAATTTAAAGAAGAAAAAAGAATTCTTCTTTGAAATTTAGTAACATTTGGACGAGCCGTTTGCAGCCCGCGAGCCCTTTGCGGCCTGCGAGCCGTAGTTTGCCCACATTCGATCTATAGATCTATCTATTGGAGTAGATAGATCTATCTATTGCCCGGTTCACACTCCACCCACGTCTATTGAACAGGTTAAGAGGCTCATCCCTTGTTTCCTGTTTAGGATGTGGTTTCCGGCTTTCTCTTTTCCAATCTTCTCACTTTGTTTTATTGTTTTTTTTTCAATTGGAGTAGATAGATCTATCTATCGCCCTGTTCACACTCCACCCACGTCTATTGAACAGGTGAAGAGGCTCATCCCTTGTTTCCTGTTTAGGATGTGGTTCACGGCTTTCTTTTTTTCCTATCATACTACTCTTAAGTAGCCCCCTGCGCATCAGTGGCGTCACCGCCTTGTTTGGGGTGATATGATTAAAAAAAAATAAAAAATAAAAAATAAACTTTCCTTTTCTGCCGTTGAAGTAGCTGTTCACACGCGACAAGACGCCGTTCCACGTCCCTAGGTTTCAACGGTATTTACCAACCTTCCCACGTAAGGCTAGATGTGACACAAAGTCTTTTTATAAAACCGAAAAACATGTTTTGATAGGAAAAAAAGAAAGCCGGGAACCACATTCTAAACAGGAAACAAGGGATGAGCCTCTTCACCTATTTAAAAGACGTGGGTGGAGTGTGAACCGGGCGATAGTTAAGTCTATCTACTCCAATTGAGAACAAAAAAGAGAAAAGGAAAAAAGTGAAAGAAGATTAAGGAAAAAAAAGAAAGAAAAGAAAGCCGGGAACCACATCCTAAACAGGAAACAAGGGAGTGTTTTGGTATAGTATTGTGACCAGCGATGAAAAGTAGATTCTGTGCGATAACCCTATGCATAGAAGGTCGAGCGGTAAGCCCGACCATGCAACAACATCGACGGCAGAGCCGAATATTCATGGTTTGAAGTTTCTGGTCTGCACTTGGTGGAATCAGATGGTTGTAGTTTATTATGAGCCACTCAAACCGACCGAAACCATCGCGGAAGATCGCTATCGACTACAATTGATACGTTTGAACCGAGCATTGAGGAAAAACAGCCGATATACGTGCAGAGACCCAACAAAGTCACTTTTCATGAAAAATTAGCAAGAGTTTACACAAGGTCCTAATATATATATATATATATATATATATATATATATAGGTATAGGTGTCCAGTTCGTAATCGGTAAGGATAACCCAACAAGATTATCTTAATATAAAATATTAAGTGGTAAATCCATATAGAGAGCTCGATGGCTGTTAACCAGAGCGATATGAAATCAATCGAAGTGTTGAGTTTTCCTTATATATATATATATATATATATATATAGAGAGAGAGAGAGAGAGAGAGAGAGCGAGAGAGAGAAGGGATGATATGAACAGAATTATATATATATAGTGGATACACTATGGTAATCCTAAGTGTAGAAGATTGTGGGATAAGCCCGGCCATGCATGAACATCATCGACAAAGCCGAATGTCTGCTCTGCAATTTTTGGGGTCAGCTGTGTGTAGTTTATTATAAGATGTTCAAACTGACCAAAACCATCACGAAAGATCGCTATCGACTGCAATTGATGCGTTTGAGCCGAGCATTGAGGAAAAAAAGAACGGCCGATGTACGAGCAGAGACACGACAAATCGATTTTGCGATATAACAACGCTTGGTCACATTGTGGCCGTAGTGAGCTGCTTAATGTTTATTGGTTCGGCCTTGTGTCAGACTTAACCCAACTCCCTACAATTTACAAGTTTTATGCTGAATTATCATCAGAAGGGTTTTCATCTTCAGAAGGTTGGTTGTCGTCAGGATGGAATGTGTGGAATAGTGTGGAATAGCGTAAGAAGAATAAAATATATATTTTTCATGTTAAAATAGAAATTTATTAAAAGGAGGATTAACATAATTTGTAGAAGTTAATGTTCAATTCGAAACATTCTTAAGAGGTTAAGGGTAGAGTTCGTACAAAATGTTCTAGTAGTAATTGTTGAAATAGATAAGGAGAAAGAGAAAGAGGACAATGTCCGGGTCGCTTGAAGTTTGAATTTACATTTTAGATGTGTGTCTCTCTTTCGCTGCTCCCATCTCTGAGTCTCTGACGCTGCGAAGACATTTATATGTGTTTTTGAATTTCGCACTGGATTGCCAAGTCGCTGCCATTGGTCAAAAATCATTTTAATACCTACTTGCGAAATCTGGGTTCGACTTTTTCGTTAAGCAGATGGTCAATCCTTTTTCTATTTGGGAAAATCAGGATTTCACACAGCGTTGTGAATTTTTGTAAAAGTGAGGAAGAGAGTTGATTTTAATTAATTTCTTATCCGCTATAACATGTTGCAAAACAGGTGAAAACCTATTTGGAAGAGCTTAAAGTGGATGTCTTAAATCACCTGCCGTATTCACCAAACATTGCTCCGTCCAATTATCACTCGTTCCGATTGATGGCACATGACCTGGCTGAGCAGCACTTTCATCCTTATATAGATGCAAAAAAAAAAAAAAATGGGTCGACGTGTGATTACGCTCAAAAGACATTTTTTTCCGACATGGAATTCAAATGCTACCAAAAAGATGGGAAAAAGTAGTGGCTAGCTATGGGCAGTATTTTCAGTGACATGTTTCTTACTAATTTTTGTTTTAAATGAAACATTATTTTTCAAGAAAAATTAGCGAGAACTTATTCAAGGTCCTAATAGCTTGAAAACAAATTTTGAGATTACTTCAACACTCAAAAGTAAATATTTTTTTTCAAAGCTTTTGAAAGAAATATTTTTTAAACTGATTTTCTTTTGTGTTTTTGTTATGCGTCTTTAGTTTTTACTAATCTTTTTTCTGTCTTTCTTGACTGCTTTTCTTTGATTTTTTTATATCGTGCGACTCATGAAAAATACTTTTTCCTTTACATTCACTTTTTGTCTCTAGTATAATGGTGTTTTTTTTTTTCCTTTGGCATATACCATCCTATCAGGACAGATACAAACAATAAGAGCGAGGTAGCTGGATTTTTCTGAAAATTACGCCCATAGGATGTTTCATAAACAACAACGGTCACTGTTCATTTGTTGGGTAAACGAGCGTGCGCGTGTACACACACACACACACACACACACACACACACACACACACACATACACGCACACAGGCGTATAAATATTTTTAAGTATTAACGAATGACCTGTTTGTATTGTCATTCTGTGTGTGTGACGTGCATGTTGTAGTTTTATTTATTGGCAATCACCTACGAAGCGAGTAATGATCGTCGTATACTGAGACAGAGAACTTAGTCAAAGATGTTAATTTCGTTTGGAAAAAAGATCTTTCTCGGGATATGTGCCATAGTGTTTATAATGATTGTAGTATTGTTGAGCACTAAGAGCACAGGCCTAATTTTTAAAGGTAAGTGTTGCTAATGAAATGAATCCCTACTTTTACAGGAAAAAGATAACAAAGAACGGGAGAGAGAGAGAGAGAGAGAGAGCGCGTAATATTTTTATAGTCAATGATGAACGCACTTGTTGAGGAAATTTATTATTTTTTAGTATTATTATGAAAAAAACATTTGTTTTTCACAAATGAAAATAAAGCATAGTATACATGCATAAAATATTTGAAATATTTTCTAAAATTAGTGTTCCTGGGAAATGCTTTTCTTAAACTAATTTTATCTAAATTAAATAAGTTCTGTTGAAAGAAATTTTGAAAGAGTTACGTTTTAGAGTATTTAAACGAAATAAGTCGGTATTTTTCTTTGAATTTGTTTTTCAAAAAAAAATTCAGCTGAATAATGTAAATTATATTTTATTCGTCTGTTCTGAATCTTTGAAAATATTTTTTTCCTCAGTTTTATATTTTCATTTAATGAATCATTCAAATTAATAAAAAAAATCATTACTTACTACGTTTAACAGTTTAAATTTCAGCCAAACTAATGTTTTTTTAGAAAAAAAACAAACTTTTTCTTTCCATTTAAAAAAATAGAGAAAAAACAAACTCTTATTTTATAACCTATATTCATGCTTTTTAAGCATCTGAAATTCAATTTATAAATTCAATTTATGCTCTCAGACGTTTGAAGAAAGTTTACAATAAAGTTTACATCTAGCTGCGAATCAGCTACAGGTAATTTCGGTCTTAAAAGTTTAGATTTCTCTTGTCCTACCTGACGCATCTACAGACCGGTTTAAATTGGGAAACAAATCAAATTTTAAGTGGATATAATTATAATATATTTATAATATTTAAACTGACCAGGCTATTTTTTCTAACAGAATATTTATTCGAAACCAACTTTTGTTTTTAGATCTGGTGAAGCCTTGAAAATGAAATGCATTTATTTATTTGATCAAACAAATATCTCTTCTCATGTAATATTTCCACATATCAAATTTGAAACTTTGTCGGGATTACAATATCCTATTTTAATAACGCACACACACGCACGCACGCACGCACGCACGCACTCACACACACACACACACACACACACAGATATAATTTATTTATTTAAGTGCTATTTTAAAACTTTTAATGGATACTCCGATCTGAGTAGATGTTTTAATATTTATTTATTTACATCCATCCGCTACCGGCTTGAATATTCGAGAAATCTTTTGTCATAAAATTATGCGCCCTCAAGCACGATTGGAATCTACTTCCCCTAGGGCAGGGGCAGTTAACCTTTTCAGGGTGAGGACCAGGTGAGACATGTGGGAGCAGGTAGCGGGCCGGAGTGACAAACGAAACACTCCAATGAGTCCAAAGTGAATACTCTATAGAAAGCGAATATTAATGAGAAAAAAAAAGAATATGTTTTTAACCAGAAACAAGGTAAACTAGTATATAATTAGACAAAATACGTACATAAGAATTTTATTGTAAAAGCATATATATGTCCTTAATTAAAAAATATAGATGATTTACATTCCCTAAGGAGTCCTGCGTTTAACTAATAACCCATTTTCCAAGATAAACCAGATATACCAAAATAAGTTCAGGTGCCTAATATAGTACAATTGAAAGAAAGATCTACTTCTACAAAGAAAACAATTTAAAATTTCACATTACCTTGAAATTTTAAATATGAAACAACGGTTAATAAACAGAATCTAGCAATTGATTTTTCATGTTTCTTAAAACACATTTTAAATTTCTTTGAAATAGTTAAGACAAGAAAAATACAGTTATGTTCAAGCAAAACTTTCTTTGGTTTTTCAGTTTTTACTTTGAAAGAAGTTGACTAAACGTCACGATAATGAAAATGTAATTGTTCGAACAATAACCAAAAATCTTATTTTTTTAAAGTAGTCTTTGATTTTAGGGGATTCTATTTCCGCACGCACCCTTTCAACTTTTTTCGCTAACAGTTCAGATATGAAAAATCAGAATGAAAGAACTGACGGCAAAGTCTTGAACTTCTCAAATAGGTGTGAAAAACTTTAAAATTAAGTATTAGGTGCTCACAGAAACTAAGAGAAACACGCTTGGGCGATCATGTCTCGAAAGAGACATGACTGACTGGGCAGAAGATTATCCCGCAGTAGGTTGCCATCGTTTTCTGCGGTAGACTGGTTGCCAGCCAAGGCTATAGAACCTAATCTGTTCTGTAATTTGACTGAAAGCTAGGAGAAGAGATGTAATATATTATTAAGTGATAATTAGTAGGGGATCAGATTATTACTTCATTACAATAGAAAATCGATCCCTCACTTTATGATCAGTAAAAGCCTTAATCATAATTGCAGCTATTATATTCAGTCAGTCAGTTGAGTGCCATACGTGATACACGCTTTAGGCGATCATGTCTCGAAAGAGACATGACTGACTGGGCAGAAGATTATCCCGCAGTAGGTTGCCATTGTTTTCTGTGGTAGACTGGTTGCCAGTCAAGGCTCTAGAACCCAATCTATCCTGTTATTTAACCCATAACTGGAAGGAAGAGACGGATTAATACCTTTCCCAAGGGTATTTTTGCGTGTAAGTGAATGCAATGAACTCAAATGGAATTCAAACTCGGCTCCACGATTTGTCGTTCTGTGCCAATATCCACTGCACCACAATGCATTTTTCTCACTACTATGTAAAAACACATATATGAAAAATCAAAATCAAAGTATGAACTTGTCCCAGAGGTCAGAGAACTTTGATCCTCAAATTTTTGCAGCTGAATTCAAGAAATCATAGAAATTGTTTGTTTAAAAGTAAATAATAAAAGATGTACGTTGTGGAGCATTGGATATCGTCTCGAAACGAGAAATTGGGAGTGCCGAGTTCGAATTCCAGCCGAATTCATTGCATTCACTTACGCGCAAATACTTTTGGGAAAGGTATAAATCTGTCTATTCCTTCCAGTTATAGGTTAAATAACAGGACAGATTGGGTTATATAGCCTTGGCAGGCAATCAGTGTACCGCAGAAAGCAATGGAAACCTACTGTGGGATAATCTTCTGCCTAGTCAGTCATGTCTCTTTCGGGACATGATCGCCCAAGCGTGTATCACGTATGGCACTTAACTGACTGAATAAAGTGAAAGAAACAAATGAGATATTCAAAGAACTCATTTACTAGGTTTGTTGTTTAGCAGTTTTTAGTTATTTTCTATTGTCTTTTAATCCTACTTTACAAAATATTTTTTATTAGAATTTTTCTTATTTTTCATATAATAACCACATAAGAAAAATATTGAAGAAATTTCTGTTAAAATTTTAGTTTTTTATTATCTGTTTTCAAGAAATATTTTACTTATTGGAAAATTTACATTTTTAATCTTATTTTATAAAACTAAAATAAAAGCTTCAAGAAAAAATTTTCATTTTTAAAAATTCATTTTATGATTTAATATTCAAAAATCTTTTAGGTCTTTCTTAATAATTACAAAGATTTTAACGATTAAATTATGTTTTATTAAGTTTGGAACATTTTTTAATCATGTAATGCTCATTTTTAAGCAAATCTGTGAAGATACCAAAAAAAAGGTACCAAAAAAAGGTACAAAAAAAAAAAAATTTTAGTCGCCATCTTTAATTTTATTTTAGACAACTTTTTGTTTTATTTTATTTTTAGTTAATTTATAGTTTACCTTTTTAATTTAGTTACTTATCAAACACCTTTATTTTGGACTAAAATCTGTTTTTGTGTGTTATCGTTCTACTTTTGAGTCAGTTTTTTAGTATTTCTTACAGGTGTCAAGTAAGATTTAATATTAGAAATGCTAGAAAACGAAATATTGGCTCGGGTCATAAAAACGAACAGAAGCAACAGCAGCAGTTGTTGAAACTTCAGAAAATAATGGAAATAATAAAAGAATTATGCGCTTAATTCAAGCAGAATAAAAGGATTATTTCTTTTACTAAAAAACGACACATTCAACTCTAGTAGAATAAGAATTTATCCTCGTGGGTGGTGTAATTTAACCCCCTTAACCAACTCTTTTCTCTAACGTATTTCGACGTCTTCAAGCAGCAAAGCAAATATAATTAAATGCGTGCGTCACAGTTACAGAACTATTCATTACAACATATGATATTGGAATACATAAAAAGGTTTTTACATTTAACATGTACAGTACAATAATTGATTAGCATTAGAAATGTGTACAATATAGACAGAAAAACTGCAAAAATTATAGGTATTCTAGCGTCAAAACTGATCGCGGAACATACAATAAATATATTGCGACCAAGTCACGAATTAGCCAAGAGGGAAAGAGGAAGGTGTGCTTTACAAACACAGACACAAAATAATTACGAGAAGATGGAAATACAAATGGCGTTCTCTTACATTCGAATTAGCAAGCTGTGGACAAGATAAGGGTCCCGTGGCCGAAAACTTCTTTCTTCAGGGACTTATTGAGCCAACGCTTTCTTTTCTTCTTCTTCTTCTTCTTCTTCTTCTTCTTTAGGGTAGCAGCTCTGGTCAACCAGCACTTGAACAGTTTCTCAACCGCAGCAATAATTCAATACAGAGTCGAATATTTAAGGGACTTCGGAAACCACAATTAGGCAATTCGATTTGGTTAATGGGATAACCAACGATAAGCCAGGCGAGTGTAGGTTCGCTACACCGCAAAATACTTCAACAATTATATCCTGTTAATATGGGTGTAAAAAGGGACCCCTGAAGCCACAATTAGGTGATTCGATTTGGTTAATGGGATTACCAACGATTAACCAGGCGAGTTTAGGTTCTCTACACCACAAAATATACTTAAAAAATTATATCCCGTTAATGTAGTGGTAAAAAGGGACTCCGAAAGCCACAACTAGTCGATTCGATTTAGTTAATGGGATAACCAACGATTAGTCAGGCGAGTGTAGGTTCTCTACCGCAAAAAATAATATATCCCGTTATTAAGGGGATAAAACTCACACTTCGGCAGTACGAAGATGGGTGTCAGCTAATGACTCCTCTAAATGTAGGGAAAAACCCGATCTGGTTTCGCATCACGCGGCCCCTCTGCAGCGAAAAGTCTGAGCTCCTTCCTCTCAGTGCTGAAACTTCTGCCTCCGCCTCTGAGCCCAGTTCTGCCGACTGATACCTCTGCTTGCCCGTGTATGTCCCTCGGGGAAAATCTTCCTGTTCCCTCATCAAGTTACGTGCCCTGTGATTGGTCAGCAGCGAGGGTTCACCGAAAAGCTGCTCTGCCATTGGCCCACAGCGCCCGCTGCTTCCCATAAGGGGACAACCAAATTAAATCAAGGGTCGGTGCAAGTTTAGAAAGTACCATCTAAAATAAAACACCCTCTCAACCAAAATAATTCTTACAATAATTCTGAAGGAACAGAAAATTCTCCAACTTCTTTTACGCCGACGATGTTGCCAGTGCTTATCTAACTTATTTTTTCTGCTTATTTTGGAAGATACAAACAAATTTTCAGAGCAGAAGCAGCGACTGGGATGACGAGAAGAATGTTGAAAAGCTTATATTAAAAGGACTTGAGTACTGTCTCAGGTTAGAAGTTTTTTTATTGGCGAAATGAGATGGGATGTCTCATTCCGTAACAAGTGTACAAAAGCTAAAGTTTATGTGTTAGAAAAAACAAAATTATTCGGTACAAACTGAATGGAATTATTTGATACTTGAGATTTGCCTATAAACGTTTATTGCACAAACACTTAATTTGACAAGTGGCAATTTAAAACAGAAAAAAAAAACAAGTGAAAATTGAAAGGAAAACTTGAAAAAATATTCTCTGCTTCAAATCAAACAATAGCCAGGTGCCTTTTCAGCATCTGCTCGGACTGTTATCTGGGTCGTTAATTTCTTTTCATATTTTTCCTACGCAAGGAATAATTTTGTTTTAAATCAAACAACTGTCAGACGCCTTTTTAGGGTCGTTAATTTATTTTAATAACAAAGAAATCCTACTTGAAAACCTTGCTCACAGTATAATCTCGTCTTTCAACGGCCATAGATGACATATCTTAGGAATATTGATCAAATTTTTCCTTTTTTACTTTCGCCCAAAAGTGGTTTCGTACTGTCAGCCTGATTTCCATTACAAGAAAACATTCTTGAACCTTACCCGTCCTATGTTTTAATAAGTTCTCGGGAATTTACAGATCATCAATCGTCACCCAGAAAAAACCAGAGTTTTTTCCGAGTTTTTTTAAAAAATCGTTTCACCCCAAACCAGGCGGTACCACCACTGATGCGCAGGGGGCTACATAAAAGAGTAAAAGTTTAAGCAGCAGGAGAGGAAAGAGAAAGGCGAACCAGTTACGGAGTGGGGGCCAGAGAAAAGGCAAGAGAAGGATGGGAATACAGGTGTGATAATAGCTGCGAAGGTTGAGTGAGAAAGGAAAAAAACAAGATACATGAGGTGATGCGGAAAGGACGAGGAAAGGACTGGAGTCAAGTGGATAAATTGCATTTAAACACCTGGAGGTTGTCGCTGTCAGGGAAACAAGTATACGGAAGAGAGTTCCAGAGACGGGAAGTGTGAGAAAAGAAGCAGAGAGTAGAAAAGGTAGCTGCATTAGGTGGGACCTTGTATTTCTAATCTGGTTGTTCGAATAAATTCTTGTGGAGGGGGCACCAATGACCTAAGCTTGTCGGAGCAGAAGCCATGAAATTATTTGTAGAAGAGACAGAGGGCAGCCACATCCCGCCAATGAGAAAGTGACTGAAGTCGAGCTGTCGAGTCGGGACCGGTCAAATTACAGATTCTCCTTTGGAGCCTGTCGAGAGCTTTGAGATGAATAGCAGGGGCGCCCGGCCAGATATTACAACAGTATTCAGTGCACGATCAGATGGTTTATTTGTAGATGGCAAGATGGACTCATGCGGAAAATTTTTCTGGCCCGACACAGTGAACCAACCTTCCTAGCAGTGGATTTAACTATTGATACAATGTAATGGTCTCCACTTGGGATCGGAAGAGAGGGCGAGGCCGAGGAGGCGCAGTGTATTGCTTTCAGGGAGACTTGGTTGGTCCATGCTTATGGAGTGCAAGAGATACTGCCTGTGATGGTTGACAGCAGCTTCGTTTTAAAAGCATTAAATTTACAAGCTATTTCTTACCCCAGTTTACAACAGAGTGGAGGCCCTTCTCAAGATCAGCAGCGAGGTTATGTTTGTCCGCCTCGCCAGATTTCTTACTGATGCGGGAGTAAATGGTTGTTGTCATCAGCGTAGATGCCTACTTGGGATTGATCACGTCAAGGAGATCATTTATGAAGATCAGGAAGAGCCTCAGGCCTAGGATAGAGCCCTGGGAGACACCAGCGTTCGTGTGGTAGAATGTAGAGACATGACCGTTCAAGATGACCTTCATTATGCGGTTTGATAGGAAAGATTAGATCAACTCACGCAATTGTCAAGTCATACCATAACCCCATAGCTTGCGCAGAAGGCCAGCGCGCCAGACCTTATCAAATGCTTTGGAGATATGCAGGGCAACAGCTCGAGCTTCACCGGACTTATCAAGGGCATGGTATATGTACTCAGTGATGGTCGTTAGCATATCGGCATGTAGACCTGGCAAAGCGGAAGCCGTACTGTCTGTCTGAGAATATTTTATGGGCGGTGAGATGTTGAACTATTTCAGCATTGATGATAGCTTCGAAGATTTTTCCGAAAATTGGTAGGAGGATGATAGGGCGATAATTGGTTGGGTCCGATGCTTCCCCTGAGATCTTAAATACAGGAACCACAGAAGAGAACTTCCAACAGGCAGGAAAACAGGAAGCAGAGAGGCAATAATTATAGAGTTTAGAGAGGACAGAGGAGAATTCAGGGGCACATTTCTTCAAGACAATGACCGGGATTTCGTCACCTTATGGGGATCAAGTTTTGAAATTATCTTAGATACTACAGAGGGAGTTATGTGAACATCTCTCATTTGAGCTTCAGTTCTAAGGGGGAAGTCGAGTGCGAATACGCCAGACGAGTCAAATGTGAAGTTGGAGGAAAATCTGCGAGCAAAAGACTCGGCCTTGTTCATAGACTTCGTGAGGACCTCAAATTTATTAATTAAGGGAGGGTTTTGATGATTTTCTGTTGTTCAGCACACGTTTGCAGAGACGCCAATAGTTCATCGGAGCTGAGTTCATTGGAGCGGTAAAAAAAAAAGGGCGTAAAGTGGAGCTGGACTGATTAGTGTCAGAAGGCATTCGAAGTAATAAAAAATACTAATGTCAGACTTATCATTAGTGCACTACAATCCACAAGCAGAAATCGTAGCGGATTTCAGATGCTAGTGATTACGGTATACGAACAGTAATTTTATATAAATACGATGATGGCAAAATGAAAGTAGTCGCACATACTTCACGTTCGCTTCTACTAACTGAAAAACATTACTGCCAGATCGGAAAAGAGGCATTTGTAAATATATTTGCAGTGAAAAAAATTCACAAATTTATACACGGAAGAATTTTTCAGTTGCAAACAAACCACAAGCATCTTTTTTTTTAATCATTTCACCCCAAGCAAGGCATTCCACTGCCACTATAGCGCGGGGGGTTACATAGGGGAAGGTGCTGAGAGAGCGATTGGATATAGGAAATGTCAGAAGGATGCTGATAGACGAGTAAGAAGGTACATAGGAAGAGTGTTTGAGAGAATAGACGCGAGTTAGTGAGATAGGAGATGTCTATTGACCTTACATTTAAACTCCTGGAGATTGTAGCTGTCGGGGAAGCAAGTATGTGGAAGGGAATTATTCTTGCAAATACAGACAATAGATTACAACGCTGAAGTACCATTTTATTAAATTACGATTTTACGATGAAATATCAACCATCCCAAAATGAAGACCTGCGGATGAGTTATCAAAATTGATATATAAAAAATATTTAACCCGTTTGGGGACACTGTCATTGCAGCAGTAAAAAGTGAAATAGAAATTAAAAATATATTATGCAATATAGTACGCGATTTACCATTTATCCTGGAAGAGTAAAACAAAAACAGAACAAGACGTGTCTATTACAGAAATAAATAAAAAGAACCCAACTAAAAGAAAATAAACAACCCAATCCAATTTTGAACGCTTACTCGCTATATGAGGCGGGAGTACTGATGTTACCTCAAAGAGTTGTAATTACATAAGCAAATATCAAATGAATTTCATCTGGGAATTTCAATGATGAAATCTCTTATGAGAAGCTATGTATCAGTCAGTTAAGTGCCATACGTGATACACGCTTGGGCGATCATGTCTCGAAAGAGACATGACTGACTGGGCAGAAGATTATCCCGCAGTAGGTTGCCATTGCTTTCTGCGGTAGACTGGTTGTCGACCAAGGCTATAGAACCCAATCTGTCCTGTTATTTAACCCAAGAGGAAGAGATGGATTAATATCTTTCCCAAGGGTATTTGCGCGTAAGTGAATACAATGGATCCAACTGGAATGCGAACTCGGCTCCCCGGTTTCTCGTTCCGAGCCGATATCCATTGTACCACAACGCACACCCGAAGTTGGATGTGCGTTGGAAGCTATGTATACTGAACCAAAATTGAGCAAAGCATTGAAAAAGTAGTAAAATACTGCGGAGGTTATGCTTTGATAGCAAAATTACCTCCTACCACAAAATTACCTCCTACCACGAAAATAAAAACTTGTCCAATGAGAGATACGCGGTTGTCAAGACTACACATTTTATAGGTTCAATAAACGGATCATATTATCTTGTGATAATGGATAAGTTTAATTATTGACCTGAAATTTATAAGTGCAACAAAAGAACATCTTCAGTAACAGTGAATTTTTTATTTTACACAAGCACAGCATTCAATATACCATAGTCTCGCATAACAGAAAACAATTCTGCACTCACAAATTAGATGTTTTTGTAAAATGTTCTCAATTGAGCGTATTCCAACCCCAATGTATACACCAATGTCAAACGAAGAAGCAGAATGGTTTTGGGGTATTTTCAAGTAAGATTTTAAAAAAAGAAGACTTGAATAAGTGAACAAAGAAACTATACAAAAATGTTTGTAAGTTTACCGTATAACAATATCAGTATTTGAAAAATGATATAAATGGTAAAAAGAAAAGAAATGGGAACACAAAAGATATTTTAATCAGCTAAAGAAAAGGTTATCCGAAGAAAGGCCTGTAAGAATGGAAGAACATATGAAAGTACTGGATGATGTTTTTGATGTACCTACACTCCAAGAGGATGTGCGTTGTGGTACAGTGGATATCGGCTCGGAACGAGAAACCGGGGAGCCGAGTTCAAATTCCAGCTGAATCCATTGTATTCACTTACGCGCAAATACCCTTGGGAAAGGTATTAATCCGTCTATTCCTTCCAGTTATGGGTTAAATAACAGGACAGATTGGGTTCTATAGCCTTGGTCGGCAACCAGTCTACCGCAGAAAGCAATGGCAACCTACTGCGGGATAATCTTCTGCCCAGTCAGTCATGTCTCTTTCGAGACATGATCGCCCAAGCGTGTATCACGTATGGCACCTAAACTGACTGACACTCCAAGAAGTCGTTGAACGTACAAGTATCCGTATTTTGAAAGACGATATACATAGTAAAAGGAAAGAAATGGAAACGCAAGACATTATAATCAGCTAAAGAAAAGTTTTACCGAAGAAAGGCCCGTAAGATTTGAAGAACCTATGAAAGTGCTGTATGATGTTTTTGATGTACCTACACCCCAAGAATTCCCAAATATCAGTATTTGGAAAGATGATATAAATGGTAAAAGATAAGAAATGGAAACACACAATACAATATAATCAGCTAAAGAAAAGTTTACTGAAGAAAAGCCCGTAAGAATGGGAGAACGTATGAAAGTGCTGTATAATGTTTTTGATGTACCTACACTCCAAGAATTCGCTGAACGTATAGGCATCAATATTTGGAAGGATGATATATATGGAAAGAAATGGGAACACAAAATACAATATAAACGGCTAAAGAAAATGTTAACCGAAGAATGGCCCATAAGAATTGTAGGTCCTATAAAAGTGCTGTATGATGTTTTTGATGTACTTACACCCCAAGAATTCCTTGAACGTACAATATCAGTATTTGGAAAGATTATATACATAGTAAAAGGAAAGAAATGGGAACATAAAAGACATTATAATCAGCTAAAGAAAAGTTTTACCGAAGAAAGGCCCATAAGATCTTATTTTTTGAATTATTTATTTATTTATTTTGATTTGTATTTTGATTTGTATTTTTTATTTTATTTTATTTCGGCTCTTATCTTTTCTGCCTAATTTTTGTGTAAATTGTTGTTAATTATCAAATTTAGGTTTGGTATATTAGGGTTTTGGTTATATGTAGGAATTCTAAGACCGGCCATGTTTGTTTTTTTTATTTTATTGTTCTCTGTCATTCCCTTGCTAACTGGACACATGGCTTGGAGGTGATCCCCCCTCCATCACACTACTGTCTGTTACTGCTTACTTAAGGTAACTTAATCTCTCCAGAACTCTCCAGAACTCTTCAGAACTGTATAGAAGAAACAAAATGAAGATAATTTTTGAAATTTTCTTAACTTTTTTCTGTCAGCCAGCCTGCAACTTGGTGAGTTTAGCCAGTGTGATCTTATTTTTTGAATTATTTATTTATTTATTTTCATTTGTATTTTTTATTTTATTTTTTTCGGTTCTTATCTTTTCTGCCTAATTTTTGGGTAAATTGTTCTTAATTATCAAATTTAGGTTTGACTTATACTAAGTTAAAACTTAATTAACTTCAGTCACACATTTATTCTTTTTTTTTTAATTGGAGTAGATAGTACCTTCTATCGCCCGGTTTCACACTCCACCCCCTTCTTTTGGACAGGAGTAGAAGTGATCGCCTTGTTTCTTGTTTAGGAAGGGGTTCCCGGTTCATCTCTCTTTTTTTCGGTTTTTATGTCGGTTCGGCTGGAAGCTTTTTGCAGTTGGTGAGTATGGTGGCAAAGTCTCTTCATTCTGAGGGTACCGGGTTGGCAGTTTCCTGGTTGCTGCTTCCGACTGGTAGTTAGGAACCCCAACTCTTGCGTAGCGTCTCGAGAGGCTGCTCTGATCAACAGTTGAATAATATCGGGGTTCCTGTTGTGCCATTTCGCGCATGGACGGGCGTCCCTGCATGAAATTCCGATGGGCAACCCCGAGGCCACATTATGCTGCAGGCGGCGCCATTCTCCATCCTTCACCTGCTGCAATTAACGATCATCTGACCCTACTCTAGACCTCTCTCTATCCACAACTATAACCAGCATGAAATTAAACAAACAAAATAGCAAGCCTAAACCAGCTAGTCGTAAATCGCCCAAACCTCTCTGCGTTACCTTCACAAATATACGAGGTATTCGCAGTAACTTTAATAGTGTAGAGTCTTTCCTTCTAACTAACTCACCCGATATCTTAGCTATATGTGAGACTAACCTTGACCCTTCTATCCCCTCTTCAGAGCTGTTCGTTCCTGGTTACCTTCCTCTCTTCAGGAAGGACTCCAATGTCCATATGCATGGGCTTGGTGTATATGTCAGCGAACAACTCCCCCTAGCCAGGGTCACATCTCTTGAATCCCTTGATCATTCCTTCATGTGCTTCCGTCTCTCACTTCTAAGCTCGGTTAGCTATCTCTTCTTCCTCTACCGCTCCCCCTCCTCCTCTGACTGTACGTTACTTGATTGCATCTCGACTAACATCGACAGGGCTATTTCTTCTCACCCATCTGCCCATATATTTGTATTTGGCGATTTTAACACCCACCACACCAAGTGGCTTGAAAACTCAGCCACCGACCTTGCTGGGATCCGCACCATGCACTTTTCAATAGCCCAAGCTCTAACGCAAGTGGTGGACTTCCCCACGCGTTTCTCTAAAAACCCTAACGGAAGGGACTCTTTACTCGACCTTTGTTTTACCTCCATCCCAGACTCCTGCACTACCAGGCAACTCTGCCCCCTCGGAAACTCTGACCACGCCGTAGTCTCCGTAAACATATCAATCCGCACTAACTCTACCCAAGAAAACCAGACCAGCAGAATATCATACTGCTACCAAAGAGCCGACTGGGACTCGTTCAGGGACTTCCTCTGCGACGTCCCCTGGAACAACGTCTTTGATCTTCCTGTCGAGGACTGTGCCTCCGAAGTCTCCTCTTGGGTTAAGGCTGGCATCGATGCTTTTATCCCTGCCAGAAAATTCTAACTAAAACCTAATTCGTCCCCCTGGTTTTCACCCGCTTGCTCGGCCGCTATTGCCCACCGGAACCATTTCTTCCGGCTCTATCGAAGCTGCTCGTCGAACCAAAACAGGCGCCTTTTCACCTCAGCACGGAACAAGTGTAAAAAAGTACTGAACGAAGCCAAGAGGGCGTTTGCTACCAGAATTAGGCAACGCATAGCATCCTCTAAGTTTGGCTCCAAAGATTACTGGCGTCTCTGCAAAAGCGTGCTCAGCAGGAACAAGACTTCAATACCCCCACTAATCAATGAATTTGAAGTTCTCACCTCCCCAGCCGACAAGGCTGAATGCTTTGCCCGTAAATTCTCAACCAATTCGACACTGGACTCGTTAGGAATACCTACACCAGACTTCCCACCCAGAACTAAGGCTCAACTAAATAACGTCCACATTTCACCCTCGCTGGTCGCCAAGATAATTGCGCAACTTGACCCACACAAAGCGAGCGGCGGTGACGGAATCCCAGTCATAGTACTGAAGAAATGTGCCCCAGAACTCTCCTCTGTCCTCTCTAAACTCTATAACCTCTGCCTATCTGCTTTCTGCTTTCCTGCCTGTTGGAAGTCCTCCTGCGTAGTTCCTATATTTAAGAATTCTGGCGAACCCTCAGACCCCGCCAATTACCGTCCTATTAGTCTCCTTCCGATCTTTGGCAAAGTTTTCGAAGCCATTATCAACGCCGAGGTGATTCAGCATCTCACGGCCAACAGGCTTCTCTCTGACAAACAGTACGGGTTTCGCTTCACCAGGTCTACTGCTGATATGCTAACGACCATTACCGAGTACATATACCGGGCACTTGACAAGAATGGTGAAGCTCGAACCGTTGCCTTGGATATCTCCAAAGCATTCGACAGGGTCTGGCATGCTGGCCTCTTGTGCAAACTGCGGAGCTATGGGATAATTGGACATCTGTTTGACCTCATCCAGTCCTTCCTCTCTAACCGCACATTAAAGGTGGTATTAAATGGGCATGCCTCCCAAAACTACCAGGCGAACGCGGGCGTCCCTCAAGGTTCTATCCTAGGTCCCACGCTCTTTCTGATCTACATTAATGATCTCCCCGACACCATTAGATCCCAAGTTGGCATGTATGCCGACGACACAACAATCTACTCCCGCATCGATCAGAAACCAGGTCTGGACGACAAAGTGAACCTCGCTGCCGCACTTGAAAGGGACCTCCAATCCGTAGTGACCTGGGGTAGGAAATGGTTGGTAAATTTCAATGCCTCCAAAACAAAGCTGTTATCAACTAACCACCATAGACAATCGCATCTACCTCCCATTAGCATGGGACAGGCTAGCCTCCCAGAGAGTAAAATACTACGCCTCCTTGGCCTTACACTCTCGGCGGACCTCAAATGGAATGACTATATTGAATCCATTGCCAAATCTGCTGCTATGAAAGTGGGCTCCCTGTGCAAGGCCCGGAAATTTTTCCCACCTGAAACTATTCTGCACATATACAAATCTATCATCCTCCCGTGTATTGAATATTGCTGCCATATCTGGTCGGGTGCCCCTGCTGCTCTCCTTGGGCTTCTTGACAAAATACAAAGGAGGATCTGTAACGTGGTTGATACTGACTTGGCAGACTGGCTGCAGCCGCTCTCACACCGGCGTGATGTAGCTTCCCTGTGCCTCTTCTACAAGTACTTTCATGGCTTCTGCTCCGATGAGCTTAGATCACTGGTGCCGCCTAAGCACGAATTTACACGAGATACTAGATTAGCAACTAGGTCCCACCCTTTTACAGTTAAACAAATAAGATGTAACCGTAAATTCTACTCCAACAGCTTCTTTTCTCGCGCTTCCCGCCTGTGGAACTCCCTTCCACAAGTCTGCTTTCCCGACAGTTACAATCTCCAGGTGTTTAAATGTAGGGTCAATAGACACCTCCTATCACACTAACTCCCAACTATTCTCACAACACTCTCATCTACCCAACCCTCATTCTCGGTATCCTCACCCGCCTATCACCCACCCTCTGTTATGTCCTATATTTAATCAGCCTTTCTCCACTCTACGTAGCCCCCTGCACAGTAGTGGCAGTGACATGCCTTGCTCGGGGTGAAACGCTTATAAAAAAAATAAAAATAAAAAAAAAAAGATTATATACATAGTAAAAGGAAAGAAATGGGAACATAAAAGACATTATAACCAGCTAAAGAAAAGTTTTACCGAAGAAAGGCCCATAAGAATGGAAGAACCTATGAAAGTGCAGTGTAATGTTTTTGATGTACCTAAACCCCAAATCGACTCGGAACGTCAAATCGAGGTGCCGAGTTCGAATTCCAGTTGAATTAATTGCGTTCACTTACGCACAAATACTGTTGGAAAAGGTATTAATCCCTCTCTTCCCTCTAATTATGGGTTAAATAATAGGACAGATTGGGTTCTATAGCCTTGGCTAGCAATCAGTCTACCGCAGATAGCAATGGCATCCTACTGTGGCATAATCTTCTGCTCAGTCAATCATGTCTCTAAAGAGACATGATCGCTCAAAGCGTGTATTACGTATGACACTTAACTGACTGACACCCCAAGAATTCCTGGAACGCACAAGTTTCAATATTTGGAAAGATGATATACATAGTAAAAGGAAAGAAATGGGAACACAAACAATATAATTAGTTAAAGAAAAGGTTTACTGAAGAAAGGCCCGTAAGAATGGAAGAATCTATGAAAATGCTGTATCATCTTTTTGATGTACCTACACTCCAAGAATTTGTTGAACGTATAAGTACGTTTTCCAGAACAAGAAACGAACATAAAACCTGGAGGTTGAATTTAAACGTAAAAGGTAAAAAGTTAAGAACGTTGGCAAATTGGTCACGCCCGAAAGAGAAGAGGGTGAGCATTAATAAATAAAAAATAAAATATTTTTTCATAAAAAGAAATCTCAAATTTGGGATATTGTGGAGTCAATAACACCTTGTTGACTAAATGAACCAGTTTAAACGCTTAAACAAAGAAAATAATTTTGTGCTGGTGCCTCATCTAAATTCCTGCTTTGGTTGTTAAGGAGTCTCTTGGACTATGCTAACAGCATCAAAAAGCACGTAAAGTGATCTAACTAGCGGTTCATTATTGAATAATTCCGCACCGCCACCGGTCGACATAGTAGTGATAGGCTCATACTGCTTATAATGCATGTTAGAAACCTCTGTAGTTGCTGAATCCAGTATAAAGCTTCGGTTCGATTAGCCCACAAAACGTAGACGCGATGGCTGTATTGGTGAGTATTACATCATTTGTGGAAAGCAATTTATGTTGATAGGATAGCTATGCATGATGTGCCTGATGAATACATACTCTTTTTTCTTTTGGGTAGTATGCGTACTCCCTGTATGCCATAGTCGAGTCGTTGGGCCATCACAGGAAGAACAATCGGTGCGCCAAGGCGAAATAGTCTTAGGAGAACCTATCGTTCTTCAAGCTGGTTTTGAATTTAGTGTTGTTCTACTCGGAGAGTGGTCGTCCTGACAACACTAAAAGACCCAATGTACCCTGCTGTTACACTCATTTCTGCAAAGAGGAATAGATTCATGATTTTCTCAAATTAAACTGTTCAAGCAGAAGATTGAAATCTTAATGATTTAAAAGGTTTATGCAACATTACGACGGCCTACGAAACATTTCATTTCTGGTATTACAGATAGGATTTTTTCGATTTTTAAGAACAATTGTTTTTTTTTCGAATGCTTTTTTAAGTTTGAGTTATTTGGGAAATATCGACATATATTTGATTTGGATTTATTTGTGCTTATATGTACCTTTTTATCTGGCTTGGTTTTCCTCTCTAACCTATCATAGCAAAAATACCTACACCTATAAACCAATGGTCAAACACCCACAATCACAAAATATCTACATACATACGCAATAATTACAGCATTGCATCAACAAATGAATTCTTCTATATATTAAAAGTTGCAAATTCCATCGTAAATGTTTTTTCCGACGTCACAATTGAAAAAACAATAAACATAATTAATGACTGTCTATAAACGCTCGTCAATGTCCCCTTAAAAATTCAACCAACAACTCTTCAGAAACTAGTCCTTGCCTGTACAATGAAAACTATTTTATGACCATAATGGCAAAGCCTACATCCAATGTAACGGTGTCAACATAGAAAATTAATTAGGTCCTACTCTCTCTAATTTTTACATGTCTTGTGTTTAAAAACTGATACACCATAAATCTACACAAGATATGTTAATGACATTTTTGTTTGGTTAAAAAATAAGGACGAAATTATAAATCTGATATCAATTTTTGAAAAAAAAAAAGATAAAATTTACATATGAACTCATGTTTAATAACAAAAGCCCATTCCTTGATGTTAATATAGAATAGTTTTTAATCATTTCACCCCAAGGAAGGCATTCCACTGCCACTATAGCGCAGGGGGTTACATAGGGGAAGGTGCTGAGAGAGCGATAGAGAGCGATTGGATATAGGAAATGTCAGAAGGAGGGTGATAGACGTGTAAGGAGGTACATAGGAAGAGTGTTTGAGAGAATGGGTGTGAGTTAGTGTGTTAGGAGGTGTCTATTGACTTTACATTTAAACTCCTTTATTATTTACTTAAACTAAAATCTCTTTGGTAAATATATGCGACATATCATATATATATATATATATATATATATATATATATATATATATATAGGTATCTGTCTACTTTCGCCTTCTTACTTCATTACATTCAGAAATTGTTAATCTCACTCCATTTTGTTTTCCTGTGTATGGAAGAGTTTTTGAATCCATTGTATTCACTTACGCGCAAATACTTTTGGGAAAGGTATTAATCCGTCTCTTCCTTCCAGTTATGGGTTAAATAGCAGGACAGATTGGGTTCTATAGCCTTGGTTGGCAACCAGTCTACCGCAGAAAGTAATGGCAACCTACTGCAGGATAATCATCTGCCCAGTCAGTCATGTCACTTTCGAGACATGATCGCCCAAGCGTGTATCACGTATGGCACTTAAGTGACTGACTGACCGGTAAAAAACTTTTGTAACATTTGAATTTGAGTAAATAAAATTTTCGTTACGCCGTTGCTGAAGAAGCGAGGAATTCCTTGTAGAAATGGAGTTAATTCTCGAAATGTTTGTTATATATATATATATATATATATATATATATATATATATATATAGGGTGTCCATAATTCTTTCACATATACAGGGTGTCCATAATTCTCACTCATATATATATATATATATATATATATATATATATATATATATATATATATATATAATAAAGGAATAGGGTTGTTCCAACGAGAGTAATTAGTATAAAATAAAAACTGTGATGAGAAGCCGTGAACGTTTTCTTTAAAATATATTTTGATTGTTTGGTATTCATACAAGTTATGGAGTATTAATTTGTCATGGTTTGCGCTACACGTGTTTCGAGTCTAAAATTGACTCTCTTCAGGCGAACAAATTCGTTGTTTTACGTTTGGGTTTCTCTGAGTATCTGATCATTCTGTTTGATGATCAGATACTCAGAGAAACCCAAACAGAATGAGTGTGTTCTAATTCATTACTGGATGAACAATGCGCAGATGCCAGAGTATCTACTGTTTTTCAAAGTCAACCATTCTTTCAGAGTGCTCAATCAGGGTGTGAGAGCGTAAATAGTCATCCGCAGACAGATCTGTTTTGCTGTATCACAGCTCATCAGTACGGTTAGACAGCCAATCGCTTTTTTATCCAGGATTGAAACCCGACCGAATTTGCGTCAGTGTGTGTGTGTGTGTGTGTGTGTGTGTGTGTGTGTGTGTGTGTGTGTGTGTGTGTGTGATTGAAGTCAACATATAGTTGTTACAATGGTTTATAAATTCATAGTATCACTACACATAAATTTTCGCGTTTCGAATCTACCTTTTCTAGATACTTCTCATCGGGTGAGGAAGTTGGAATGACCAACTATTACAATATAACGCTCTACGTTTGTATCGAGCACTCTTTATAAAAGTAAATTCATGAACAGCAAGTTAAAAAACCTACGAGTTCCACAACTTTGTTACAATATATATGGGTCCCACTGATTCACAGTCAAATTAACCAAATGCAGACTCCTACGCTTCTTCTCTCGCACTTCCCGCCTGTGGAACTCGCTTCCATATTCTTGCTTTCCTGACGGCTACACCCTCCAGGAATTTAAATGCAATGTCAATACTCATGGATTTCAAACATTTCCAGACCTGCTCGATGAGGTACTTCTATTAATACGAAGACCTATGTGGCTCATGCCTGATTGGTTTTCAACACATTTGTTCGCGTTGTTTACAGCTACCATGAAAGTTAAGCAAGGGAAGATTGGTTCCATTGTCTACTCGTTCTAAAGTAGACTTTTTTCCTTTTCTTGTCTGGTCACTCATGCATAAAATAAGTAGTTACTTTTCATAAGAAGGTCGTCCACAAATAAATGAATGTCCGGTGATGATAATGTGCAAATGGTTCAAGTAAAATCCGAAAAAAAAAAAAAAAAACAAATAAAAATAAAATTTTTAAAAAATTGATTTTTCGTGATAATAATGTGAAGATGAATGGTTAAAATAGATAAGTGACAAGATAGAGAGAAAAAAATATATACCTAAAAATAGACTTTTATAGAAAAATATACATTTTAATGGAAAAATTATTACCGTAACACATTTTTGAAGGAAAAGAAATTATTCTCAGCAAAGTATTTTAGAATACAAAACTAGAAGATGTTTTAAATATTTCTAAAATAAAAAAAGAATAAAAACAAAAAAACTTTCATTAAAATCGGACTAAATCAACCTTCTCACTATAACCAAACATTTCCGTAATGTTCTTTTCTCTGTCCATTCTACTCTCATCACGCCAGTATTTTCATCCTTCTTTTATCCATTTTCTGACACCCCTTATAACTTATTCCTCTTTCTCATCCGATGTAACCCCTTCTACACCAGTGGCAGCAAAACAGATTTGTTTGGGGTGAAATAATAAACAAAAAAAAAATGAGGTTTTGCGTAAATATGTGAAAATAGATGAAACAATGGAACCACCATTTCACTTCGGAGTCAAATCGGCAGTCAGCTGAGTGGACAGCAGCAGGTGAAATCGTCCAAATCGACCAAAGACGCAAACATCAGCAGGCAAGGTTTTGACCTCCGTATTTTGGGATGTGCAAGGTATTTTGTTCAACGATTACCTTGAGAAAGCAAGAAGCATCACTAGCGAATATTATATAACATTATTGGTGTGTTTGAAGAAAGAAATCGCCAAAAAAAAAAAAACGGCTACAAATGAAGAAAAAAGTGATCTTTCACCAAGACAACGCACCGTGTCACAAGTCGATCGCAACGATGGCAGAGCTACATGAATTGCAGTTTGAATTGCTTCCGCATCCACCCTATTCTCCAGATCTGGCCCCCAGCGACCACTGACTGTTTCCAGGCCTCAAAAGAATACTCCAGAGAAAGAGATTTGATTCCAATGAAGAAGTGTTATCGGAAACTGTGGTGTATTTTGAGGCAAAAACAAATCGTTCTACAAAACAGAGTTGTTAGATAAACGTTGGAATCAGTGTATCACCCTCGAAGGTGACTATGTTGATGAATAAAGTCGAATTTTGCCGAAGGGTTGTTTTATTAGTTAGGCCCGGGATTTATTGAATGATGTGTTAAGAAGGTGCATTCTGTTTTTGTGGACTTTTATCACGGTGTCTGGGTGATCAGCTTTGATTGTTCAGTTTGTGAGTCTTGTAAAATCTTATAAAATTGCTCCAAGTCCTAACTCTGCAAGCGAACGTAGTTGAGATTCATACTGGTTTCTTGCAGTTTACTTCCCGCAAAAGTTGCATATTTTCCAATGCATATATTAGCCATGTCCATCATACCGAGTTCTATATTCAATGGATGCTATTATTGTGCAGCCTGATATAAAATGTTCAATTGTTTCTGGATACTTACCATAGAATTTTCATTTCGGGTCAACACAATTTTTCAGTGTGTATTCTTGGGAATTATTATTATTATTATTATTCGTACTAATAGTATCAGTAGTAGTAGTTGCTATATATTTTAGTAGTTTTATTCTTAAATTTAAAAAAAAATTCATTGATGTCGACTTACCACAAAAACTATGAAGAATATTAGAAACTATAAAAAACAAACGACCGAACATAAATAAAATTTAATTTTGGAAGAAACAGGAAATACATTTCTCAACCACCACCACTACTTCTATTACTGTCAATAATAATATCATTAGAAAGAGTGATAATATCATTAGAGAGGGTAATAATATCATTAGAGAGGGTAATAATATCATTAGAAAGAGTAATAATATCATTAGAGAGGGTAATAATATCATTAGAGAGGTAATAATACCATTAGAAAGAGTAATAATCTCATTAGAGAGGGTAATAATATCATTAGAAAGAGTAATAATATCATTAGAAAGGGTAATAATATCATTAGAAAGGGTAATAATATCATTAGAGAGGGTAATAATATAATTAGAAAGAGTAATAATATCATTAGAAAGAGTAATAATATCATTAGAGAGGGTAATAATATCATTAGAAAGAGTAATAATATCATTAGAAAGAGTAATAATATCATTAGAGAGGGTAATAATATCATTAGAAAGAGTAATAATATCATTAGAAAGAGTAATAATATCATTAGAAAGGGTAATAATATCATTAGAGAGGGCAATAATATCATTAGAAAGAGTAATAATATCATTAGAAAGGGTAATAATATCATTAGAAAGGGTAATAATATCATTAGAAAGGGTAATACTATCATTAGAGAGGGCAATACTATCATTAGAAAGAGTAATAATATCATTAGAAAGAGTAATAATATCATTAGAAAGGGTAATAATATCACTAGAGAGGGTAATAATATCATTAGAGAAGGTAATAATATCATTAGAAAGGGTAATCAAAGACCACAAACCTCAGTAAAGGTAATACCGCCATTATCCCAGCGATTAGCAAGAGATGATTATTAAAATGAGAAAGAATATCTGTAACGAACTTGACTGCTTTCAAGATTGGAAATAAAAAAAAATAGAACTCGGTCCCTCTCAGAATTAAACGCACACTTAAAATGAAACGGAAGAGATAATTCAGTATTTAAAAATGATTTAGGGTGGGGAGGTAATTCAGTAATTGGCATTTGAAAGGTAAACATTACATTTTATTATTACCTCAGAAAATGTATTCCGTACCGAATAGAACCCAAAATCTAATCAATTCGTATCAGTAACGAGGCCAATCATTCCTGAACGTTTCATCCGAATCGTCCAGCATGTCTTGATATATCTTGATCACGGATAAGCAAACAAGCAAAGAGACAGATAAACGCGAGCGAGTACAATACCTCTGCTTTAAGGTGGCGGTAATAATAACAAAAAATGTTTAAATAAAAGGTAAAATGAGAAAATAATATTTCTTCGGTTAAAGGAAACTATTAAAACCCGGGATGTGCGTTGTCGATATCGACACGGAACGACAAATCGGGGAGCCGAGTTCGAATTCTAGTTGAATTTCTTGCATTCACTTACGCACAAATACTCTTGGGAAAGATATTAATCCGTCTCTTCCCTCCAGTTATGGGTTAAATAATAGGGCAGTTTGGATTATATAGCCTTTGCTGGCAACCAGTTCACCGCAGAAAGTAATGGCAACCTACTGCGGGATAATCTTCTGCGTAGTCAGTCATGTCTCTTTCGAGATATGATCGCCTAAGCGAGTATCACGTATGGCACTTAATTGACTGACTGAATATAATAGTTGGAAACATAATTAAAACTTTTACTGGGTATTAAGTAGGGGGTTGGTTTTCTATTGTTATGAAGTAATAAACTGATACTCCACCCACGTCTATTGAACAGGTGTAGAGGCTCATTCCTTTTCCCTGCTTAGGATGTGGTTTCCGGTTTTCTCTTTTCCAATCTTTTCACTTTTCTTTTTTTTTTCAATTGGAGTAGATAGACTAAACTATGGCCAGGTTCACACTCCACCCATGTCTATTGAACAGGTGTAGAGGCCCATTCCTTGTTCCTTGCTTAGGATGTGGTTTCCGGGTTTCTCTTTTCCAATCTTTTCACTCTTTTCTTTTTCTTTTTTCTCAATTGGAGTAGATAGACTAAACTATCGCCCGGTTCACACTCCACTCATGTCTATTGAACAGGTGTAGAGGCCCATTCCTTGTTCCTTGCTTAGGATGTGGTTTCCGGCTTTCTCTTTTCCAATCTTTTCACTCTTTTCTTTTTCTTTTTTCTCAATTGGAGTAGATAGACTAAACTATCGCCCGGTTCACACTCCACCCATGTCTATTGAACAGGTTAAGAGGCTCATCCCTTGTTCCCTGTTTAGGATGTGGTTTCCGGCTTTCTCTTTTCCAATCTTTTCACTCTTACGTAGCCCCCTGCACATCAGTGGCGTTACCGCCTTGCTCGGGGTGATATGATTAAAAAAAATAATAATACATCTCTTCTCTTTCTAGCTATGAGTCAAATAAAAGGAAAGATTGGTTTCTATAGCTTTGGCTGGCAACAAGTCTACCATAAAAAGTAATGACAAGCTACTGCGGGATAATGTTCTGTCCAGTCAGTCATGTCGCTTTCGATACATGATTGCCTAAAGCGTATAGCACTTATTGACTGATTAGAACCCTGCTTGCATGCAAGAAACACTGTTTCTGCTATCAATTACCGACATGTGTACTTGAATCAACTTCAGTGTTTTTTTCTACAGAAAGTTACTGAGGATGACGTGGACAAGATATGTGATGAAGATTTAGAGGCAGTGGAAACAAAAAGTAAACTTATGGTTAATAACAGAAAAGACAATGGAAATTTCTAGAGTAGAGGGGCTTGGAAAATCGGACACTCTCAGGACAGACTGAATGCAAGAGGGACAGAGGAAAACAACATGTAACATACTTAGTGAACTTGTGTAAATGGATGGCAGAACAAGGTTTAGGCGAAATAACATGACAAAATTTATTATAAACAACGAAGGACCTGAAGTTGTGGAGAGACATGATCGCTTACGTCTTAAGAGGTTTCAGTACAAAGAAGAAGAATGAGATTTGAAGTCACTGATTGGCTGCAAGGTGATCTGCAAAACTGAGAAAAACGCGAAAATTGAAGACTATATACAGAAAGATTTGCACTTTTTTTTAAATCATGTCACCCCAAGCAAAGCATTCCACTGCCACTATAGCGTAGGGGGTTACACAGGGCGATAGACGAGTTAGGAAGTACATAGGGGGAGATTTGGAGAGAATGGGAGGGTTAGTGTGTTAGGAGGTGTCTATTGACCTTACATTTAAACTCCTGGGGGTTATTGCCGTCCGGGAAGCAAGCATGCGGAAGGGAATTCCACAGGCGGGAAGTGCGAGAAAAGAAGCTGTTGGAGTAGAAATTGCGGTTACATTTCATCGGTTTCACTGTAAAAGGGTGGGACCTAGTTTCCAATCTGGTATCTCGTACAAACTCACACCCAGGGGGCACCAGTGATTTAAGTTCATCAGAGCAGAAGCCATGAAAGTATTTATAGAAGAGGCACAGGGAAGCCACGTCACGCCGGTGGGAGAGTGACTGCAGGCGGTCAGCCAAGTCGGTATCAATCACGTTACAGATTCTTCGCTGTATTTTGTCAAGAAGCCCGAGGAGAATAGTAGGGGCACCCGACCAGATGTGGCAACAGTATTCAAAACACGGGCGGATGGTAGATTTGTATAAGTGCAGGATAGATTCAGACGGAAAGAGTTTCCGGGCCCTGCACAGAGAGCCAACTTTCATAGCAGCGGATTTAGCAATGGATTCGACGTAGTCATTCCACTTGAGGTCCGCTGAGAGTGTCAGGCCAAGCAGGCGTAGTATTTTTCTCTCTGGGAGGCATGCCTGTTCCATGCTAATGGGAGGGAGGTGCGGTCGTCTGTGGTGGTTAATTGACAGCAGCTTCGTTTTGGAAGAATCACTTGGATTTATTATTAGAGAAGAGGAGGTAGATAGAAATTAATTTGTGTTAGGAAAATGTTATTGATTGCAGTTTGTGTTGCTTTATTGAAATTAATGTGAAATAAAAATGGAAAGAGTAATTGAAAGAAATCCTGACCCCCAATAAAACAAAGACTGAATTTGTTACGAAAAGGAAAAACAAATTCAGATTTCAAAAGAAACGCCGTGTAGATAAAAGACAAGAGAGCTACTGTGACAGGAAACAGAAAAGATTATATAAAGAACTCTGAGAGATTAATAATGTCAGCTTAGATTCTGGCATTAGGAACAAACTGGATAAAGGTGAATGCTTATAAGATCAGTCCCTTAGAAGGCATTGAAAGAGGAATTGTATCAGAATGTAAATGCATGGCTCAGAATGTGTATTAGAAATAGGGACAGGAGAAAGTTGTCATCATTGGAAGTTGTTCAAAAGTTACGTGTTTGAATGTATGTTATGTTGTGTGTAACAGAAATAGTTGAGTAAATAATCACAACAACGGAAATAAAGTAAATGAAATATATTACCGGGAAAAGGGTATGTACAACAGCGTTATTAGTAGAGTACAGGAACAAGGGTTTAGTAACACGTTTAGTAGTAAGACGTAGAGTCCGTGTATAGCACACTTCCGGTTCGCTACCGGAAATACTCGACTGACTTGGTATCGAGCTGAACAGTCAACCAGAGCACTGAGCAGTCAACAATGAACGCAACGCTCGAGGTCTTTCCACTACCAGTTTATGTAGTGATAGGAATAGACCATTATCAGAACAAAGGTGGAGAGCGCCCTAACAATGTATCAACAAAAATTATGAACACCTGATCACAAAGGGGAAGAAAATATTGAACAACTAAGCAAAAATCCTGTTGGGCATTCCAATACAAACAAGGACAACTTTAGAGGACATTTAGTAGTCTCCTATCCATCTGATATAAGAATTAAAAGCAAAGAAAAGAAGATTGACTACAAAAATGATTTATATAAGTATGACATTCTGAAAGCTTGGGAATGACTAGTAAAGAAATTAATTACAGTACCAGTGATTATTGGAGCACTAGTCTTTTGTACAAAATCAGGGGATGAATCTTTTAGATATTTCATTGTGATTTGGAAATGGGTTCATTACAAAAGATATGGTTACTCGAAATTGAAAGTAGGGTTAGGGAATATTAGATGCAGCATCTTGGTGAC
Organism: Ascarosepion bandense; assembly: GCA_037127315.1. Classification (NCBI taxonomy): domain Eukaryota; kingdom Metazoa; phylum Mollusca; class Cephalopoda; order Sepiida; family Sepiidae; genus Ascarosepion; species Ascarosepion bandense. Next base: position 268,238 of record JBBBDQ010030045.1, read on the forward strand.
AAGAAATGACCGGTTTATTTTTTATCAGTAACCAACATAATATACCGTATGGAATAATAATAATAATAATAATAATAATAATAATAATGCAAAGAAATTTTACAGGGAAATAGGTAAAAAAAGAATTGAAGTGACAGTCCCCGCTCAAAACGGAAGAAGTTACACAGTTCTGGGAAAAGATATGGGCTTGCCCTAAAGAACATAACAAAGAAGTAGATTGGATTGCACAAGAGATAGAACGAATAAAAATACACCAGAACAGACATCGGCTGGAATTACAGAAGAGGATGTTAAATTTGCACTAAAAAAAGCACACAATTGGAAATTCCCAGGTATAGATAAAGTTCCTAACTTTTGGCTATATTATTTAAATACAGCACATAAAAAACTAGCCAAAGAACTTCAAGAAATGGTTGACGATCCCAATAAAATTCCTGCATGGATGACCAAAGGAATTACATTTCTTCTACTCAAGAATGGTGACACAAACAACCCGAAGAACTACAGACCAATTACATGTCTTCCGACAACATATAAACTACTAACATCTATTTTAACAAAACAAACATATTTATTCCTAGAAAGAAATGACATAATACCGCTTGAACAAAAAGGGTGCAAACGTGGCTGTTATGGTTGTAAAGACCAATTGCTAATTAACAAAATGATCCTGGAAAACTGCTACAATACAAAGAAAAATCTTAGTACTGCCTGGATAGACTACCGAAAGGTATTCGATAATGTGCCACATGACTGGATTTTAAAGACTTTAAATATATACAAGATATCGCCCGTTATCATCAATTTCATCAAACAGTGCATGTCTATATGGAAAACAACCCTTTACCTCAATCATATAAATGGAACCTATAAGTCTGATGAAATAAACATCAAAAGAGGTATATTTCAAGGTGATTCTTTATCTCACTTACTATTCTGCATATCATTAATAGCACTAACCAGTCAACTTAATAAGACAGAATGTGGTTATAAAATAGGCCAAAAGAAAATAAGCCATCTATTTTACATGGATGACTTAAAGTTATATGCTAAGAATGATAATGAGCTGGAAGGTCTTCTGCAAACTGTAAAATGCTTCAGCGAAGACATTGGAATGAAATTTAATTTGAATAAATGTGCTAAAGCTACAGTTTTACGTGGATCAATACAAGAAACATCCTCAATTAGCCTAGACCCTGCTGTAACAATAAAAGAATTGAAACCAGAAGAAACTTATAAATACCTAGGTGTAAATGAGAGCGAAAACATTCACCATAAAAAAATGAAAGAAATAGTGCGTAAAGAGTACTATAGAAGGCTACGAATGCTATTAAAAACTGAATTAAATTCACAGAATAGAGTTATGGCCATTAATAGCCTTGCAATCCCAGTTGTCCAATATAGCTTCAACATCTTAAACTGGACTCTAAACGACATCAGGCGAATGGATGCTAAAACAAGAAAGCTTCTATCTAAGCATAAGATGCATCATCCAAAGGCTGATGTAGACCGTCTATACATACCCCGTAAAGAAGGTGGAAGGGGTCTTATTCAGCTGGAATTGTCATACAAGACAACAACTATTGGCTTACTAACATACATAGAAACAACAAAGGATTGGATGATACAATTAGTAAGGCAACATGAAGAAAGAAAGAAAAAATATTCAATAATAAAAGAAGGCAGTAAATACAAACAAGATTTGCAGTTAGTAGATTCTGTAGAAAAGCAAAACAGTAGCCAAGAACCAACTATTGCGGCAAAAAATATGAAAATGAAAGCCAAAGATAAAGCTCTTGAAAAGATGAAACAGCGCTGGCAAGACAAACCTCTGCATGGCCAATATCCAGTACGTGCCAATAAATCCAATGTTGACAAAGTTAATACTCATCGATGGTTACGTGCATCTGGATTAAAGTCTGAAACTGAAGGATTTATACTTGCAGCACAAGACCCAGGTCTTTTCACGAGAAACTTTCAGGCAAATATTATGCATAATAATATGGATCCAAAATGCAGGTTTTGTGATAAACACCAAGAAACAATAGACCACCTAATCTCAGGCTGTTCTGTGCTTGCCCCAAACGAATATAAAAATCGCCACGATAGAGTTGGGCAATATTTACATTGGGCAATGTGCAAACATTATGGAAAAGCTGTAAACAAACACTGGTATGAACATCATCCAGCACCGGTTACAGAAATAGAAGATGTAACCATTCTATGGGATTACACCATCTACACAGACAGAAAAATTGAAGCAAACAGGCCAGACATTATTGTTAAAAACCAGAAGGAGAAAACTTGTCTATTAATTGATATGGCTTGTCCAGCGGATTGTAACATAGCAATCAAGGAATTTGAAAAACTGTCAAAATATAAAGACCTGTAAATTGAAATAGAAAAAATGTGGAAATTGAAAACAAGAGTTGTAACAGTGATAGTAGGTGCACTTGGAATGATAAAAAATGGAACAAAACAACACATTGAAAGAATCCCTGGAAACCCCAGCTTAAGAGATATACAAAAAATTGCCTTATTAAGTACAGCCCACACACTAAGGAAAACTTTATCTATGTAATGTTAGGGATGATAGGGAAGATAGAAAAACATGAAATGGAGTCATAACAACACGCCACAACCTGCCTTAGGTCTCCCCGCAGACTTGGTTGAGACCAAAGCAGAAATCGAAATATGATGAAAAATGACATAATAATAATATACCATATGGAATAGTAATAATAATAATATACCCTATGGAATAATAATAATAATAATAATAATAATAATAATAATAATAATAATAATAATATACCGTATGAAATAATAATAACGATACGAAATGAAAAAAAAAAACAAAAAAACAAAAAACAATGACGCGTGAAAACGCACTATTTGAAAGAAACTAAAGTACTAAAGTACTCATACACTTAAAAACATCTTAGTTTTTTTACGGAAAAGAAATGACATGCAAACTGTAAATAGTTAAGGTATATCAAGTTTTCGAGCAAGTATCTGAAGTTTGCTGCAGAATTTGATTTCCTCAACATAACGAGTTACGTTTTGCAGGCTATTCTTACGAGAGACAATTTTGATATGATCAAAAGTGGCTAGGGTGCTTTTCGACTGGAAGTTGAAAAGCACCATAGCCACCCTGAGCAGATAATTAAAAGGGTATATTTTACTTCTCAGCAAAATCTGAAAACCTTCTCATCAATGGGTTTAAGAAACATGCACAGTTAAATTTTACGATCAGTGCGTTCATCAGAGTCAGTTAAGTGTCATATGCTTTGGGCGATCATGTCTCGAAAAAGACATGACTGACTGCGCAGAAGATTATCCCTCAGTAGGTTGCCATTACATTCTGCGGTAGACTGGTTGCCAGCCAAGACTATAGAACCCAATGTGTCCTGTTATTTGACTCATAGGTAGAAAGAGAAGAGATGTATTATATTATTACGTAGTAATTAGTGGTGGATCATACTTCATAACAATAGAAAACCGATCCCCACTTTATGACCAGTAGAAACCTTAATCATGTTCTCAACTAATATAAGTCAGTTAAGTGCCATACGTGAAACTCGCTTAGGCGATCATGTCTCGAAAGAGACATGACTGACTGGACAGAAGATGTATCCCGCAGTAGGTTGCCATTGCTTTCTGCGGTAGACTGGTTGCCAGCCAAGGCTATAGAACCCAATCTATCCTATTATTTAACCGACAACTGGAGGAAAGAGACGGATTAATAACTTTCCCAAGGGTATTTGTGCGTAGGTAAATGCAAGGAATTCAACTAGAATTCGAACTCAGCACCCCGATTTGTCGTTCCGAGTCGATGTCCACTGCACCCCAACGCACATCCTAACGACCGTGTCGGAAGTGCCATCATCAGAGTAACTTTTTTAATATACCACGGGCAAGTACGCGTTAACATGTTTATTCCAGTCTGACTATCAATTCTGTTTGTATGTCTATCTGTCTCGTTCTTTTACTTACCTACACACAAACATTACATCTACAAAATGTCAATTATACATTATAGAAAAAGAGACTATTATATTTTACTAGCAGTATAGCCCGGTGTTGCTCGGGTGTAATGAAAGCTTTAAAACTGATCCATGGTCCTGGAGCTCAGGCTCTTTGGACGTTGGCACGAAAGACTAAAAAGCAATAGTTGTTTCCAGTTAAAGCGAAACTGTAGACTGAAAGAAAAATGAATGGATGTAAGTAAAATTTTGATTTCCTGCTATCGATATCAAATAAGGTTTTTTCGTCGTAAACTGAATGTTGAAGGCTAAATAAGTCCTCTGAGTAAATGGTAAAGGGCTGAAAAAATAGACATACAGGCAGATGAACGAACACACACACAAGCATCTTGCCTTATATATATATATATATATATATATATATATATATATATATATATATATATATATATAATTATCGATTTTCTGCACTATTGTAAAAACTGCAATCTTGAAACTTCTGAATATCGTTTCTTATGTTTTTGTCTATGAGTGCATCAAATTGGATTAAAATCGGACCACTCCTTCTATAACCTGATTTTTTCGATTATCGATTTTCGATATTTATTAGGGGTACCTCGACACAAAACCTAGCTAAGAACACTCGCAGACGCTTATAGTACAATTGTGTAAATTTTCAAGAAAATCGGTTCAGCCGTTTCGGAGTCTATAGGTAACGGGCACACACACACAGTTCCATTTATAAATAAGTTTAGAAAGCACCATGAATTGTTAATACGAGTGAGAATGGAAATTGCTGAAAATATTAGTCCGTCCGTTAAGTGCCATACATGATACACGTTTGGGCGATCATGTCTTTTTCGGTCTGACTAGCCAGAAAGTTTTCCCGTATTAGGTTGCTATTTCTTTCCGCGGTAGTCTGGTTACCAACCAAGGCTACAGAAACCAATCTGTCCTGCTATTCAACCCATAGCTGGAGGGAAAAGAGATGGATTAATACCTTTTTCAAGGTTATTTTCCCGAAATTGAATGCAACTGATATATCCCGGAAAGGAATATCAGTGTAAAGATTAGTGGAAGAAGGGTACTCGACACAGGAAAACGCTATAACGGATTTATGGCACTAAGGTACAATTAACAATAAGATACAGAATAGCAATCAACGAGTACGAGTGGAATAAACTATCAAATAGAGAATACCTTCGCCTAAGACGTTTGCTTCGGTATTTGCCAGCCTTCCCAAGCAAGGCTACATGTGACACATGGTCATTTTATAGTGAGTATTCCCGGCCATATAACCAGGCCAAAAATGTCTGTCTATTTTTACCGAGTCGTGGTTCTACCCTTCGGCGGAACCACGACTGGGTTTGTGCTTTCTGCTCGGAAGCAGAGAGCGCCCTCTACCCGAAGGCAGCGTGCTGACAGTGTTATAGAGCAGTCATCCTAAGACGGCTGCTTCGGTATTTACTAGCCTTCCCACGCAAGGCCAGATGTGACACATGGTCATTTTATAGTGGGTATTCCCGGCCATATAGCCGGGCCCAAAAATTGTGCTCTCTGCTCGGAAACAGAGAGCGCCCTCTACCCGAAGGCAGAGCGCTGACAGTGTTAAAGAGCAGTCATCCTAAGACGGCTAGTTCTACCTCGTACCGCTTGTCACCGTCCTTTATAGACTAGAGCATTCCATTATGGGGTATGGCAAGATGTTCCATTATAACAGTAAGAAATTCAACTGGAAACTGAATTTGGATTTCTAATTTCTTATTCTAAGCCGATATCCATTACATCACAAACCTTTTGTAAGCTTGCATGTTTGTTTGTTTTTTTTTATTTCTTTTCAATTCTTATGTGAAAATCTTCAAGAGATTTCTATCTGATAATATGTCTTTTTCTTTTTTGTGCAACATTTTTGAAACCCTATCTTTTTTCACTTCGATTTCAGATCCCCACCAGTTATTTCATTGGATTCAACACGTGAAAAATTTTTCCTTTCCGCAAAAGGATTCTGGTCTCCCCTCGCCGAAAAATGAGTGTTCTCTGCCTTTGCAATGGACCTCAGGGATGAATTCTACTAATATTTCACAACCTTTTGCAATTTTACATCTGAAAGAAAACGATATTTGTTTAGAAATTCTTATAAAAAAACATTGTTACAAACCTGGACTTATTGTTCCGAATGTTATTCATTACGTGATGTTTGGTAAAAAACCTTTACAATTATTTAACTTTTTGAGTTATTTGTCTACATGGAAGTATATCAAGCCATGTTTCATAGTGATACATGGTGACTGTTCATTTGGCCCACTGTTTGAAAAATTTTTAACATACAAACCGCGTATTGTACACATTTCGAGGACACCAAAGACAATGATTTTTGGAAAGAGAATATCATATATACAGCATAAAGCAGACGTGGCTCGGTTGGAAATTATTCTCAGTAAGTTTTTAATATCTTCACTTCATATTTTTTATTAGAAATGAGTGTTTTTTCTAAATGAAGTAACATTTTATAAACACACACACACACACACACACACACACACACTAGCAGTATAGCCCGGCGCTGCTCGGGTGTAATGAAAGCTTTAAAATTAATCCATAGTCCTGGAGCTCAGACTATTTGGACGTTAGCACGAAAGACTAAAAAGCAATAGTTGTTTCCAGTTAAAGCAAAACCGTAGACTGAAAGAAAAATAAATGGATGTAAGTCAAATTTTGATTTCCTGATATCGATATCAAATTATCTGCACTATTGTAAGAACTGCAACCTTGAAACTTCTGAATATTGTTTCTTATGTCTTTGTCTATGAGTGTATCAAATATGATTAAAATCAGACCACTCCTTCTATAACCCGATTTTTTCGATTATCGATTTTCGATATTTATCGGGGGTACCTCGACACAAAGCCAAGCTAAGAACATTCGCAGACGCTTATAGTACAACTGTGTAAATTTTCAAGAAAATCGGTTCAGCCGTTTCGGAGTCTATAGATAACAGGCACACACAGACACACAAAGACACACACACACACACAGACAAATTTCCATTTATAAATAAGTTTAGATTAGACACATACATACAGTACTGTGCAAAAGTATTCCTGAAAGAACTATTTTATCTTTTATGAGGCATAAAAATAAAGTTTAAAATCACCCCTGTCTTTACACTTTTGCACACCACCGATAGTTTGCAAAAGTATTAGGACAGGGGTGATTTTCCTAAAATTCTTACTGAAATTCAAATACAGGGTGAAAAGCTAAGTAAATTGCTAATAAATATTGATTATTTAAAACTAGGTGTAAAAGAAATGTATTTAAAAAAAAGTCATATTTAATTTTTGCCTATTTTCTATTAAACAAGTTATTTTGAAACTACTCTATTGAACATCTATGGGATATTTTAGATAAAAAATTGATAAATCTAATGTTACTTCGCAAGATACAGTTTGGGAACAAATACAAGCTGCTTGGCAGGAGATACCATTAGATACATTCACCTCACCAGGATATGCCTTTTCATCACGCAGGTCCTATTTAACCAGGCCCACCTAGTTTCTTTAGCTATTCTGCCATCGGGTCTACCGCAACGGATTGCCGCCCCATCCCATTTTCTCTTTTTTTTTTTTTTCATTGTTTCCCCTAATATTATTTCTCAATCATCGGCATCGAACGGTTAAAAAAAAATAAAGACCGCAAAGACTAATTCTAGTAAAAAGAATACAAAACATTGAAATGTCCAAAGATAAACATTTTGGGAAAATTTTATTTGTTTGAACATTATTTTTAATGGATACTTAAATGATATTTGAGTGGATAGACAATTTTTCTATAATTAAATAATATATATAGTGTATCAAGGGCGCAGATAACTTTTTAAACATATACTGTTAAATATAAGAGACAATGAATGTCTATTATGTTTAATCAGGAGCCGTTCTAAACATCGTATTTTGGATTTAAATCAAATTAAACCTGACATTCAAACCATTCATTGTCTCTTATATATATATATATATATATATATATATATATATATGTTGCTCTATTGTCGTATTGAGCGCTTTAGTGTTAGGGTTTTCGTCTTGGATTTTTTTTCTTTCCTACGTGAATTTGACTTTTTGTTCATGTACTTCGTTTGTTTCTTTTTTTACTTCCCCTCCTTTTTTCTCCGAGTTCGTCCTCCTCGGTGGGTTGTTCAAGACTATCTAAATTATAGTATAACTATTAGTATTAACAGAATTATTTCGGTTACTATTAATATTGTTAAAATTACTATATATATATATATATATATATATATTGTGTGTATTTTGGCAGCATTTTTTCATTAATGCAGGTTTCATTGAATAATATAGACAAGTTTTGTCTATTAATTTTGTGTAGGATCCGTTCATACCGTCTGATATACTTGATGGTGATGTCATTAAAAGACAACAAAAAATCACAGTATTTGTTGAATTTTTTATCAGGTCTAAGCTTTCGGCTCACATAAGCCATTATCAAAGAGTAAATAATAACACACAGTAAACATAGAACATTTAAGCTATTAACAATAAAGATAATTGAATTGAAAATATAAGTCCATCCCTACCGTGGCGGATGGCCGAAGACAGTGACAAAATAGTGGTGTTGCGGTCCCTGGTCTGATTACAGACATTTGAGTACGTTGTTGGAAATATCGAAATTGATTGTATTCAAACCAGGTTTAAACTGTTTAATGTAGAGTGCTTCGAGGATTTTTAGTTTCTGCTTATTATTTTCTTGTTTGAGTATGTACGTGTTATCAACAAGCGTTTTTCTCAGAAGTGTGCGTTGATAACCGTGTTGTTCTAAATGACGGAATATATTTGAATTTTTATTTAAGTGCAACGTCAGACATCGGCCACACCACAAATTCGCTCTCACGGCGTCTGACGTTGCACTTAAATAAAAATTCAAATATATTCCGTCATTTAGAACAACACGGTTATCAACGCACACTTCTGAGAAAAACGCTTGTTGATAACACGTACATACTCAAACAAGAAAATAATAAGCAGAAACTAAAAATCCTCGAAGCACTCTACATTAAACAGTTTAAACCTGGTTTGAATACAATCAATTTCGATATTTCCAACAACGTACTCAAATGTCTGTAATCAGACCAGGGACCGCAACACCACTATTTTGTCACTGTCTTCGGCCATCCGCCACGGTAGGGATGGACTTATATTTTCAATTCAATTATCTTTATTGTTAATAGCTTAAATGTTCTATGTTTACTGTGTGTTATTATTTACTCTTTGATAATGGCTTATGTGAGCCGAAAGCTTAGACCTGATAAAAAATTCAACAAATACTGTGATTTTCTGTTGTCTTTTAATGACATCACCATCAAGTATATCAGACGGTATGAACGGATCCTACACAAAATTAATAGACAAAACTTGTCTATATTATTCAATGAAACCTGCATTAATATATATATATATATATATATATATGCTCTGATTATGATTGAGCGAAGAAGAAAATTTTGAAAACAGTTTCCACTTCTGCTATATGTGTGACTCTTCAGAAATGAATTGAGTTCTCTCGGTGACTGGCGTGTGTATACACTGCTTATATACAACGCATTAAAATTTCCCTTCTCTGATTCCATGCGTCGATGGCTTAGAAAGTAGCGACTTCGACTAACACCAAATCGGTCGAGTTTCAATCCTGACAAGAAGCAAGTGATGCGTCTAGCCACACTGATGAGCTGTGATACAGCGAAACAGGTTTGTATGTGGATGACTAATATATGTGTATATATATATGTGTGTGTGTATACATAAAGTATTAACGAAGAGGAACGGTTATAAACAACCACAGATTGAAATGATTTTTTAGGGAATTATTTTTTATCGTTACTCGTATTTAAATATTAATAATCAAACAGTATTATATATTTATTTCTACCAGCCTGATTATTTACGATAAATGTTTGTTACGAAAATTAAGTCTGGCAGTGCCAATCGAAAGGATCACCTGGTTTCAGGGCGGTAGACCAGCGGCTGACTGTAAATAGTTAATAACTCTCTTCCACAACGAACAACTAGGCGACTGTTAATGAAAAATGGACTCATTTCAGATAGCATATCATGTCGAGCCTTTGCAAAATAAGCCATTTATATTAGTGTAATTTTAATTTGTGTAAATAATTTTGCTATTCAAGGGTATTTTCGACTTTTACTAAGTTAAAACTTTGTAAGCCTCAGTCACTTTTTCCTTGTTTTTTTTTTTTTTTTTTTAATTGGAGTAGATAGTTTCTACTATCGCCCGGTCTCACACTCCACCCCCTTCTTTTGAATGAGTTTAGAGGTGATCACCTTGTTTCTTGTTTAGGAAGGGGTTCCCGGTTCATCCCCTTTCTCTGGTCTTGGTGTTAGTTCAGCTGGAAGCTCTTTGCAGTTACGGAGTATGGTGGCAAAGTCTTTACATTCTGAGGGTACCGGGTTGGCAGTTTCCTGGTTGCTGCTTCCGACTGGTAGTTAGGAGCCCGAACTCTTGCGTAGCGTCTTGAGAGGCCGCTCTGATCAACAGTTGAATAATACCGGGGTTCTTGTAGTGCCATATCGCGCATGGACGGGCGTCCCTGCATGAACGTTCGGTGGGCAACCCCGAGGCCACATTATGTTGTAGGCCGCGCCAGTCTCCATCCTTCACAAGTTGCAAATGATTGACCGACTGATTCTATTCTAAGACCACTCCTTTAACTGAATTACTATGGAAAAAAGCAAACATAATAACAAAACTAAACCAGCTCATTTGAAAACGCCCAAACCTGTCTGCATCTCTTTCACTAACATACGCGGCATCCGCACCAACTTCCCCAGCGTAGATTCTTTCCTCCATAATAACTCACCTGATATATTAGCCCTATGTGAAACTAATCTTAACCCTTCTATCCCCTCATCTGAGTTCTGCGTTCCTGGCTACCTTCCCCTCTTCAGGAAGGACTCCAATGTTCATATGCATGGGCTTGGTGTCTATGTCAGCGAACACCTTCCCTTAGCTAGGGTGTCATCTTTTGAATCCCCAGATCATTCTTTCATGTGCTTCCGCCTCTCACTTCTCAGCTCGATTAGCTATCTCTTCTTTCTGTACCGCTCTCCTTCCTCCCCTGATTGTTCGTTACTTGACATCATTTCTGACAATATTGACAAAGCCATTTCTACCCATCCCTCTGCCCATGTATTCGTGTTTGGTGACTTTAACGCCCACCACACCAAGTGGCTGAAGAACGCTGTCACTGACCCTGCTGGTGTCCACACCATGAACTTTTCAATCACCCAATCCCTTACGCAAGTAGTGGACTTCCCCACGCGTTTCTCCGACAACCCTAACGGAAGGAACTCACTTCTAGACCTCTGCTTCACTTCCATCCCAGACTCTTGCACTACCAGACAACTCTGCCCACTTGGAAACTCTGACCACACTGTAGTGTCCGTCAATATTTCACTCCACTCCCGCCCGACCCATGAAACACAGACAAGTAGAATATCATACTGCTATCAAAGAGCAGACTGGGATTCGTTCCGAGACTTCCTCTGTGACATCCCTTGGAACAACGTCTTTAGTCTTCCCATCGAAGAATGTGCATCCGAGGTCTCCTCCTGGGTTAAGGCTGGCATTGATGCCTTCATCCCTGCTAGGAAATTCCAGCTTAAATCTCATTCGTCTCCATGGTTCTCACCCGCTTGTTCGGCTGCCATTGCCCACCGGAATCATTTCTTCCGACTTTATCGTAACTATGCGTCGGAACAAAACAGGCGCCTTTTCACTTCAGCTCGTAATAAGTGTAAAAGGGTACTTAACGAAGCTAAGATGTTGTTTGCTGCCAGAATGAAGCAACGCATAGCATGCTCTAAATTCGGCTCTAAAGACTACTGGCGACTCTGTAAAAGAGTACTTAACAAGAGCAAGTCCACAATACCCCCGCTAATCAACAAATTTGAGGTCCTCACCTCCCCAGCAGATAAGGCTGAATGTTTTGCCCGCAGATTCTCGAACAATTCGAGTCTGGACTCGTCTGGAGTTTTTACACCCGACTTCTCACCTAGAACCGAGGCACAACTGAATGATGTCCACATTACACCTTCGCTTGTCTCTAAGATAATCTTAAAACTTGACCCTCACAAAGCGAGCGGTGGTGACGGAATCCCAACCATAGTCTTAAAGAAATGTGCCCCTGAACTCTCCTCTATCCTTTCTAAGCTCTACAACCTCTGCCTATCTGCTTCCTGCTTTCCTGCCTGTTGGAAATCTTCCTCTATAGTTCCTATATTTAAAAACACTGGAGAACCCTCTGACCCTGCAAATTACCGCCCTATCAGCCTTCTTCCGATCTTTGGCAAAGTGTTCGAAGCCATTATCAACGCCGAGGTGGTTCAGCATCTCACAGCACACAGGCTCCTCTCGGACAAGCAATATGGTTTCCGCTTCACCAGGTCTACTGCTGATATGCTAACGACCATCACCGAGTACATATACCAGGCACTCGACAGGAATGGCGAAGCTCGAACCGTTGCATTGGATATATCTAAGGCGTTCGACAGAGTTTGGCATGCTGGCCTTCTATGTAAACTGCGGAGCTATGGTATAACTGGACATTTGTTTGAACTAATCCAGTCATTCCTCTCTAACCGCACAATGAAAGTGGTATTAAACGGACATGCCTCTCAGAACTACCATACAAACGCAGGTGTCCCCCAAGGCTCCATCTTAGGTCCTACACTCTTCCTGATATATATTAATGATCTGCCTGATTCCATAAGAACCCAAATAGGTTTGTACGCCGATGACACCACAGTTTACTCTCGCCTCCAACAAAAATCTGGTGTAGGCGTCAAAGCTAAACTCGCAGCCGAGATTGAAAAAGACCTCCAATCCATATTGGACTGGGGTAAGAAGTGGCTAGTAAATTTTAATGCTTCTAAAACGAAGCTACTGTCAATTAACCATCATCGACAATCTCACCTACCTCCCATTAGCATGGACCAGGCTTGCCTCCCAGAGAGTAAAACACTACGCCTCCTTGGTCTCACACTTTCAGCGGACCTCAAATGGAATGACTATATCGAATCCATTGCTAAATCCGCTGCTATGAAAGTCGGTTCTCTGTGTAGGGCCCGGAAGTTTTTTCCGTCTAAATCTATCCTGCACATTTACAAATCTACCATCCGCCCGTGCATTGAATACTGCTGCCATATCTGGTCGGGTGCCCCTGCTGTTCTCCTCGGGCTTCTCGATAAGGTTCAGAGGAGGGTCTGTAATGTGATAGATACCGACTTGGCAGACCGCCTGCAGTCTCTCTCCCACCGGCGAGACGTGGCTTCGCTGTGTCTCTTCTATAAATACTTTCACGGCTTCTGCTCCGATGAACTTAGATCACTGGTGCCCCCTAAATACGAATTTGCACGAGATACTAGATTAGCAACTAGATCCCACCCTTTTACAGTGAAATCGATAAAATGCAGCCGTAACTTCTACTCCAACAGTTTCTTTCCTCGCACTTCCCGACTGTGGAATTCTCTTCCAAACGATTGCTTCCCCGACGGCTACAATCTTCAGGAGTTTAAATGTAAGGTCAATAGACACCTCCTAACACACTAACCTGCTCCCATTCTATCAAACACTCTTCCCATCTGCCCGACACTCATCCTCGCTATCCTTACTCATCTATTACCTTTCTCCTGACATTCCCTATGTCTATCCACTCCTTCTCTTTACCTTCCCCTATGTAGCCCCATGCGCAATAGTGGCAGTGGAATGCCTTGCTTGGGGTGAGATGATTAAAAAAAAAAAAAAAAAAAAAAAAAAAATTAGGTACCTCCAGAGAAAAAAAACAAAAAAACAGCATATCCATTGCTATGTCCGCTGCTATCAAAGGTTGGTTCTCTGTGTAGGGCCCGGAAATTTTCCCCGTCTGATTCTATCCTGCACATATATAAATCTACCATCCGACCGTGTATTGAATACTGCTGCCACATATGGTCGGGTGCCCCTGCTACTCTCCTCGTGCTTCTTGACAAAATACAACGGAGAATCTGTAACGTGATCGATCCTGACTTGGCGGACCGGCTGCAACCACTCTCTCACCGGCGTGACGTGGCTTCCCTGTGTTTCTTCTATAAGTACTTCACGGCTTCTGCTCCGATGAACTTAGGTCATTGATGCCTCCTAGGTACGAATTTATACGAGATACTAGATTAGCAACTAGGTCCCACCCTTTTACAGTGAAACAGATAAGATGTAACTGTAATTTCTACTCCAACAGCTTCTTTTCTCGCGCTTCCCGCCTGTGGAATTCCCTTCCACATGCCTGCTTCCCCGACAGCTACCCTCTCCAAGAATTTAAATGTAAGGTCAATAGACACCTCCTGACACACTAACTTGCATCTATTCTCTCAAACACTCTCACCATCTAACCAACCCTCATTGTCGGTATCCGTGCCCGCCTATCACCCTCCTTCTGACATTTCCTATATCTAACCATCCTTTTCCCATCACTTCCCCGACCCTATGTAACCCCTTGCGCAATAGTGGCAGTGCAATGCCTTGCTCGGGGTGAAACGAAAAAAAAAAGTTACATTTAAACTGAATTTTTAAAAATGGAAGAGTTTTTTTGAAACTTTTATTTTAGTTTAAATTGAAAGGTGAATGATTCAATTGACTATTTCCAGTAAGCAAAAAACTCTGGTTTATTTAAAACAGAAATTATATTGATTGGAATAAAACAAAGAAATCATCTAAAAACAACCGAGAGAAAATGGAAAATTAAGAGAAGTCAACAAATTCTTCAACTTATCAATCATGGTCAATAAAATTATTCAATCGAACGCACAAGTAGTAAAAACAAATTGCTCCTGCTTATTGCGGACTTATGTCTTGCAATCATCTACCTTCAGGAAACTTTTTTAAAGGACAATGAAATATAGATATTAAAAACTATACAGTATAAATTTTTATCAGTCATAGGAGAAACAGAACTTCCGGTAGCAGCTCTTTATTAGTGAAATTGTAACACCACGCCGGCCCGGGGCTGGCAACCCTCAGGTCAGTTCCTGGTCGAGACGGCACCGGATGTGACATCTCAGACCGGGCTGGCCGTCTGTCCACTGTGACGCTCGTTCTCGCTAACGGTCATGACGATCCCACTTGTGACACTGCCACCCGGTTGTACGGTTGGTTTGTTCGCTGTTGCTGGTCGTGACGATCTCGTCCGATGATGTCGCCACAAAAGCTGTATTACAAGTCATCTTTTGCAACAACGGGCCACTGTCCCACGTTGTGATTAGATCCCAGAGGTCACGTCGTGCAATCTTAATAGTCATCTTTTTGAGCCAGTCCGGACACTAGTGTACACTTGTGGTTTGAGAAAATTACAGCACAAAAAAAAAACAAACTAATAAAATAAATGAACAAGGTCGAACACGCCTGGAGAGTTACGAAGAATGTCTTTATATATATATATATATATATATATATATATATATATATATAAAAAGGACGAAGTATTTCTTTTCACAGGAGCAGACAATACAGTTTTCGAAATTTATATACAGCTGTCGAAAATAATACACAATCGGCGAAAATGCTGGTTACTACAACGGAGAGAGAAAGTTCGCTAAAAGCATCATAGCTCCCATTCCTTAAATAAAATGTCTTGTTTAATTTTCGTTAGCGTTGAAGTAAACAGATCTCTTCACATTTTCACTAAAGTCTTTTCACGTATTCATTAAATTTTCATTAAAGTCTTTTCACCTATTCTCTATAATTAGGGTTGTCAGTTTCCTATGTAGCTTCTAAAACAGCAAAGTTCTTTCGGGTCTTCATCGAAATTCAACGGAGTTTGCCGAAGTTGAGCGAACGAAGAATCAGAATTTTCGATTTTCCCGTGATTAAAAAAAATAACAATAACGTTCTTTCGGGATTCATGTCGATGGCGCATTATTCCAAATTAACACCTTGAGTTAATTTTCGGCAGGCTTCATTCGAAATTAACTCTTTAGCCATAAGTTCTATGGTGGGCGACTAGCCGAGGGTCATGACTCCCCGGTTGGGAACCTTTTCCCAAGTCGTTACATTTCGACTCATAGCAACTCCAACGCCAACTCCAACTAACTGCAACTGCAGCTCTCCGAGAACTAACTCCAACTCAAATTTTCTCGCCGAGTCCGGATTTTTATAAACAGTTTCGATCCTCTCTGGGGATCCAGCCGCCCCTCGGCCTTCGGCCAAGGAAATCATTTTGGGCCACTCGATTTGCGGAAGGCTTTAGCTCGAAGAATGAGATTTTGCCAAATCACATCGGATTTCAATTTCTTCCGAGTTCCCACAGATTCGTGTTTACGAGAAGGTCTGTCGGGGAACCTTGGCCTTGCGTAACCTCATCAAATAATTCTGACACTTGTTTTGTCTAAACGTTTTCAGCTTAGCGAAATTTCCGTTTCAAACATAAAAGAACAAAAATTTATATCGCTTTCCTTCTTCTTTTCCAGAAATAGGTAATTTTTATATTCCCCGGTTTTTAGAAGTACATGATAGTCACAATAGTTGATTTTTCTATTCCTCATATCTTACAAGCATTTGATAGTATTAAAATTATTTTTTCCTAAGCTCACATCGCGTATTGCAATAAAACATTAATAATATTGCTAATATTAATTTCTCTCTGTTGTTTTAAACCAACCACGGGAAAGTACCCCCGCGGGAAAAAGAAAAGTATCCCTACCGGAGATAGTCTTCCTACCTCTTTCTGTCATTTTAAGCATTAAAATGACACCAAAAAAAAAAATCTGAGACACTATCTCAACACAACTTTTCAAGATCCTCTCTTTCTTTTTTTTTTTTTCATACGGAAAAAGTCTTTTACCAAAATAAATGTCTCTTCAGTTGAAAAAGTTCATTTTTCGCCTTTGGTTCATTTGCGTTGTCTCCAACCTAACCATGGAATTTCAATAACACATTTTATTACCAAACCATGCAAATTTAATAAAAAATCATGTATGAAAAATTTTCTGCAGGTAACTGGAAAAACTTCCTTTTTTTTCATTCTTGGTCCTGTTTGAATTTTATTCAAAGCTACACATGTAATTTCAATAAAATCTTTATTCAAAAGTCTCTGCAGACAACTGGAAAAAGTTTTCTTTTTTTTTTTTCATTTTCGGTCCTGTCTAAATTTTATTGAAAGCTAAATATGCAATTAAAAAGTTCCACTAAAAAAAGTATTTATGAAAACGTTCCTTCTGTCAACCTGAAAAAGAACAAAAAGAATATGGTGTGTGTGTGTGTGTGTGTGTGTGTGTGTGTGTGTGTGTGTGTGTGTGTGTGTGTGTGTGAATAGATGCATCTTTTTCTGTTCTTTTTTTTCATGATTTGTCCTTCTTGGACACTGTCCTACTCCGCTCCGCTGGGGTTGGTTCCTCAGGAATACAGACACCACATGGTAACTCCCCACTTTTTTTTCATTGTAACCTGCCAAAATTCTCAAAAATCGATTCCCGCTCAACATTTTCCTATTGCTGCTACTAACACAGTACTGAATATTAAAATACCGAACACGGCTAAACAGTCCATTAAAATATTCCCTTACCATCCACCCAAATCATGCCTTAACGTAATTTTGGGTATTTTATTTGCTATCGGATTCCATATCTATCCCCCGGTTCAGACTCTACCCACGTCTATTGAACAGGTTAAGAGGCTCATCCCTTGTTCCCTGTTTAGGATGTGGTTTCTTATCTCACATTTCAGTGAAATCTTTGACAGTTTTAAAGTGTTTTTCTCAGATGACACACTGTATCATTGAAATGTATGTGAAATTGTTTTTCTTAAAATAGATAATAGGACACTGGAGAGATACTGTGAAGTTTATAGAAGAGATTTCTCATATGTTTATGAATAAAATTCAGTAACTATCCATATTGTCTTTCATTTCAATTTAATTTTGGTTGTGTTTGATATGGTGAGTCTATTATCCAGAGTTTTTTTCGTAGTTTTATTTGTTTTAGAACATCTGAAAAAAAAAAGTTCCACTGTCATAGTATAGAATTGATGTATGAATAGGTAATGAATGTGTATACACTTTGGTTCCCCTCACTGGTATGTGATTGGCTGGTCTCCGCCATAAATACAGACGAAGGTAAGGACGCCCAGAGAGTGAGTGAGAGAGATCTAGAGATCTTCCACCAGAGGTCTATTGGTCTACTATTGACTACGCCTACGCCTACGCCTACGCCTACGTCTCAGGATAATGGATACTACCCGGTTACATTTTCCGAAACCACTTCACTACCTCGTATTGATATATATTCCTTTCGGGGACATATCAAGAATTATATATAAGTAGATAGATTTACAAATAGAAAAATTGACGAACACTTCCAAACAACTAAATCAAGAAACAAATTTAATCTAAAAGGTTTTTGCTTTGCTTTGCTTTAAAATAACCAACTGTATGATTGTTGATAGGCTAAAATAGTTATGTAATAGCAAATTGAGTTTGTGATGCTGCTTTTCTGTAGGTAGAAAACTTTTTAAGCTGGAGCAGCTTATTGAATGAGTGGATATTTCTTTTATTTTCTTGTTTTAAGAAAATTTTTGTAGTAGTGTTCAACGCACCCACTAGAGGAGAATAGACTCTTCCATACTCGTTATTTAACTAACGCCTTTCTAACATCTTTTAACACAAATAAAACTACACCATATCACCCAACTGATAATGCACACATTGAATAATTTAATGGCACTGTATGGAAGATGATTCAGTTTGCCATTAGATGAGAAAACTTAATTGAAAAAAACAACAAAAAAAAACAACTTATTTCAGAGACCATACTGCTGAGGAATGTGGTAATGAAGCTATGTGTAAAGCCTTCATTTCTGGCTTATTTCACATTCCATATGACAGCGACTATTAGAAAATAAAACCTTAAATTTACATATAGCTTACATGCAAGCTTCTGCTCTGGATTTAGCACAACAAAATAATAAGTCGTATACTACTCCAGAAGCTCAAATGGCAGCATTAGTCAAACCGAAAAAACCAGCAATATCCGTGGCTTACCAAACGTAAATGCTTTTTTGTGGGTTTCCCTATCATGTACGGGATCGTTGCCCCACTTGTAAGGCTACTTGTAAAAACTTGTGCATGTTGGTTCAAACCTTTGTTAGCAACAATGGTAGATCCTCATATATTGACCACATTTGCTCACGTACCACGAGAACTCTACCCCATTTCAATGCATGTAAAGGTTAACAAAAGTAAAGAATGTGCTCTCATTGATTCCTGCCGTATTGATAGCAATATCAGCAACAGAGTACCGCAGTAATTAAAACAGGAAATTCACCCCCCACACGTCTAGTAAAAAGACTACCATGGCCCAGAAAACTTTAAACACTAACTCAAAGCCATATGTAGTCGTAAATCTACTTCTTTCCCTTAGCGGCCTGTCATTTTGTTACCCTCTGGGTGTCCGGAAAGATTAGTGTTCTGACATGATACTTGGCCAGGATTTTCTACATTAGCATCAGAAAATAACATTTAAATACGGTGGGCCATTGCCTGAATTAACTGAACAGTATTCTTCAATTTTGCGCATTAAACGCAGCGGATATAGAAGGACCTTCACTATTTCCTAATTTATGACCAAACTGTAAACCTATTGCTGTCAAGTCGAGGCACTTTATCAAGGAGGATCAATCCTTCATAGACCAAACTATCACCCGGTTCACACTCCACCCTTGTCTATTGAACAGGTGAAGAGACTCATCCCTTTTTCCCTGTTTAGGATGTGGTTTCCGGCTTTATCTTTTTCAATCTTCTCACTCTTTTTTTTTTCCATTGGAGTAGATAGACTAATCTATCGCACGGTTCACACTCAACCCACGTCTATTGAACAGGTGAAGAGGCTCATCCCTTTTTCCTTGTTTAGGATGTGGTTTCCGGCTTTCTCTTTTCCAACCTTGTCACTCTTACGTAGCCCCCTGCGCATCGGTGGCATTACCGCCTTGCTCGGGGTGATATGATTAAAAAAATAAATAAATAAAATACCGAAGTTCAGAAACTGCTTTTTGGAAGAAAGCGTTTCTCCATGGCAAGCTCTACTAGTAGTGGTAAAGGACCCAGTCAGTTAGTTAAGTGCCATACGTGATACACGCTTTAGGCGATCATTTCTCTTTCGAGACATGACAGACTGGGCAGAAGATTATACCGCAGTAGGTTGCCATTAGTTTCTACGTTAGACTGGCTATAGAACCCAAACTGTCCTGTTATTTAACCCATAACTGGAGGGAAGAGACGGATTAATATCTTTTCCAAGAGTATTTACGCGTAGGTAAATACAAGGAATTCAACTGCAATTCGAACTCGGCACCCCGATTTGTCGTTCCGAGACGATGTCTACGGCATATATAGCGGTTACAGATCAGCCGAGTTCCAAAAATATTCTACCGTTTTATTTCTGCATTGTGATCTAGGAAACTGACGCACGCAGTGAGCATTTCGATCAAACTTTTAGCAATACGCTCCAGCTGCTGCGTACTTTAATGTGCATTTTTAGTATTTTGTGGTGATATCGACCGAGCAAAAGTTTGGGACCGGATGTTTGCACTCTAACGACCAGAAAACAAATGACCAAAACTCGTCGGTGCACATCTGGCCTCGCGCAGATGTTCCGGTTGTAAACTAAATATTAATTAAATATTAAATTTCCAGTTCGCGGAATTAATTCTCTTTTCATCATTTTATTGCCCTGAATATTTTAATATCCGTTCAAAGGATTACTTTAATTGTAAAAATTGATATGTGTATATATAAAATGTTATTTTTCAACTCGATTTGCTTTTCTTGATTTATAATCATTTTATGACTTATAGTGGGCTATCTACAACAAGGCCAACTTCCGTTAATCTGCAACAATATACAACTACGCTTCAAAAGAACGACCTCCCCACTATAGTTTCATTGCATCTTAAGAGTTCTAAATTAATAATACCCCACTCGATTTCACACATAGTTTTACGACAGGAATATCAAATATAACCCATCTGTACCAATTACTGAGCTGTCAATATATTTTTTTCATTCACAATAGCTGAAGAAATGCATTAAAAATAATGTTTTTATTTCAGAATATGGTGGAATATATTTTGATTATGACGAAATTGCACTGAGGAGTTTCGACTCGCTTCTCAATCACAGCGTCGTTCTGGGCCAAGAGACTGACTACCAGTTAGGAAATGGTGTGATAGTTGCCAAGCCATCAGCGAAATTCCTAAAGGTCTGGATGCATGCCTACCATAGTTACAATCCAAGTCAGTGGGCTTTTCACTCAACGATGGTTCCCATTCAAACTTGCACAGTTGCTAACACATTTGGTGTTTATCGTACCGACATTCTTTAAACCAAACTATCTAGAGCCTGATGACTTATATAAAAGAACCATTAACTGGACAAATTTTTACGCTGTGCACTTGTACAAAAAAATAGAAATGAAAGATGATACATTAGAAAGCATTCGTTACAAAGATAGCACTTTCGCCTCAGTCGCTCGTTATGTTTATTACGGGGACAAAAAGTTACAGAAAAAAACGACGAACGGTTAAAAAAAATAAAGACCGCAAAGACTAATTCTAGTAAAAAGAATACAAAACATTGAAATGTCCAAAGATAAACATTTTGGGAAAATTTTATTTGTTTGAACATTATTTTTAATGGGTACTTAAATGAGATTTGGGTGGATAGTCAATTTTTCTATAATTAAATAATATATATAATGTATCGAGTCAGCAGACAATTTTTTTAAACCTATACTGTTAAATATAAGAGACAAAGAATGTCTATTATGTTTAATCATGAGGCGTTCTAAACATCGTATTTTTGGATTCAAATCAAATTAAACCTGACATTCAAACCATTCATTGTCTCTTATATATATATATATATATATATATATATATATATATATATATATATATATATGTTGCTCTATTTTCGTATTGAGCGCTTTAGTGTTAGGGTTTTCGTCTTGGATTTTTTTTCTTTCCTACGTGAATTTGACTTTTTGTTCATGTACTTCGTTTGTTTCTTTTTTTACTTCCCCTCCTTTTCTCTCCGAGTTCGTCCTCGGTGGGTTGTTCAAGACAATCTAAATTATAGTATAACTATTAGTATTAACAGAATTATTTCGGTTACTATTAATATTGTTATAATTACTATATATATATATATATATATATATATATATATATATATATATATATATGCTCTGATTATGATTGAGCTCTCTGGAGAAGAAAATTTTGAAAGCAGTTTCCACTTCTGCTATATGTGTGACTCTTCAGAAATGAATTGAGTTCTCTCGGTGACTGGCGTGTATATACACTGCTTATATACAACGCATTAAAATTTCTCTTCTCTGATTCCATGCGTCGATGGCTTAGAAAGTAGCGACTTCGACTAACACCAAATCGGTCGAGTTTCAATCCCGGCCAAAAGCAAGTGGATGCGTCTAGCGACATTGAAGAGCTGTGATACAGCGAAACAGGTTTGTATGTGGATGACTAATATATGTGTATATATGTGTGTGTGTGTGTGTGTATAGATAAATTATTAACGAAGAGTAACGGTTATAAACAACCATGATTTGTTTGGGCATTATTTTTTATAGTTACTCGTATTTAAATATTAATAATCAAACAGTATTATATATTTATTTCTACCAGCCTGATTATTTACGATAAATGTTTGTTACGAAAATTAAGTCTGGCGGTGCCAATCGAAAGGATCACCTGGTTTCAGGGCGGTAGACCAGCGGCTGACTGTAAATAGTTAATAACTCTCTTCCACAACGAACAACTAGGCGACTGTTAATGAAAAATGGACTCATTTCAGATAGCATATCATGTCGAGCCATTGCAAAATAAGCCATTTATATTAGGTACCTCCAGAGAAAAAAAACAAAAAAACAGCATATCCATTGCTATGTCCGCTGCTATGAAGGTCGGTTCTCTGTGTAGGGCCCGGAAATTTTCCCCGTCTGATTCTATCCTGCACATATATAAATCTACCATCCGACCGTGTATTGAATACTGCTGCCACATCTGGTCTGGTACCCCTGCTACTCTCCTCGGGCTTCTTGACAAAATACAACGGAGAATCTGTAACGTGATCGATCCTGACTTGGCGGACCGGCTGCAACCACTCTCTCACCGGCGTGACGTGGCTTCCCTGTGCCTCTTCTATAAGATCTTTCACGGCTTCTGCTCCGATGAACTTAGGTCATTGATGCCGCCTAGGTACGAATTTACACGAGATACTAGATTAGCAACTAGGTCCCACCCTTTTACAGTGAAACAGATAAGATGTAACTGTAATTTCTACTCCAACAGCTTCTTTTCTCGCGCTTCCCGCCTGTGGAATTCCCTTCCACATGCCTGCTTCCCCGACAGCTACACTCTCCAAGAATTTAAATGTAAGGTCAACAGACACCTCCTGACACACTAACTTGCATCAATTCTCTCAAACACTCTCACCATCTAACCAACCCTCATTGTCGGTATCCGTGCCCGCCTATCACCCTCCTTCTGACATTTCCTATATCTAACCATCCTTTTCCCATCACTTCCCCGACCCTATGTAACCCCTTGCCCAATAGTGGCAGTGCAATGCCTTGCGCGGGGTGAAACGAAAAAAAAAAGTTACATTTAAACTGAATTTTTAAAAATGGAAGAGTTTTTTTGAAACTTTTATTTTAGTTTCAATTGAAAGGTGAATGATTCAATTGACTATTTCCAGTAAGCAAAAAACTCTGGTTTATTTAAACCAGAAATTATATTGATTGGAATAAAACAAAGAAATCACCTAAAAACAACCGAGAGAAAATGGAAAATTAAGAGAAGTCAACAAATTCTTCAACTTATCAATCATGGTCAATAAAATTATTCAATCGAACGCACAAGTAGTAAAAACAAATTGCTCCTGCTTATTGCGGACTTATGTCTTGCAATCATCTACCTTCAGGAAACTTTTTTAAAGGACAATGAAATATAGATATTAAAAACTATACAGTATAAATTTTTATCAGTCATAGGAGAAACAGAACTTCCGGTAGCAGCTCTTTATTAGTAAAATTGTAACACCACGCCTGCCCGGGGCTGGCAACCCTCAAGTCAGTTCCTGGTCGAGACGGCACCGGATGTGACATCTCAGACCGGGCTGGCCGTCTGTCCACTGTGACGCTCGTTCTCGCTAACGGTCATGACGATCCCACTTGTGACACTGCCACCCGGTTGTACGGTTGGTTTGGTCGCTGTTGCTGGTCGTGACGATCTCGTCCGATGATGTCGCCACAAAAGCTGTATTACAAGTCATCTTTTGCAACAACGGGCCACTGTCCCACGTTGTGATTAGATCCCAGAGGTCACGTCGTGCAATCTTAATAGTCATCTTTTTGAGCCAGTCCGGACACTAGTGTACACTTGTGGTTTGAGAAAATTACAGCACAAAAAAAAAAAAAATAATAAAATAAATGAACAAGGTCGAAGACGCCTGGAGAGTTACGAAGAATGTCTTTATATATATATATATATATATATATATATATATATATATATATATATATATATAAAGGACGAAGTATTTCTTTTCACAGGAGCAGACAATACAGTTTTCGAAATTTATATACAGCTGTCGAAAATAATACACAATCGCCGAAAATGCTGGTTACTACAACGGAGAGAGAAAGTTTGCTAAAAGCATCATAGCTCCCATTCCTTAAATAAAATTTCTTGTCTAAATTTCGTTAGCGTTGAAGTAAACAGATCTCTTCACATTTTCACTAAAGTCTTTTCACGTATTCATTAAATTTTCATTAGAGTCTTTTCACCTATTCTCTATAATTAGGGTTGTCAGTTTCCTATGTAGCTTCTAAAACAGCAAAGTTCTTTCGGGTCTTCATCGAAGTTCAACGGAGTTTGCCGAAGTTGAGCGAACAAAAAATCAGAATTTTCGATTTTCCCGTGATTAAAAAAAATAACAATAACGTTCTTTCGGGATTCATGTCGATGGCGCATTATTCCAAATTAACACCTTGAGTTAATTTTCGGCAGGCTTCATTCGAAATTAACTCTTTAGCCATAAGTTCTATGGTGGGCGACTAGCCGAGGGTCATGACTCCCCGGTTGGGAACCCTTTTCCCAAGTCGTTACATTTCGACTGATAGCAACTCCAACGCCAACTCCAACTAACTGCAACTGCAACTCTCCGAGAACTAACGCCAACTCAAATTTTATCGCCGAGTCCGCCTTTTTATAAACAGTTTCGATCCTCTCTGGGGATCCAGCCGCCCCTCGGCCCTCGGCCAAGGAAATCATTTTGGGCCACGCGATTTGCGGAAGGCTTTAGCTCGAAGAATGAGATTTTGCCAAATCACATCGGATTTCAATTTCTTCCGAGTTCCCACAGATTCGTGTTTACGAGAAGGTCTGTGAGGGGAACCTTGGCCTTGCGTAACCTCATCAAATAATTCTGACACTTGTTTTGTCTAAACGTTTTCAGCTTAGCGAAATTTCCGTTTCAAACATGAAAGAAGAAAAATTTATATCGCTTTCCTTCTTCTTTTCCAGAAATAGGTAATTTTTATATTCCCCGGTTTTTAGAAGTACATGATAGTCACAATAGTTGATTTTTCTATTCCTCATATCTTACAAGCATTTGATAGTATTAAAATTATTTTTTCCTAAGCTCACATCGCGTATTGCAATAAAGCATTAATAATATTGCTAACATTAATTTCTCTCTCTGTTGTTTTAAACCAACCACGGGAAAGTATCCCCGCGGGAAAAAGAAAAGTATCCCTACAGGAGATAGTGTCTTCCTACCTCTTTCTGTCATTTTAAGCATTAAAATGACACCAAAAAAAAAATCTGAGACACTATCTCAACACAACTTTTCAAGGTCCTCTATTTCTTTTTTTTTTCATACGGAAAAAGTCTTTTGCCAAAATAAATGTCTCTTCAGTTGGAAAAGTTCATTTTTCGCCTTTGGTTCATTTGCGTTGTCTCCAACCTAACCATGGAATTTCAATAACACATTTTATTACCAAACCATGCAAATTTAATAAAAAATCATGTATGAAAAATTTTCTGCAGGTAACTGGAAAAACTTCCTTTTTTTTCATTCTTGGTCCTGTTTGAATTTTATTCAAAGCTACACATGTAATTTCAATAAAATCTTTATTCAAAAGTCTCTGCAGACAACTGGAAAAAGTTTTCTTTTTTTTTTTTTTTTTTTTCATTTTCGGTCCTGTCTAAATTTTATTGAAAGCTAAATATGCAATTAAAAAGTTCCACTAAAAAAAAGTCTTTATGAAAACGTTCCTTTTGTCAACCTGAAAAAGAATATGGTGTGTGTGTGTGTGTGTGTGTGTGTGTGTGTGTGTGTGTGTGTGTGTGTGTGTGTGTGTGTGTGTGTGTGAATAGATGTATCTTTTTCTGTTCTTTTTTTTTCATGATTTGTCCTTCTTGGACACTGTCCTACTCCGCTCCGCTGGGGTTGGTTCCTCAGGAATATAGACACCACATGGTAACTCCCCCCATTTTTTTCATTGTAACCTGCCAAAATTCTCAAAAATCTATTCCCGCTCAACATTTTCCTATGGTGCTACTAACACGGTACTGAATATTAAAATACCGAACACGGCTAACCAGTCCATTAAAATATTCCCTTACCATCCACCCAGATCATGCCTTAACGTAATTTGGATATTTTATTTGCTATCGGATTCCATATCTATCGCCCGGTTCACACTCCACCCACGTCTATTGAACAGGTTAAGAGGCTCATCCCTTGTTCCCTGTTTAGGATGTGGTTTCTTATCTCACATTTCAGTGAAATCTTTGACAGTTTTAAAGTGTTTTTCTCAGATGACACACTGTATCATTGAAATATATGTGAAATTGTTTTTCTTAAAACAGATAACAGGACACTGGAGAGATACTGTGAAGTTTATAGAAGAGATTTCTCATATGTTTATGAATAAAATTCAGTAACTATCCATATTGTCTTTCATTTCAATTTAATTTTGGTTGTGTTTGATATGGTGATTCTATTATCCAGAGTTTTTTTCGTAGTTTTATTTGTTTTAGAACATCTGAAAAAAAAAGTTCCACTGTCATAGTATAGAATTGATGTATGAATAGGTAATGACTATGTATATACTTTGGTTCCCCTCACTGGTATGTGATTGGCTGGTCTCCGCCATAAATACAGACGAAGGTAAGGACGCCCAGAGAGTGAGTGAGAGAGATCTAGAGATCTTCCATCAGAGGTCTATTGGTCTACTATTGACTACGCCTACGCCTACGCCTACGCCTACGCCTACGTCTCAGGATAATGGATACTACCCGGTTACATTTTCCTAAACCACTTCACTACCTCGTATTGATATATATTCCTTTCGGGGACATATCAAGTATTATATATAAGTAGATAGATTTACAAATAGAAAAATTGACGAACACTTCCAAACAACTAAATCAAGAAACAAATTTAATCTAAAAGGTTTTTGCTTTGCTTTGCTTTAAAATAACCAACTGTATGATTGTTGATAGGCTAAAATAGTTATGTAATAGCAAATTGAGTTTGTGGTGCTGCTTTTCTGTAGGTACAAAACTTTTTAAGCTGGAGCAGCTTATTGAATGAGTGGATATTTCTTTTATTTTCTTGTTTTAAGAACATTTTTGTAGTAGTGTTCAACGCACCCACTAGAGGAGAATAGACTCTGCCATACTCGTTATTTAGCTAACGTCTTTCTAACATCTTTTAACACAAATAAAACTACACCATATCACCCAACTGGTAATGCACACATTGAATAATTTAATGGCACTGTATGGAAGATGATTCAGTTCGCTGAATTGTAAAAATTGATATGTGTATATATAAAATGTTATTTTTCAACTCGATTTGCTTTTCTTGATTTATAATCATTTTATGACTTATAGTGGGCTATCTGCAACAAGGCCAAATTCCATGAATCTGCAACAATATACAACTACGCTTCAAAAGAACGCCCTCCCCACTATAGTTTCATTGCATCTTAAGAGTTCTAAATTAATAATACCCCACTCGATTTCACACATAGTTTTACGACAGGAATATCAAATATAACCCATCTGTACCAATTATTGTGCTGTCAATATATTTTTTCATTCACAATAGCTGAAGAAATGCATTAAAAATAATGTTTTTATTTCAGAATATGGTGGAATCTATTTTGATTACGACGAAATTGCTCTGAGGAGTTTCGACTCGCTTCTCAATCACAGCGTCGTTCTGGGCCAAGAGACCGGCAACCAGTTAGGAAATGGTGTGATAGTTGCCAAGCCATCAGCGAAATTCCTAAAGGTCTGGATGCATGCCTACCATAGTTACAATCCAAGTCAGTGGGCTTTTCACTCAACGATGGTCCCATTCAAACTTGCACAGTTGCTAACACATTTGGTGTTTATCGTACCGACATTCTTTAAACCAAACTATCAAAACATAGATGACATATATAAAAGAACTATTAACTGGACAAATTTTTACGCTGTGCACTTGTACGGAAAGATACGAACCAAAGATGATACATTAGAAAGCATTCGTTACAAAGATAGCACTTTCGCCTCAGTCGCTCGTTATGTTTATTACGGGGACAAAAAGTTACAGAAAAAAACGACGAAAGGTAAAAAAAAGACCGCAAAGACTAATTCTAGTAAAAAGAATACAAAACATTGAAATGTCCAAAGATAAACATTTTGGGAAAACTTTATTTGTTTGAACATTATTTTTAATGGGTATTTAAATGAGATTTGGGTGGATAGTCAATTTTTCTATAATTAAATAATATATATAACGTATCGAGTCAGCAGACAATTTTTTTAAACATATACTGTTAAATATAAGAGACAATGAATGTCTATAACGTTTAATCATGAGGCGTTCTAAACATCGTATTTTGGCTTTAAATCAAATTAAACCTGAAATTCAAACAAAATTACGTTTAGAACGGCTCATGATTAAACATTATAGACATTCATTGTCTCTTATATTTAACAGTATATATATATATATATATATATATATATATAATTAACGAAATTGGTTATGAACATTATAGGGGATAAACTCTGCCATACTCGTTATTTAACTAACGCCTTTCTAACATCTTTTAACACAAATAAAACTACACCATATCACCCAACTGGTAATGCACACATTGAATAATTTAATGACACTGTATGGAAGATGATTCAGTTTGCCATTAGATGAGAAAACTTAATTGAAAAAAACAACAAAAAAAAACAACTTATTTCAGAGACCATACTGCTGAGGAATGTGGTAATGAAGCTATGTGTAAAGCCTTCATTTCTGGCTTATTTCACATTCCATATGACAGCGACTATTAGAAAATAAGACCTTAAATTTACATATAGCTTACATGCAAGCTTCTGCTCTGGATTTAGCACAACAAAATAATAAGTCGTATACTACTCCAGAAGCTCAAATGGCAGTATTAGTCAAACCGAAAAAACCAGCAATATCCGTGGCTTACCAAACGTAAATGCTTTTTTGTGGGTTTCCCTATCATGTACGGGATCGTTGCCCCACTTGTAAGGCTACTTGTAAAAACTTGTGCATGTTGGTTCAAACCTTTGTTAGCAACAATGGTAGATCCTCATATATTGACCACATTTGCTCACGTACCACGAGAACTCTACCCCATTTCAGTGCATGTAAAGGTTAACAAAAGTAAAGAATGTGCTCTCATTGATTCCTGTCGTATTGATAGCAATATCAGCAACAGAGTACCGCAGTAATTAAAACAGGAAATTCACCACCACCCCCCACACACACACGTCTAGTAAAAATACTACCATGGCCCAGAAAACTTTAAACACTAACTCAAAGCCATATGTAGTCGTAAATCTACTTCTTTCCCTTAGCGGCCTGTCATTTTGTTACCCTCTGGGTGTCCTGAAAGATTAGTGTTCTGACATGATACTTGGCCAGGATTTTCTACATTAGCATCAGAAAATAACATTTAAATACGGTGGGCCATTGTCTGAATTAACTGAACAGTATTCTTCAATTTTGCGCATTAAACGCAGCGGATATAGAAGGACCTTCACTATTTCCTAATTTATAACCAAACTGTAAACCTATTGCTGTCAAGTCGAGGCACTTTAACAAGGAGGATCAATCCTTCATAAATAACGAAGTTCAGAAACTGTTTTTTTTTTTTGGAAGAAAGCGTTTCTCCATAGCAAGCTCGGCTAGTAGCGGTAAAGAACCCCAGCCAATTAGTTAAGCGCCATACGTGATACACGCTTTAGGCGATCATGTCTCTTTCGAGACATGACTGACTGGGTAGAAGATTATCCCGCAGTAGGTTGCCATTGCTTTTTGCGGTAGACTGGTTGCCAGCCGAGGTTACAGAACCAAATCTGTCAGAATGATTACGGCACTTAAAACATTTACGTCCTCCAGAAAACTCAAAGTCAGTCAAAAAAGCACTGAGCATGTTTGCGTATTACGTAAAATGGATACATAACTTTTCTGAAAAAAAATTAACTGCTAATAGAAAATACAAAATCCCTACTTAAAAAGAAAGCACTTGAAGCGTTTAATCAATTAAAACAAGAGCTGGTGTTTAGTGTAGTAAAACTAATTGACGAAAGTCTACCATTCAAGGTGGAATTTGGAGCATCAGATGTAGCCATTTTTGCGGTCTTTAACCAAAGCAGACGTCTAGTAAGATTCATGTCAAAAACACTAAGTGAATTGAAGTATCACATAATAGAGCAGGAGGCCACAGCGATTGTTGAGGCAGTTCGGAACTGGGGTCATTGTTTATCACGTCAACGTTTTACTCTGATTACTGATCAGAGACCAGTGGCTTTCATGTTTTCCAACAAAAAGCACACAAAAATTAAAAGCTTCAAGAGTGGTGGTTAAAACTCTCAACTTTCGACTGCACAAAAAAAATACCACTCTGGTAAGGAAGATGTAGTTTCCCACGCACTTAGCTGTGCTTAGTCGTTAACTCTTCTGCCCTTTTCGACATTCACAATGGACTATGCCACCCAGGAATTACTAGAATCTTACACTTTGTTAGAGCAAAAAAACCTCCCTTTTTCTATGAAGGAGGTGAAAAAGGTGTCGTCTTCTGGCAGAATCTGAGATTGAACTTTGTTTCTATAACCTACCTGAAAATACTCTTATCAAGGCGACCAGACGCATGGAATGACTAAGTAGGGACCTCTATTTTCTCTTATGCACAATATGCATTTACTAGTATTTATTGACAAATATTCACGTTTTCCATTAGTCTTTCCATGTCCAAACATGCACACTACCACAATAATAAAGTCCTTAGATCATTTGTTCAGTTTAACAAGAATGCCCTGCTACATACATTCAGACAGAGGCACGGCTTTCATGTCTAAAGAATTGAGAGACTACCCCGTCTAAAAAGGGGTTGCAACAAATAAAACCACACCATATCCCCCAACTGGCAATGCATGGGTTGAATGATTTAATGGCACTATATGGAAGATGATTCAGTTAGTCGTTAGAACACAGTCAATTAAGTGCCATACGTGATACACGCTTGGGTGATCATGTCTCGAAAGAGACATAATTGACTGCACAGAAGATTATCCCACAGTAGGTTGCCATTACTTTCTGCGGTAGACTGTTTACCAACCAAGGCTATAGAACCCAATCTGTCTTGCTATTTAGCCCATAACTAGAGGGAAGAGACGGATTAATACCTTTCCCAAGGATATTTGTGCGTAAATGAATGCAAGGAATTCAACTGGAATTCGAACTTCGCTTCCTGATTTCTTGTTCCGAGCCGATAACCACTGCACTACAACGTACATAAATGAAAAGTACTGGGAATTGGAGATTTCTGAACTGCTACATTCTGTAAGATCATTGCTATGTACTTCTACAAATATTCCCCCCCCCCACATGAATGTTTTTTTTTTTCATTCCTGCACTGTTTATCAGACGATAGTTCTCTCCCATTCTTGCTGATATCACCTGTTAAGATAGGTTCATAAGAGATAAAAATAGACGATCCTTTTGTGAACAAAGTCGAACTTCTAAATAGTAATCCGACTTATACCAACAAAGTATCCATAATGGAAGAGAGTCTACTGTATATGTTTGTGATTTAGCTCCCTACCCTGAGACAGAGTTAAAACCAGAGTCTTCCACAATGGGACCAGATAGAATTACCCCAGTTGTCCTCATACTAGAGGAGGCCACAACGTCTAATGAAGATGTTACTGAAGTTCAACACTTAAAGAAATCTGAACGGATGGAAAAAGCCACCAGAATGTTATCAATGGCAATTCTGCATTTTCCTAGGAGCGAAGGATGTGGTAGTGCTCAACACACTCACTATGTGAGAATAGACTCTGCCAAATTCATTATTTAACTAACACTTTTCTATTTTCATTTGTAGCTGAATTTAATTTTAGTTGAATAAAGCACTATTTGTCGTCTCTCGTTACTTGCAAAAGAGATAAAGCTTCCTTGCCAAAAACATCTCTTGCTTTGAAAATACCATAAAGAACAAATATTTTTAAAAGCTATTTTTCTTTGGACTTGCAGGCCAAACAAATGCAAAATAAAACTTTTGCTATAGTTATAGAGGAAATATCCTCAATATTGAAGAAAGGGCATTTATAGATATAGACAATGTAGGCATAGAGAACAACAGTGTATAATAACTGTCAGTTTCATGTTTCAATGTGATCTTACTAACTCTTTTCTATTTTCATTTGTAGCCGAGTTTAATTTTAGTTGAATGAAGCTTAGAAATTTTACTGTTGTTCTAAGCTAAGATTTATTTTATATATATAATACAATTTATATATTGTTACTTTCTCACTAAATATTATCATGAAGCAAAAAACCTGTGCCTCTTCTACAAATACTTTTATGGCTTCTGCTCCAATGAACTTAGCTCACTATTGCTCCCTATGTATGAATTTACACGAGCTACTAGACTAGCAACTAAGTCTCACCCTTTTACAGTGAAACCAATAAAATGTAACCGCAATTTCTACTCGAATAGCTTCTTTTCTCGCACTTCCTGCCCGTGGAATTCCCTTCCATATACTTGCTTTTCTAACAGCTACAAACTCCAGGAATTTAAATGTAAGATCAATAGTCATCTCCTATTTCACTAACTCACATCCATTCTCTCAAGGATTTTATCTCCGTCCACTCCACCCCCATTACACCGTTATTCTCATCCGTCTATTACCCTCCTCCTGACATTTCATATGACTAACCCCTCTTTGTCATCACTTTCCCCTATGTAACCCCCTGCGCAACAGTGGCAGTAGAATGCCTTGCTTCAGGTGAAATGATTAAAAATAAAGTAAAGAAAGACAAAAAAATAAGGTTTTATTTGTAATTTGCATCACTGAGATTTGATGTTCTCTGGTGTAATTATTTGACATTAAAAATAAATCTGACATTATTTGACTTTCTCTGGTGTCATTATTTGCAAGTTTGACAACAATAATTAAATGAGATTTTCTTTAGATTTTCAGTCAATTGTAGAAAATCACAGATGCCTTGTATAGACTAGAAAATGAAAAGTTTAGTAAGTTATGAAAGCATAAAATATTTGAGCAATTATGCTTAAGGAGGTTTTTGAGACTATCTTGAGAAAAATCCTGAATGTCAAAAATGAAAGTTGAAAGATTTAGCTATTTTTATTTATTTTTAAATGTGAAAAAACATTACAATCTAATTGTCAGAAGAAATTTTGCAATAATAATCAAAGAAATAACCGTTTAATGTCATCTTTTTTGGTTAAAAGAATCTTGAATGAACCATTAACAATCAACATTTATATGTTAAATTTAAAATACAAAAGAGAATTTAAGGAACGATAAATGAGAAACTTAGCCACGACACATGGCAGATCATTTTAAGTTAAAATGTTTTGAGAAAGACTTGAAAAACTTTAAAGTGCCTCCAAGGATTCACTAAAAAATGAACATACCATGATGAAAAATACTCCAAACTTAAAGTTTAATCATCAAAATCTTTGTTATTATTAAAAGAAAAAAAAACAAAGGATTTTCTGATTATTAAATTATAGTTGTTAATCCATTTTAGAAAGTTCAAAATTTTGGTTAAAGATTTTGTTTTTCTAGCATTATCAGATGGGAGGAAAGGGGGAGATAATTATCAGGGGGGAGGAAAGGGGGAGATAATAAAAAATTAACATGAAACAATTAATATAAAAAATAACACAATTAATATAAAAAATATATATAACACAATTAATATAAAAAAATTTAGAGCTTTTTTGTTGTGAAAACAGTGTTCAATTTTTTGCAAAAACCAAATAATTATTGGATTTAATTAAACTTTCAGAACTTATTTACAAATAAATGAAATTATTTTAGAAATTTTTAGATAGAGAATAAAATTTAAAGCTTCATTATTAATCAAAAAAGATTTATTTATTAAGACAATATCGACCTTATATATTTGTTGTATCCCGGGAGGGGATAAACAGAGAAAGAATAGTGCAAGAAATAACTCTTAACACTGAGGATATATAAATAGAGATTTATTATACCTCAGTACAATAAACCAAATACAAGTACACCAACAAACAGTTAACACGAATAACAATTAAGAAGGCAATGTTACTTAATTGACATTATTCGGACTATTGTCCTCATCTTTGTTGCTGTTTGTACAACGCTTCAGCCGTTGTACAATCCGCTTCTTCAGGTGCTAGGGATTTCGAACCGAACCCTTTATTACGATCACTTGTGAGAAATCTCATTGGTAGTCGAGTTATCTTCCTCTAACCCGACTCTTAGCTACTTGTTCCCCACTGCTATAGCCTGGTATTGAATTCACAACGTTTTGGGTCAAGTCAGTGGGCCGCATGTTCTTAGCAACAACTGAATGTCTGGGAAATAGAAGCCTAATGTTCAGTAAACATTGGATATATGCAACTAAGCGCTTATAACTACCATATCAAAAGTCTAAAATATAAGAAAAACACATGTACAGATTTACTGACACGAATTCCGATTTAAACAAAAACAAGAATCGTTGAGATAGACGAGAATGAAATAGACGATTACGCTTATCAAATTAATGTCATAACAAATCAAATAATTGACCAGAAAGCAGACAAAGACATTCTAGTTTTGGGACGAATTGATATGTGTCACATGAAATGAGAGGTTGTAGATTAAGATAGCACGTGTCGAAAGGATTATAGGTTTTAGTGTTGGATTGTGTCACGAAAAGATTAAACTTTGACAAAACCGTCGATCAGATCAGTCCAAAGAGACATGACTGACTGGAGAGAAGATATTCCCACAGTAGACTGCCATTAATTTCTAGAGTAGACTGGTTGCCAACCAAGGCTATAGAACTCAATCTGTCCTATTATTTGATCCATAGCTGGAGGGAAGACACAAGGGTATTGGCGCGTAAGTGAATACAACGAATTCAACTGGAATTCGAACTCGACTCTCTCAGTTCTCGTTTTGAGGCGATCTCCCCTGCACCACTGCGCATATCTCATTACTCTGCTTAAACCAATATTAAATTCTCTTGTCGGAGAGCAAACATCAAACTGATATATACCCCTTGTTCTGAACCTTGAAAACCAGGTGCCGCATTCTGATATTCCAATTCCTTTCAGTCAATTAAGTGCCATACGTGATACACGCTTTGGACGATCATGTCTTGAAAGAGACATGACTGACTGGGCAGAAGATTATCCCGGAGTAGGTTCTCATTGCTTTCTGCGGAAAACTGGTTGCCAACCAAGGCTATAGAACCCAATCTGAACAAATTATTTGACCTATAGCTAAAGGGGGAAGAGATGTATTATATTATTAAGTAGTAATTAGTGGGGGATCAGTTTATTACTTTATGACAAAAAAAACCGATCACCCACTTTATGATCAGTAAAATCCTTAATGAATCCAACTATTATATTCAATCAGTCAGTTAAGTGCCATACGTGATACACGCTTGGGCGATCATGTCTCGAAAGAGACATGACTGACTGGGCAGAAGATTATCCCACAGTAGGTTGCCATTGCATTCTGCGGTAGACTGTTTGCCAACCAAGGCTATAGAACCCAATCTGTCCTGTTATTTAACCCATAACTGGAAGGCAGAGAGAGATAAATACCTTTCCCAAGGGTATTTGCGCATAAGTGAATGCAAGGAATTCAAATGGAATTCGAACTCGGCTCCCCGACCTCTCTTTCCAAACCGATATCCATTGGACCACAACGCACATCATTTACCAATCTCTTATAAGGTCTTGAATCAATCACAATGGTTATCATCCATTTAGACCTGGTTGGATAACCACTTTTACTTGTCTTCTTTTATCGTCGTTGCTATCGTTACCATCACGAGAAATATTAGCTTTCTCTAACGAAGCAATCTGCAAAAACTACAAAGAAATCACTGAAACAAGTCCAAAATCGATGCGCACATAGCAACGAGACCTCTCTTGATTATAAGCAAGCCCCGAAACTGTTCAGAAACCGTCTCTTTATTCACCTCTAATTACAAGGTCCTTTTTTTTTCCTTTTTTTTTTTTTTTTTTTTTGCCGACTTCCAAGCAGTCTGTTTTCATTAAAATCATTTCCTTGGTCTTTTTTCTTTTGCCAAAAAAGCTTATCGTTAAGGTAGCTACCCCAACTCATTCTCTAAAAAAACAGCATAGCATGATGTTAAAAGGCCCAAAACTTAATAAAAGCAAAGTTTTATCGTCAAAATGTTTATGTTATTATTAAGGAGAAAAATCAAAATATTCTTTAATTATTTTTTAAAAATTCTAATTTCTTTCTAACAAGTTCAAAATTTTGGTTAAAATCTTGTTTAGTTTTTTTTTCGTCAGCGATTAACCAGATTTTAACCTGAGTTTATTACAATGACAAACATAATATTACGAAGTTCTTTTTTCTTTCACCAGTTAAAAACATTATTTTGGAAATACCTTCTGATTTTAATGAAACTAAGTTATTCACAAATGAATGAAGCTATTTTTGAAATTATTAGTTTTAGAAAATCTTGGTTAAATTACATATATATATTTTTTTTTGCATCTGTTACCCTACCACCAATTAATTTCATGATATTTCTAGAAATTCAATACTGCCCGCAAACTTTGTGTTATTAGTTAAATGCAGAACTCTTTGGGGAATGTAAATCATATAATTTTGATTTCAAAAAGTGGGTGTGTGTCCGAAAATCTGCTCTGATTAGTAAAATAAAAAATGCATTAAAAGTACGCCATTTTAAAGTTATAGTGGGTTGTCCGTTATAGTGAAGTGTATTTGTGTTGAAACAGATTAGTTTAATTTGGCCTTGTTAGTAGATAGACCACTATAAGAGGGGTAGAAAACAAGAAAATCAAATTGTATATGGAAACAACAATCTTATATATATATATATATATCGAGGTTTTTACAAATAAAGGTAATGTCTTTTGGTTGGTACAGGGTCGTTAAAAATGTTCATAGTAGTAATTGTTGAAAGTTAATATGCCTATTTGTGAGCGCTTGTTTCTTCGGAGTGTCTTTGAAGTCTTCGCTTAGTCTTTCGGGTACAGGTCAGTTATTAAGTGGATTAGTGAATAGTGAAAAAAAGATGATGAGAGAGAAAGAGAGGCTATAATAATAGGATCGCTTAATGTTTGTCAAGCGACGTGTTAATTATGCTCGTATTTTCTCTACTGCGACCGTCTTCTTGTCTCGTCCTTTTATTTCGTTTTCTAGAGCTCCAAACAGGTCATTTGGGAATTCACACCCGGATATAATTCTGGGCTTCCGATTGGACGACAAACTTTGCGTCGGCTCGCGAAAAGGGTCTGTAAAGAAATTATATATAGATATATAGTCATCCGCAGACAGATTTGTTTCGCTGTATCACAGCTCATCAGTACGGTTAAACATCCGATTGCTTTTACCCAGGATTGAAACCCGTCAATCGATGATTCTACCCCTGAGCTATGGGCGCTCGGTAGAAAGGGGCAGACTTTTAGTGTATGATGTATCATACGCCAGTAGTCAGAGTGCTCTAATTCATTACACTGAATGAGCGATGCGTAGATGCTAGTATGCATGTATATATGTATATATATGTTTCCTAGTTTACTATTTGCCGAAAAACATTTCACGTCGAGGTGTGAAATTTTGCGAGGTTTGTGTTCAAAGCTTGGACATTCCAGAAAATTCGTTTTTTTCTAACAAAATCAGTGAGTCAGAGTTGAATTTTAAGTTTTGAATTTGTTTTGTTCACTACAAGCTTTTAATTGCTTTTTAAATATATACATATATTAAGGATTTTATATTATGAAGAAAAATTTTTTCGATAAATAATGTATTTTTGCAAGAACTGTTTTCAAATTTTTGTTTGTTAATTATGATGATTTATAAAATTTTCAAAAATCTTTTAATTTTTTCAGTTACTGTGTATTCGGTTATTTAAATAAGATTATATTCATTAATCGAAAACTTAAAAGCTTAATACAAATCATTTTGCATCCTGATTTTTAAAATAATTTTTAAATTTATTTTTTTTACGTAACATTTCTACCTTTTTTAAGTATGGAATCTCAAAAGTGCTATACCATTAAAAGGTCACTTAATAAATAAGATAACTTCACCATGTCATAAACATCATGATATTAGTAATAACAAAGAATAATATGAAAAACTCGATATTAAAAATATAAATTAATGAACACCATAATATTTAATAAATCATTGAATTACCTCCATCATGTTATTTAATTTCATTCTCAGTTTTTAACTTTTAAAATTAATTTAAAAGGAATTCTTGTATTATTTTTATTTTTATTTTTCAGAGTGCATTTTTAAACGTAAGGCTATAAAGCTAAACTAACTAAAATTCAATAAAATATTTGATAATTGCTGAAAACGTTATGTTACATTTTTAATTTTACTATGTAGTTAAAAATAAAAAAGAAACGTTCATTTAGATTTCATAAATTCATTTTAATTTTGGTCAACAATACGTGACTTTTTTGACACCTCCAGTAATCAATCAGCACATCAGAAAAGTAGGACCACCGTGATTAAGAAATGCATTTACACTACATTTCAGGCAGTAAGCAAGAAATATTTGTTTCAAATCAGATTAATATAACTTTAAAATTTGCTAATTTTCCTTAAAATAATGTGTTAGCGATATATCTTTTATTGCTGTGAGATTTTTAAAACTGAGAATTAAATTTCGTTTACAAATGTGTCGATCGCTTAAAAATGGCTGAAAAAGTGAAAAATTTTAAAAACTCTCAAAAATTTAAGATTCTAATCAATATAATTTCGGTTTTAGATGCACCAGAGTATTTTGCTTACTAGAAATAATAAATTTAATAATTTAGTTTTCAATTAAAGCTAAACTTAACACGTCAAGGTAGCTTTTTTTTTTATTACAAGTCACTTTGAAACGTATGTATAAAAAATGAATGAGGATACCTACATTAAGGTAAGTTCTTTTGGCAATCGTGGATAAATATGTCCGAAATAAGGCATAGTGTCAAAAGGAGATTTTTCTCCTATGACACCGTTTTTTTTTAATTACCTTCGGTCTTTTTGGCAACGTATATTATTTTAAAAAGTGAGGATTTCAATTGGAATAAAACCAAAGCATATAATGAAAGTCAGTTAATGCATTTGTTTGACTTTGAGAAAAATTACAGCAAAAATATTAAGCACTAAATTTATTTATTAGATTGTTTATTTACAGGAATAATAGAGTTTTTATCATTTACCAAATTAAAAGAGATAACTGTCAAGATAATTTTTTCTTTATAAATTTATAAACATTTAATATAACATTTAAAATATGCGAACCAACAATAAAGAAAACTTTATTATTTACTTACCATCTTATAAAGTTTGAATTAAATGGCAGTTATGTTTTACCAAGACTCCAATAAATTACATAATTAATAAATAATAAAAATAAACAATCTAATAAATAAACAGTTTTTATTATTTTTATTGTCAAAGAAAATTTGTAAATTCACTTCCTTATGTATAGCGAAGAAAATGTCGAATTACCTCGTCAAACCGATGACAGCGTGTCGCGTATATTCTACAACAGAAAATGTGGCGAAGAAGAAAAATTAAAGAAGATTGGTGACACAGAAAGAGCTGGCATAAGTTTCAGAGAAGCTATGCTAATATTCTTTCCACTCTGTCTGGCGTGGCCAATCAGAAAAATTGAAAATAAAGGCCGCTGCTTTACCTCTATTTCTGAACTGTCCTCTCCTGACTCAACCCGGAGTTCAGCCAAAGTCAAACTTCCGAATTAGCTTTTCTGTTTCTGTTGCTTCGAGGATTTCCCATTTTTCAGTTTAAATTAGATTCGTGCCATTACCATACAGCCCATTTTGTTTTACTTGCCATTTGATCCCATATCACGAATGTAAACTGCTCCTGTTCCTTCCGCTATCTGATAGTAAAGCTTCCACCGATGGTACAATTTAATATTTTTTTTAATCGTATCACCCCGAGTAAGGCGCTAATGCCACTGATGTGCAGGGGGCTACATAAGAGTAAAAAGATTAATTAGAAGAGAGTGAAGAGGAAGACGAACCAGTTAGAAAGGAGCAAGAGAAGGATGGAAATACAGGTGTGATGACAGTTGCAAAGATGGAGAGAAAAGAATGGATATACGGGGTGGTGAAAAAACTAGAGTCAAGTGGTTAATAGATGAGTATTGACATTGCATTTAAATTCCTGGAGGTGGTAGCCGTCTGGAAAGCAAGAATATGGAAGCGAGTTCCACACGCGGGAAGTGCGAGAGAAGAAGCTGCAGGAGTAGAATTGTCGTTTGCATTTGGTTAATCTAACTGAATGGCTGGGACCCAGTTGGCAGTCTGGTTTCACGAGTAAACACCTGTTGCAGAGGCACCAGTGACTTAAGTTCGTTGGAGCAGAAAGTAAGTCATGATTTTCTTTTTACTGATTTATTTTTTTGTGCCTACTTGTGCAAGAAATAACTCTTAACACTGAATATATATAAAAACTTTGTGCCCATTAGAAACTTTAATCGTGTTTTCGACTGTTATATTCAGTGATGCACGCTTTGGGCGATCATGTCTCAAAAGAGACATGACTGACTGGGCAGAAGATTATCCCACAGTAGGTTACCATTACTTTCTGCCGTAGACTGGTTGCCAGCCAAGGCTATAGAAGTCAATCTTTCCTGTTATTTAACCCATAACTGGAGGGAAGTGACGGATTATTACCTTTCACAAGAGTATCTGCACGTAAGTGTATGCAAGGAATTCAACTGGAATTCGAACTCGACTCCACGATTTACTGTTCGGAAGTGATATCCATTGCACTACAACGCACATCCTTTAAGGATTAAGGAAACCTGACCAATTTGATGATCACACATTGATATTTATAAGCTTATCTCGGAAGTTTTCAAAAGATTTTGTTTGTTATACCCCATCCCTGGACTTGAATCGAATTGCCTGACAGCTGTGCCAGGAATCGCTGGGTCTGGTAGTGCAAAACCAAAAAAGTAGGCTTCAGCCGAAAAGACAACATTATGTGGATGAAGAGATAAAGAATCCATGTTAGACACAGATGGGCAAGATTTTGAAACGTAAAACCAGAACTTCGGCAAGGGAGAGATTCCAAAACAATCATTCGTTGTTGAGTTATTCAAAAATTGTACAAGTTCACGTTGCAATTGTGCAGAAAATATCTGGGATTCATTTCCAAAGATTCGAAACGAAGGTAAATACCGACAGACACCAAAAGTTGATCGTGCACCTGTTTCCATTTTTATCGCGAACACTAATCTGAAGATACCATTAATTCTATTTTTCTTAGCAGTTGTAAAAGTGGTTTTGATAAAAAGGGTAAAACCGACAAATTCCGTTCATTTGGCTCTCAATCTGTTTGTTGCCCCGTTTATATATATAATTCTCTATGTATATTACATATCTGTAAGCTTACGATTCGCCCATGCTTAGAATATAGTTTTTAATCGTTTCACCCCAAGCAAGGCGGTAACTGATGTGCAGGGGCTTACATCAGAGGAAAAAGATTAGCTAGGAAGAGAAAGACCAACCAGTTAGAGGTGGGTGTCAGAGAAGAGAGCAAGAGAAGGATGGGAATATAGGTGTGATGACAGTTGCAAAGGTAGAGATAAAGGAAAAGATATACAGGGTGATGTAGAAAGAACTGAAGTCAAGTTGTTAAAAGGTAGGTATTGACATTGCATTTAAATTCCTGGATGTTGTAGCTGTCAGTAAAGCAAGAATATGGAAGCTAGTTTCACAGGCGGGAAAGGCGAGAAGAGAAGCTGAAGGAGTAGAATTGTTGTCTGCATTTGGTTGATCTAACTGTGAATGGGTGGGACCCAGTCGCCAGTCTAGTTGCACGAGTAAACACCTGTGGCAGGGGCACCAGTGACTTAAGTTCGTCGGAGCAGAAGCCATGAAAACATTTATAGAACAGGCAAAAGGAAGCCACATCCCGTCGGCGAGAAAGTGGCTGGGGTCGAGCCGCTAAGTCGGTACCTATATTTATCTTATCAAGGAGCCCATCTTGTTTATCGTGAGCTATTTTATTGTTATAAAGCTGTGGGTATCAACACAGAGTCATGGGATAGCGTAGCAGTCAACCGGACAAAATGGAGAGGAACCCTAGCCCAACAACTCAAATCAAGTGGAGAGGCGGGTTCGCAAAAAGCAAAATGACAGCTCCGACAGACCAGAAACTAAACATAAATGCAGCATTTGCAACAAAGACAGTCACAGTCACTCCTGCATTGGTTTTTACAGTCACAGACACCGATGCTCTTTCGAGACATGATCGCCCAAAGCGTGTATCACTTATGGCACTTGACTAACTGACTGAATGTAATAGTTGAAAGCGTGATTGGGGCTGCTACTGGGCATGAAGTGGGGGACCAGTTTTATGTTGTTGTGAGGTGATGAACTGGTCCCCCACGAGTTGCTGCTTGAGAATGTAAAACATCTTTTCCTCCTCTGGCTATGAATCGGATAGCGAGACGGATTGGGTTTTGTGGCCTTAGCTGGCGGCCGGTCTGCCGCGGAAGGCGGTGGCGACCTACTGTGGGATGGTCTTCTGCCCGGTCGGTCGTGTCTCTTTCGAGACGTGATCGCCCAGGAGTGTTTCACGTGTGGCACATAACTGGCTGTCTCTTGGAACTTTCGAAGGCTCTGCACATAACCATTTGTCATTTCTTGTTTACTTTCTGATCTTGGTCAAACTTTTTTCATCTGAGAAGAACCAAAATGGCATCTGTGTCTTCTGGATTTTTATATTATGTTTGTTTACGAGACGCTTAGATAGGATTAAGCGGTTTTCCTTCACCTCTACTGGCGTAAAATGACCCTTTTTCGCGCCGCCTAAGACTTGTATCAGATGTCTTCGTGGACAAGATTTCAGATTGTTCCTTCTGACTCATGAATCTTATGAGATTACCATCAATGGCCTGTGGTACTTGCCGAATAAATTTAGGTGTTCGAATGATATCAGTGCGTCTGGAATGTTTCTTACATTTTGACACTGGCGATACATTTGAATGTTTGGCCTCTAACTCTTTGCGAACTTTGTAGACGAAGGATCTAGCGATTTTAAAAATCGTGCTATTTCTAACATGCTATATTCAGCCTTTGTAGCCATGATAAGTGCGTGCCTCTTCATTTCATATGTAAGAATTGAGTCGGCGATTGATAAGTCTTTAAAAAATATAAAGTTTAATTATAGGCTTCTATAGTAAAA
Source organism: Ascarosepion bandense (assembly GCA_037127315.1). NCBI lineage: Eukaryota > Metazoa > Mollusca > Cephalopoda > Sepiida > Sepiidae > Ascarosepion > Ascarosepion bandense. The sequence continues at coordinate 312,124 of JBBBDQ010030045.1, forward strand.
ATAACGTATGCTCTCATATGCGCATCCTATATATATATATATATATATATATATATAGCATAATGATGATCCACATATACTGTCTTAATATGTATAGGAAAAACTACTAAAGAGTTGTAGATTTGGAAATGTATTTTTTGATAGTATTTATTTCTATTATATATATATATATATATATATATATATATATATATATATATATTTGATATTTCAGACCGGCCTCGGCCTTTCATCAGAAACAAATGATTTTAAAATTTAAACTAGAAGCGTTCCTCGTGAGGAGCGTCTTTTATTTTTATTTTTATTTTTTTAAATTGGAGTAGATAGACTAAACTATCGCCCGGTTCAGACTCAACCCACGCCTATTGTACAGGTGTAGAAGCTCATCCCTTCTTCCCTGTTTAGGATGTGGTTTCCGGTTTTCTCTTTTCCAAATCTTTTCACTCCTACGTAGCCCCTTGCACATCAGTGGCGTTACCGCCTTGCTCGGGGTGATATGATTAAAAAAAAATAGAGATTTATCATGCCTCAGTACAATAAACCAAATAAAAGTACACCACGAATAGTTAACACGAATAACAATTAAGAAGGCACGGTCTCTGTATAGGATGTATGCGTCCGTCTTGAGAAGAAGGCTTCCGTCTAGTGACGTCTAACTTTCGTCTAAGGCCGATAGCTCTCGATCTCTCGTATAATAACGAATAATCTCGTATAGTCACGAACACTCTCAAGCACACTGTAGTTCGTTCCCGTCTAGGTCTTTTATAACCCGGTCCATACCCATTCCTGGGTAGGACAGGATATTTCACTACAACACCTCCCCCGAGCTAAATTCTTCATTGAATTTCGTACAATCCTTTTTTCTTTTGGGGTCAGGGCATAGGTGTTCCGTCTTTTTTCTTTTTCTTTTGCTTCTTCTCTTAGAATCCTCGATTTTCGGAGAATCCTTGGTTACCTCCATCGGTACATTTATGTTTGCGGGAGGTTTAATTTCAAATGTCTCGTAGAGAACCTCTATAGGAATCTCAAAATCCTTATTCGTGGTTTCTACAAATCTGGGTCTTAGTTGGTTCAAATGTCTCTAACAGATAAATTTTTGTCTCTTTACCAAATAGACCACCTTCCCAATCCTTCGAGTTATTGTACCATCTTCCCACAAACATTTTCCTGCGCGATCATTTTTGAAGAAGGCTTTTTTGCCTTCTTTATAAAATTTCGTCTCTGAGTTTTGTTTTCTTGAGATCTTATTCTTTTTCTTAGGTAACAATCTATCGAATATTGACCTAATTTTCCTCGCAAAAATTACTTCTGCAGGGGACATATTACAACTGATATTATGATTAGGTGTGATTCTATACACCATCAAAAAGTTTGTATGTTTTTTTCATCTGTGTCGATACCATCCGCTTTCCTCATTGCCCTTTTAAATGTATCGACGAATCTCTCCGTCTGCCCGTTTGACCTTGGATTATATGCGTGTATCGTAATATGTTCTATCGCTAATGCCTCGCAATAATTCTTAAATTCAGCTCCAGTGAACATCGTCCCGTTATCGCTTCTCCCAGCCGGCTAAAAACTTCATTGAGAGCTTTAATTGTGTTTATCGCTGTTGTTCGGTTAAATTTAAATACCTCAGGCCATCTTGAAAAACTCTCAATCATAATTAGATAGTATTCCCCTTTTATCGGCCCTGTATAATCTATATGAATTCTCGACCACGGTACATCCGTTTTAGGCAACGGCTGTGTTCTTACAAGCGGAGATTTAGCTGCTAGCTGACAGCCTTTGCATTGTTTCACTGAGTCTTCAATATCTTTGTCCATTCCAGGCCAGTATACGTAACTCCTCATCAAGGACTTCATACGTGACATGCCTGGATGACTTATATGGAATTCCTTTAAGATTCTCTTTCTCAACACCCTTGGTATCACCACTCTATGCGCATACAACAACGTTTCGTTTGCAAATGGGAAATGGTGAAATTTTTTCTCCGTCATTTTCTTTGACTTGCTTTGTCATTTTCTAAATATATTCGTCCGTTTTCGCCATCCTTTCCATTTCTTCCGGTGTTACTGGTAATACATTCACGGTGTTAACTAGTACCTCTTTCAGTTCCTTTTCTTCCTTCAGCGCCGCTATTATCGTTTCTTCAACTAATTCAGGATTTTTGGGAATCAGTCTTGATAGACAATCCGCATGGGCTATTTGTTTTGATGGTATGAACTTCATTTTGAAATTATAATTCAATAAAATTACGGCCCATCTTTGAAGCCTGTTTGCTGAATGGGTCGGGACATCTTTTTTGGACCCAAATATAGACAATAGCGGTTTATGGTCAGTTTGCAACACAAACTCTCTACCATAAATAAACCTATGGAACTTTTTAACTGCATAAATTATAGCCAATGCTTCTTTTTCTATTTCACTATAATTTTTTTCAGCGGGTAGCAACGCTTTCGAAGCATGAGCGATCGGTTTGGTTGTGCCATCTTCGAGTTTATGTAATAATACAGCACCAATGCCGTATTCGCTTGCTTCCTTTGCCACGATTAATTCCTTCCTTGGATCGAAATGTACCAGCGCCAAATCTGACAGCAAACATTTTTTTTATTTTATCAAAAGCCTCATCGCAATCCTTCGACCAACACCACTTTGTATTCTTTTCGAGCAATTTGTTTAAGGGTGCTCTAAGGTCGTGCATCTTAGGAATATAGATGTTGTAATAGTTAGCTAACCCCAAAAATGACTGAAGCTTCGTTACATTGTCTGGAATTTGTATATTCATAATGGCTTCAGTTCTATTTCGAATTGGTTTTCTACCATTACAATCGATAATCTGTCCTAGATATTCGATCCTGTTCAAACAAAACTCGCATTTTTCCCATCTTATTTTGAATCCGAATTTCCTAAGTCTGTTAAATACCTCTTAGACGTGCGATTTATGTTCATCAATGTTTTCGCTTTTGATTAATATGTCATCCAGGTATGCCATTGCAGAGTCCAAATCTGATAACATGGTGGCCATTGTTTGCTAAAACGCGCTTGGTTCGATTTTTAACCCGAACGGCAGGCGTTTCAGTCTCTACAATCTCTTGTGTGTATTTAAGGTTAAATACTTTGAGAATTCTTCCGCTACTTTTACCTGTAAATACGCTTCTGAACGATCTGTCTTGGAGAAAATCTTTCTTCCATTTAGTTTTGAAAAATCTCCTCTAGTGTGGTGAGGGGATATTTATGGTCTTTCAAGCATTCATTTACACCAGTTGAAAAATTAGCGCACACCCTGATCTTGTTATTTTTTTTTCTTAACGTAGGCGGTAGGCGATGCCCAATCTGAATAATCTACTTTTTCGATCACGTCATTACTTTCGAATCTCGTCAATCCTTTATCCACGGCCTCTAATGCTCCGAATGGAACTTTCCTTTTCGGCCTGAAAACTGGTTTCATATTTTCCTTCATTTCAAATTTTATCTCTGTTTGAGTACAGCACCCCAGTTCCTCCGAAAAAAACATCTGCAAACTCGTTTTTCAATTCTTGTATGAATTTTCCCGTTCGCTTAGACTTTCTTTCATTTGACGCTTTAGTCTTAGTGCAGAACATATTCATGGGTTTTTCCCACCAATTGAATAGCACAATTAAATCTATGCCGAAAAGATTTGTATTTCTTCCTAACATCACATAGACCTTCGACATTTTTACTTTTCCGTCAAATGTTACTTTAGACATAAATTCTCCTTTGAATTTTACCTTATTTCCAGAAATACCTCTTGCAATTTTTTTCGTTTTGTTTAACTCTGGTCGACCAATTTTATTCCAGGTATGCACGTATATTACAGAGATATCACTACCGGTATCTAATAAACACTTTACCGTTCTTCCATTCAATTTTAAGTTCACATATTTTCTGGTACTGTAACCGTTCGTGACTTTTTCATAACTACCGTATTCATCTTTTTGGACTTTCGGTCCTTTTTTTTTCTACACATCACTGCCAAATGTCCTTTCTTTGAACATTCGAAGCATATCTTGTTTCTAAAATAGCATTTCCTAGTGACATGGTTATTCTTTCCAGTACGATTTTGTTTTCTTTTTGGCAGTACGTTTTTCTTTTTGGCAGGCCTGTTGATTTACTTTGTGGATACGAGACACGCTCTTCTCTTTAATGCATTGTCTTTCTTAATGTTTAGCAATTTCTGGTATTCTTCAGTAACTTTTTGTAATGATATATCTTCGTCTTGATTTAACATTGTGAGGATTTTCGAGCGTACGTCTTTGTCTTTCTGTGCTGTTAATCCCTGTACGAAGATTAGGCATTTGAACATATCCTCTTTTATGTCTTTTATTTTAAACCTTTCGCACTGTGCATTAAATTTCCGGCGTACGTAACGAAATCTTCCTGTTCTTCTTTTTCAATATTTAGACATTTATATCGCTTGAAGAATAAACTTTCTCTTTCTCCAAACATTTTCATCAAAATCTGTATCGTTTCCTCAAATGATATGTCCTCCGGCATTTTAGGTAAAACAAACTTTGTATATTTTGCTTTTTCCTGCGTTCCTATCTTCTGTAATAGAAGCGCTACTTTTTCACCATCTGACCATGCTGTACACCATCTTGCAGAAATATTTTCGTATCTTTTGTAATACGAATTAAAAGTAATCCCTTCCTCAAGGTTATATAAAAATTCTGTGAGCGCATATGCAATGCCTTCTGCAGAGAAACCGTAAGAGGCTTTTCCCATTTGGCCCTGCTCTATGACCAATTGTTTCAATATATCTTGTTGTAATATCATTTGCTTTTGGAAAACATAAACATTTTTGTTGTCTTTCCTGTTGTTCCTTTTGAATTTCTTGTTGGTCTTCCTGTTCCTTCAACATTTGCAGTTGAAGCTCCATTTGTGCTTTTTGTTGTCTTTCCTGTTGTTCCTTTTGAATTTCTTGTTGGTCTTCCTGTTGCTTTAACATTTACAGTTGAAGCTCCATTTGTGCTTTTTGTTGTCTTTCCTGTTGTTCCTTTTGAATTTCTTGTTGGTCTTCCTGTTGCTTTAACATATACAGCTGAAGCTCCATTTGTGCTTTTTGTTGTCTTTCCTGTTGTTCCTTTTGAATTTCTTGTTGGTCTTCCTGTTGCTTTAACATTTACAGTTGAAGCTCCATTTGTGCTTTTTGTTGTCTTTCCTGTTGTTCCTTTTGAATTTCTTGTTGGTCTTCCTGTTGCTTTAACATTTACAGTTGAAGCTCCATTTGTGCTTTTTGTTGTCTTTCCTGTTGTTCCTTTTGAATTTCTTGTTGGTCTTCCTGTTGCTTTAACATTTGCAGTTGAAGCTCCATTTGTGCTTTTTGTTGTCTTTCCTGTTGTTCCTTTTGAATTTCTTGTTGGTCTTCCTGTTGCTTTAACATTTACAGTTGAAGCTCCATTTGTGCTTTTTGTTGTCTTTCCTGTTGTTCCTTTTGAATTTCTTGTTGGTCTTCCTGTTGCTTTAACATTTACAGTTGAAGCTCCATTTGTGCTTTTTGTTGTCTTTCCTGTTGTTCCTTTTGAATTTCTTGTTGGTCTTCCTGTTGCTTTAACATTTACAGTTGAAGCTCCATTTGTGCTTTTTGTTGTCTTTCCTGTTGTTCCTTTTGAATTTCTTGTTGGTCTTCCTGTTGCTTTAACATTTGCAGTTGAAGCTCCATTTGTGCTTTTTGTTGTCTTTCCTGTTGTTCCTTTTGAATTTCTTGTTGGTCTTCCTGTTGCTTTAACATTTACAGTTGAAGCTCCATTTGTGCTTTTTGTTGTCTTTCCTGTTGTTCCTTTTGAATTTCTTGTTGGTCTTCCTGTTGCTTTAACATTTGCAGTTGAAGCTCCATTTGTGCTTTTTGTTGTCTTTCCTGTTGTTCCTTTTGAATTTCTTGTTGGTCTTCCTGTTGCTTTAACATTTGCAGTTGAAGCTCCATTTGTGCTTTTTGTTGTCTTTCCTGTTGTTCCTTTTGAATTTCTTGTTGGTCTTCCTGTTGCTTTAACATTTGCAGTTGAATCTCCATTTGTGCTTTTTGTTGTCTTTCCTGTTGTTCCTTTTGAATTTCTTGTTGGTCTTCCCTGTTGCTTTAACATTTACAGTTGAAGCTCCATTTGTGCTTTTTGTTGTCTTTCCTGTTGTTCCTTTTTTGAATTTCTTGTTGGTCTTCCTGTTGCTTTAACATTTACAGTTGAAGCTCCATTTGTGCTTTTTGTTGTCTTTCCTGTTGTTCCTTTTGAATTTCTTTGTTGGTCTTCCTGTTGCTTTAACATTTACAGTTGAAGCTCCATTTGTGCTTTTTGTTGTCTTTCCTGTTGTTCCTTTTGAATTTCTTGTTGGTCTTCCTGTTGCTTTAACATTTGCAGTTGAAGCTCCATTTGTGCTTTTTGTTGTCTTTCCTGTTGTTCCTTTTGAATTTCTTGTTGGTCTTCCTGTTGCTTTAACATTTACAGTTGAAGCTCCATTTGTGCTTTTTGTTGTCTTTCCTGTTGTTCCTTTTGAATTTCTTGTTGGTCTTCCCTGTTGCTTTAACATTTACAGTTGAAGCTCCATTTGTGCTTTTTGTTGTCTTTCCTGTTGTTCCTTTTGAATTTCTTGTTGGTCTTCCTGTTGCTTTAACATTTACAGTTGAAGCTCCATTTGTGCTTTTTGTTGTCTTTCCTGTTGTTCCTTTTGAATTTCTTGTTGGTCTTCCTGTTGCTTTACATTTACAGCGAAGCTCCATTTGTGCTTTTTGTTGTCTTTCCTGTTGTTCCTTTTGAATTTCTTGTTGGTCTTCCTGTTGCTTTAACATTTGCAGTTGAAGCTCCATTTGTGCTTTTTGTTGTCTTTCCTGTTGTTCCTTTTGAATTTCTTGTTGGTCTTCCTGTTGCTTTAACATTTACAGTTGAAGCTCCATTTGTGCTTTTTGTTGTCTTTCCTGTTGTTCCTTTGAATTTCTTTGTTGGTCTTCCTGTTGCTTTAACATTTACAGTTGAAGCTCCATTTGTGCTTTTTGTTGTCTTTCCTGTTGTTCCTTTTGAATTTCTTGTTGGTCTTCCTGTTGCTTTAACATTTACAGTTGAAGCTCCATTTGTGCTTTTTGTTGTCTTTCCTGTTGTTCCTTTTGAATTTCTTGTTGGTCTTCCTGTTGCTTTAACATTTGCAGTTGAAGCTCCATTTGTGCTTTTTGTTGTCTTTCCTGTTGTTCCTTTTGAATTTCTTGTTGGTCTTCCTGTTGCTTTAACATTTGCAGTTGAAGCTCCATTTGTGCTTTTTGTTGTCTTTCCTGTTGTTCCTTTTGAATTTCTTGTTGGTCTTCCTGTTGCTTTAACATTTACAGTTGAAGCTCCATTTGTGCTTTTTGTTGTCTTTCCTGTTGTTCCTTTTGACAATTTCTTGTTGGTCTTCCTGTTGCTTTAACATTTACAGTTGAAGCTCCATTTGTGCTTTTTGTTGTCTTTCCTGTTGTTCCTTTGAATTTCTTGTTGGTCTTCCTGTTGCTTTAACATTTACAGTTGAAGCTCCATTTGTGCTTTTTGTTGTCTTTCCTGTTGTTCCTTTTGAATTTCTTGTTGGTCTTCCTGTTGCTTTAACATTTGCTAGCTGAAGCTCCATTTGTGCTTTTTGTTGTCTTTCCTGTTGTTCCTTTTGAATTTCTTGTTGGTCTTCCTGTTGCTTTAACATTTTGCTGAAGCTCCATTTGTGCTTTTTGTTGTCTTTCCTGTTGTTCCTTTTGAATTTCTCGTTGGTCTTCCTGTTGCTTTAACATTTGCAGTTGAAGCTCCATTTGTGCTTTTTGTTGTCTTTCCTGTTGTTCCTTTTGAATTTCTTGTTGGTCTTCCTGTTGCTTTAACATTTGCAGTTGAAGCTCCATTTGTGCTTTTTGTTGTCTTTCCTGTTGTTCCTTTTGAATTTCTTGTTGGTCTTCCTGTTGCTTTAACATTTACAGTTGAAGCTCCATTTGTGCTTTTTGTTGTCTTTCCTGTTGTTCCTTTTGAATTTCTTGTTGGTCTTCCTGTTGCTTTAACATTTGCAGTTGAAGCTCCATTTGTGCTTTTTGTTGTCTTTCCTGTTGTTCCTTTTGAATTTCTTGTTGGTCTTCCTGTTGCTTTAACATTTACAGTTGAAGATCCATTTGTGCTTTTTGTTGTCTTTCCTGTTGTTCCTTTTGAATTTCTTGTTGGTCTTCCTGTTGCTTTAACATTTGCAGTTGAAGCTCCATTTGTGCTTTTTGTTGTCTTTCCTGTTGTTCCTTTTGAATTTCTTGTTGGTCTTCCTGTTGCTTTAACATTTGCAGTTGAAGCTCCATTTGTGCTTTTTGTTGTCTTTCCTGTTGTTCCTTTTGGAATTTCTTGTTGGTCTTCCTGTTGCTTTAACATTTGCAGTTGAAGCTCCATTTGTGCTTTTTGTTGTCTTTCCTGTTGTTCCTTTTGAATTTCTTGTTGGTCTTCCTGTTGCTTTAACATTTACAGTTGAAGCTCCATTTGTGCTTTTTGTTGTCTTTCCTGTTGTTCCTTTTGAATTTCTTGTTGGTCTTCCTGTTGCTTTAACATTTGCAGTTGAAGCTCCATTTGTGCTTTTTGTTGTCTTTCCTGTTGTTCCTTTTGAATTTCTTGTTGGTCTTCCTCTGTTGCTTTAACATTTGCAGTTGAAGCTCCATTTGTGCTTTTGTTGTCTTTCCTGTTGTTCCTTTTGAATTTCTTGTTGGTCTTCCTGTTGCTTTAACATTTACAGTTGAAGCTCCATTTGTGCTTTTTGTTGTCTTTCCTGTTGTTCCTTTTGAATTTCTTGTTGGTCTTCCTGTTGCTTTAACATTTGCAGTTGAAGCTCCATTTGTGCTTTTTGTTGTCTTTCCTGTTGTTCCTTTTGAATTTCTTGTTGGTCTTCCTGTTGCTTTAACATTTTGCAGTTGAAGCTCCATTTTTTGTTGTCTTTCCTGTTGTTCCTTTTGAATTTCTTGTTGGTCTTCCTGTTGCTTTAACATTTGCAGTTGAAGCTCCATTTGTGCTTTTTGTTGTCTTTCCTGTTGTTCCTTTTGAATTTCTTGTTGGTCTTCCTGTTGCTTTAACATTTACAGTTGAAGCTCCATTTGTGCTTTTTGTTGTCTTTCCTGTTGTTCCTTTTGAATTTCTTGTTGGTCTTCCTGTTGCTTTAACATTTGCAGTTGAAGCTCCATTTGTGCTTTTGTTGTCTTTCCTGTTGTTCCTTTTGAATTTCTTGTTGGTCTTCCTGTTGCTTTAACATTTACAGTTGAAGCTCCATTTGTGCTTTTTGTTGTCTTTCCTGTTGTTCCTTTTGAATTTCTTGTTGGTCTTCCTGTTGCTTTAACATTTACAGTTGAAGCTCCATTTGTGCTTTTTGTTGTCTTTCCTGTTGTTCCTTTGAATTTCTTGTTGGTCTTCCTGTTGCTTTAACATTTACAGTTGAAGCTCCATTTGTGCTTTTTGTTGTCTTTCCTGTTGTTCCTTTTGAATTTCTTGTTGGTCTTCCTGTTGCTTTAACATTTACAGTTGAAGCTCCATTTGTGCTTTTTGTTGTCTTTCCTGTTGTTCCTTTTGAATTTCTTGTTGGTCTTCCTGTTGCTTTAACATTTACAGTTGAAGCTCCATTTGTGCTTTTTGTTGTCTTTCCTGTTGTTCCTTTTGAATTTCTTGTTGGTCTTCCTGTTGCTTTAACATTTACAGTTGAAGCTCCATTTGTGCTTTTTGTTGTCTTTCCTGTTGTTCCTTTTGAATTTCTTGTTGGTCTTCCTGTTGCTTTAACATTACAGTTGAAGCTCCATTTGTGCTTTTTGTTGTCTTTCCTGTTGTTCCTTTTGAATTTCTTGTTGGTCTGTTGCTTTAACATTTACAGTTGAAGCTCCATTTGTGCTTTTTGTTGTCTTCTGTTGTTCTCTTTGAATTTCTTGTTGGTCTTCCTGTTGCTTTAACATTTACAGTTGAAGCTCCATTTGTGCTTTTTGTTGTCTTTCCTGTTGTTCCTTTGAATTTCTTGTTGGTCTTCCTGTTGCTTTAACATTTGCAGTTGAAGCTCCATTTGTGCTTTTTGTTGTCTTTCCTGTTGTTCCTTTTGAATTTCTTGTTGGTCTTCCTGTTGCTTTAACATTTACAGTTGAAGCTCCATTTGTGCTTTTTGTTGTCTTTCCTGTTGTTCCTTTTGAATTTCTTGTTGGTCTTCCTGTTGCTTTAACATTTACAGTTGAAGCTCCATTTGTGCTTTTTGTTGTCTTTCCTGTTGTTCCTTTTGAATTTCTTGTTGGTCTTCCTGTTGCTTTAACATTTACAGTTGAAGCTCCATTTGTGCTTTTTGTTGTCTTTCCTGTTGTTCCTTTTGAATTTCTTGTTGGTCTTCCTGTTGCTTTAACATTTACAGTTGAAGCTCCATTTGTGCTTTTTGTTGTCTTTCCTGCTGTTCCTTGAATTTCTTGTTGGTCTTCCTGTTGCTTTAACATTTGCAGTTGAAGCTCCATTTGTGCTTTTTGTTGTCTTTCCTGTTGTTCCTTTTGAATTTCTTGTTGGTCTTCCTGTTGCTTTAACATTTACAGTTGAAGCTCCATTTGTGCTTTTTGTTGTCTTTCCTGTTGTTCCTTTTGAATTTCTTGTTGGTCTTCCTGTTGCTTTAACATTTACAGTTGAAGCTCCATTTGTGCTTTTTGCTCTTCCTGTTGTTCCTTTTGAATTTCTTGTTGGTCTTCCTGTTGCTTTAACATTTACAGTTGAAGCTCCATTTGTGCTTTTTGTTGTCTTTCCTGTTGTTCCTTTTGAATTTCTTGTTGGTCTTCCTGTTGCTTTAACATTTACAGTTGAAGCTCCATTTGTGCTTTTTGTTGTCTTTCCTGTTGTTCCTTTTGAATTTCTTGTTGGTCTTCCTGTTGCTTTAACATTTGCAGTTGAAGCTCCATTTGTGCTTTTTGTTGTCTTTCCTGTATTTGCATCAGCATTTGGACTGCTTCTCCGAGCGTTTTAGTTAATCCAGCTAATTGATCCATATTGTTTTCATGTGTATAGCTGACAAAGAATTGTATTTAACGGTAAGCAATAATACACGTAGTTTTTTTTTATATGATGGGGGTAAAAAAATCTACCTCTCACCTTAACTGATTCTTTTAAGCGTCAACTTTGCAGATTTTTCTCACCAGATTGATATTTGGCGAGCTTTGCCGAATCTCTGTTCAAACTGGTCTTTTAGCGAGTCCCAAACCTTTGTTGTCACTCTGTTTTATTGGCGTACCTCACGTAAATGTGAATTTGATTTCGCCAAGTCTGTTATATCGGGGTATCCACGTAAGTGCGTATTTGACGTCGCCAAATCTGTTATATTGGGCTTACCCCACATAAGTACGAATCCTTCGTCGCCACATCTGTTGTATTCCGGAAGGGGATAATCAGAGAAAGAATAGTGCAAGAACTAACTCTTAACACTGAGTAAATATAAACAGAGATTTATTATACCTAATTTTACTTTGAGTGTGGATGGATGATATAAAATTTGTATCCTATAACATCCACAATATTTCACAGTAGCATATGACTACATCAACAGAGACTTTTTTTATCTACCAGAAACCATTTACCAAGCTCTGACTCCACTGAATGTCTGGATCTGATAGAGGAACTAGATCAGCCCACAAAGTCATACATATCTGGTTATGGCCCAACCACTGAATCATTTCAAACCTCATCAGGAGTACAAGGAGGAAATGAGAGCCTCAATCAATTTTTTTTTCAATTGGAGTAGATAGACCTATCTATCGCCCGGTTCACACTCCACCCACGTCTATTGAACAGGTGTAGAGGCTCATCTCTTGTTCCCTGTTTAGGATGTGGTTTCCGGCTTTCTCTTTTCCTATCTTCTCACTTTGGTTTCTTTTTGTTTTTCAATTGGAGTAGATAGATCTATCTATCGCCCGGTTCACACTCCACCCTCGTCTATTGAACAGATTAAGAGGCTCATCCCTTGTTCCCTGTTTAGGATATGGTTTCCGGCTTTCTCTTTTCCAATCTTTTCACTATTACGTAGCCCCCTGCACATCAGCTCGGGGTGATACGATTAAAAAAACAAAAACAAAAACAATAAACCAAATACAAATACTCCAATGAACAGTTAACACGAATAACAATTAAGAAGGCAAGGTCTCTGTATAGGGCGTATGCATCCGTCTTGAGAGGAAGGCTTCCGTCTAATGACGTCTAACTCTCGTCTAGGGCCGATGGCTCTCGATCTCTCGCATAATGACGAATAATCTCGTATAGTCACGAACACTCTCGAGCACAATATTTATTTGCATTAAAAATACAAATTATGGCACAAGGCCGAACATGGGAAGGGTTAGAGTTTAGTTCTCGCTTAACTATCCTATACCTAACTAAACACTATCACGACCCATTCACTCATTGCAATTTGCTCAATCACCACAAGAACCCATCCATCATCTCCCAGACCTTCATACACCATAATACCACATATTTACGATGGGCACCTAAAAACGGGGGTAAAATTAACGACAATAAAAATGTGTTTTTATACAATATAATACATAATATTAAAAGATTTAATGAAGAATGAAATGATGGGAGGGGGATGGACCCAAAAAACAAACTGAAAATACAACAAATTTTGAACTAAAATAATAAACAATGTTAGTAAGACCCGTCCATCCCAGAAAAAAAGAGTGGCCGCTGTATTCCGCCAAACGGCGAAATCAAGAAGCACACTCGCTAAGGGAGTGGGGAGGTGGGTAAAAATATTAATGGAATGGGACAATAAAAGGCTGAACCAGCCGAGATAAAAGGAGACCAAAACAAACTGGGGAGGTTGGGAATCTCGACTTGGATCATAACAAAAGAGAAAGCCGGGTACCGGCTAGGAACACATTTATTCACATTAACTAGGTATACAAAAGAAAGCTACCTTAACCAGGGGAGGGTTCCACAGGAATCTACCCCGATGTAATCAGCAGATCTAAAAGAGAAAATCAAGACTGGCTCCGTTCACACGAACCAGGCTCGCCACATTTACCCACCTTTTGCTGAAGTCTGTCGAAGTCAAACATTTCCAATCAGTTCTAACCCTTATTTTGAGCTGATGCTCAAAATATTGGATCAGATCCTGATGTGAAAAACACAGACCTCGCAAGACTTCCTCCTTTCGCGTCGTCCAAATCACCATTCGAGCCGTGGCTAGCAGCGACAGAAACACCATACGCTTCATCCCAGAAAACGAGGGCGACACATTGTCGCAGGCAAATGCACGATCAATGAGCACAAGCTCTCGCGGCGCGATACGAGCAGTCAACTAGCCGACACGGCCCCATAGAGGGCAAACACGCGAACAATGGTAGAAGGCGTGCGAAGCCGTTTCTTCCAAGCCAAGGTCGCGGCGTTCACAATCTGGCAAATCCGCCAGGCCCCATATGAAGGTCTTGTCATTGAGAGGCAACAGATTTCGAGCCAATCGCCAGGTGAGCAAAAACTCAGAGTGGCTAAGATAATTACTACCTGGCGCCCAAGACCAGGAATGGGTATGGACCGGGTTATAAAAGACCTAGACGGGAACGAACTACAGTGTGCTTGAAAGTGTTTGTGACTATACGAGATTATTCGTTATTATACGAGAGATCGAGAGCCATCGGCCTGAGACGAAAGTTAGACGTCACTAGACGGAAGCCTTCTTTTCAAGACGGACGCATACGCCCTATACAGAGACCTTGCCTTCTTAATTGTTATTCGTGTTAATTATTCGTTGGTGTACTTGTATTTGGTTTATTGTACTGAGGCATAATAAATCTCTGTTTATATATTCTCAGTGTTAAGAGTTATTTCTTGCACTATTCTTTCACTGTTTATCCCTTCCCGGCATACAACACATTCCAAACACACATGCTATAATGGCAGTAGGCAAAAAATTATTTTATCTTTTTGGCCAGTAGAGATGATATAGGCGAGGGATGGAAAAAACAACTAACTGGCCAGAATGACTTGGCAAAAAGAGGAACAAGAAATTTAACAGAGGACTTAAAGAAAAAAACGAACCAGATGATCCACAAGTCAAAGACATTTCTTTAAAAAAAGACAAAAAAAACTCGTTCAATTAACAATGAAACTTTTAAAAGTAGGCACAAAAAAATAAATCAGTAAAAAGAAAATCATGACTTACTTTCTGCTCCAACGAACTTAAGTCACTGGTGCCTCTGCAACAGGTGTTTACTCGTGAAACCAGACTGCCAACTGGGTCCCAGCCATTCAGTTAGATTAACCAAATGCAAACGACAATTCTACTCCTGCAGCTTCTTCTCTCGCACTTCCCGCCTGTGGAACTCGCTTCCATATTCTTGCTTTCCAGACGGCTACAACCTCCAGGAATTTAAACGCAATGTCAATACTCATCTATTAACCACTTGACTCTAGTTTTTTCACCACCCCGTATATCCATTCTTTTCTCTCCATCTTTGCAACTGTCATCACACCTGTATTTCCATCCTTCTCTTGCTCCTTTCTAACTGGTTCGTCTTCCTGTTCACTCTATTCTAATTAATCTTTTTACTCTTATGTAGCCCCATGCACATCAGTGGTATTACCGCCTTGCTCGGGGTGATACGATTAAAAAAAATATTAAATTGTACCATCGGTGGAAGCTTTACTATCAGATAGCGGAAGGAACAGGAGCAGTTTACATTCGTGATATGAGATCAAATGGCAAGTAAAACAAAATGGGCTGTATGATAATGGCACGAATCTAATTTAAACTGAAAAATGGGAAATCCTCGAAGCAACAGAAGCAGAAAAGCTAATTCGGAAGTTTGACTTTGGTTGAACTCCGGGTTGAGTCAGGAGAGGACAGTTCAGAAATAGAGATAAAGCAGCGGCCTTTATTTTCAATTTTTCTGATTGGCCACGCCAGACAGGGTGGAAAGAATATTAGCATAGCTTCTCTGAAACTTATGCCAGCTCTTTCTGTGTCACCAATCTTCTTTAATTTTTCTTCTTCGCCACATTTTCTGTTGTAGAATATACGCGACACGCTGTCATCGGTTTGACGAGGTAATTAGACATTTTCTTCGCTATACATAAGGAAGTGAATTTACAAATTTTCTTTGTTCTTTGACAATAAAAATAATAAACACTGTTTATTTATTAGATTGTTTATTTTTATTATTTATTAATTATGTAATTTATTGGAGTCTTGGTAAAGCATAACTGCCATTTAATTCAAACTTTATAGGATGGTAAGTAAATAATAAAGTTTTCTTTATTGTTGGTTCGCATATTTTAAATGTTATATTAAATGTTTATAAATTTATAAAGAAAAAATTATCTTGACAGTTATCTCTTTTAAATTGGTCAATGATAAAAACTCTATTATTCCTGTAAATAAACAATCTAATAAATAAATTTAGTGCTTAATATTTTTGCTGTAATTTTTCTCAAAGTCAAACAAATGCATTAACTGACTTTCATTATATGCTTTGGTTTTATTCCAATTGAAATCCTCACTTTTTAAAATATAATACGTTGCATCGCTCATTCAGTAATGAATTAGAGCACTCTGACTACTGGCGTATGATACATCAAACACTAAAAGTCTGCCCCTTTCTACCGAGCGACCGTAGCTCAGGGGTAGAATTATCGATTGACGGGTTTCAATCCTGGGTAAAAGCAATCGGATGTTTAACCGTACTGATGAGCTGTGATACAGCGAAACAGATCTGTCTGCGAATGACTATATATATATATCTATATATAATTTCTTTACAGACCCTTTTCGCGAGCCGACGCGAAGTCTGTCGTCCAATCGGAAGCCCAGAATTATATCCGGGTGTGAATTCCCAAATGACATGTTTCGAGCTCTAGAAAACGAAATAAAAGGACGACACAATAAGACAATCGCAGTAGAGAAAATACGAACATATTTAACACGTCGCTTGACAAACATTAAGCGATCCTATTATTATAGCCTCTCTTTCTCTCTCATCATCTTTTTTTCACTATTCACTAATCCACTTAATAACTGACCTGTACCCGAAAGACTAAGCGAAGACTTCAAAGACACTCCGAA
>JBBBDQ010030051.1:0-32251 GCA_037127315.1 Ascarosepion bandense
GATGCACATGTGTCAAAAGATAGTTATTAGGCGTCTGATGCACATGTGTCAAAAGATAGTTATTAGGCGTCTGATGCACATGTGTCAAAAGATAGTTATTAGGCGTCTGATGCACATGTGTCAAAAGATAGTAATTAGGCGTCAGATGCACATGTGTCAAAAGATAGTTATTAGGCGTCTGATGCACATGTGTCAAAAGATAGTTATTAGGCGTCAGATGCACATGTGTCAAAAGATACTTATTAGGCGTCTGATGCACATGTGTCAAAAGATAGTTATTAGGCGTCTGATGCACATGTGTCAAAAGATAGTTATTAGGCGTCTGATGCACATGTGTCAAAAGATAGTTATTAGGCGTCAGATGCACATGTGTCAAAAGATAGTTATTAGGCGTCTGATGCACATCTGTCAAAAGATAA
This sequence comes from Ascarosepion bandense, assembly GCA_037127315.1. NCBI lineage: Eukaryota > Metazoa > Mollusca > Cephalopoda > Sepiida > Sepiidae > Ascarosepion > Ascarosepion bandense. The sequence goes on from JBBBDQ010030051.1 coordinate 420, forward strand.
GTTATTAGGCGTCTGATGCACATGTGTCAAAAGATAGTTATTAGGCGTCAGATGCACATGTGTCAAAAGATACTTATTAGGCGTCTTGATGCACATGTGTCAAAAGATAGTTATTAGGCGTCTGATGCACATGTGTCAAAAGATAGTTATTAGGCGTCAGATGCACATGTGTCAAAAGATAGTTATTAGGTGTCTGATGCACATGTGTCAAAAGATAGTTATTATAAGTGTCTGATGCACATGTGTCAAAAGATAGTTATTAGGCGTCAGATGCACATGTGTCAAAAGATACGGCTAGGCGTCTGATGCACATGTGTCAAAAGATAGTTATTAGGTGTTCGATGCACGCGTGTCAAAAGATAGTTATTAGGCGTCTGATGCACATGTGTCAAAAGATAGTTATTAGGTGTCTGATGCACATGTGTCAAAAGATAGTTATTAGGCGTCAGATGCACATGTGTCAAAAGATAGTAATTAGGTGTCAGATGCACATGTGTCAAAAGATAGTTATTAGGTGTCTGATGCACATGTGTCAAAAGATAGTTAGGTGTCAGATGCACATGTGTCAAAAGATAGTAATTAGGCGTCAGATGCACATGTGTCAAAAGATAGTTATTAGGCGTCTGATGCACATGTGTCAAAAGATAGTTATTAGGCGTCTGATGCACATGTGTCAAAAGATAGTAATTAGGCGTCAGATGCACATGTGTCAAAAGATAGTTATTAGGCGTCTGATGCACATGTGTCAAAAGATAGTTATTAGGCGTCAGATGCACATGTGTCAAAAGATACTTATTAGGCGTCTGATGCACATGTGTCAAAAGATAGTTATTAGGCGTCTGATGCACATGTGTCAAAAGATAGTTATTAGGCGTCAGATGCACATGTGTCAAAAGATACTTATTAGGCGTCTGATGCACATGTGTCAAAAGATAGTTATTAGGCGTCTGATGCACATGTGTCAAAAGATAGTTATTAGGTTCGATGCACATGTGTCAAAAGATAGTTATTAGGCGTCTGATGCACATGTGTCAAAAGATAGTTATTAGGCGTCAGATGCACATGTGTCAAAAGATAGTTATTAGGCGTCTGATGCACATGTGTCAAAAGATAGTTATTAGGTGTCTGATGCACATGTGTCAAAAGATAGTTATTAGGCGTCAGATGCACATGTGTCAAAAGATAGTTATTAGGCGTCTGATGCACATGTGTCAAAAGATAGTAATTAGGCGTCAGATGCACATGTGTCAAAAGATAGTTATTAGTCTGATGCACATGTGTCAAAAGATAGTAATTAGGCGTCAGATGCACATGTGTCAAAAGATAGTAATTAGGCGTCAGATGCATATGTGTCAAAAGATAGTTATTAGGCGTCTGATGCACATGTGTCAAAAGATAGTTATTAGGCGTCAGATGCACATGTGTCAAAAGATAGTAATTAGGCGTCAGATGCACATGTGTCAAAAGATAGTTATTAAGTGTCTGATGCACATGTGTCAAAAGATAGTAATTAGAAAGTCAGATGCACATGTGTCAAAAGATAGTAATTAGGCGTCAGATGCACATGTCAAAAGATAGTTATTAGTGTCTGATGCATGTGTCAAAAGATAGTTATTAGGCGTCGATGCACATGTGTCAAAAGATACTTATTAGGCGTCTGATGCACATGTGTCAAAAGATAGTGATATTAGTGTCTGATGCATGTGTCAAAGATAGTTATTAGGTGTCTGATGCACATGTGTCAAAAGATAGTTAAGGCGTCAGATGCACATGTGTCAAAAGATAGTAATTAGGCGTCAGATGCACATGTGTCAAAAGATAGTAATTAGGCGTCTGATGCACATGTATCAAAAAAGATAGTTATTAGGCGTCTGATGGCCATGTGTCAAAAGATACTTATTAGGCGTCTGATGCACATGTGTCAAAAGATAGTTATTAGGCGTCTGATGCACATGTGTCAAAAGAAAGTTATTAAGTGTCAGATGCACATGTGTCAAAAGATACTTATTAGGCGTCTGATGGCTACGTGTCAAAAGATAGTTATTAGCGTTCGATGCACATGTGTCAAAAGATAGTTATTAGCGTCTGATGCACATGTGTCAAAAGATAGTAATTAGGCGTCAGATGCACATGTGTCAAAAGACAGTAATTAGGCGTCAGATGCACATGTGTCAAAAGATAGTAATTAGGCGTCTGATGCACATGTGTCAAAAGATAGTTATTATGTCTGATGCACATGTGTCAAGATACTTATTAGGCGTCTGATGCACATGTGTCAAAAGATAGTTATTAGGCGTCTGATGCACATGTGTCAAAGATGAAGTTATTAGGCGTCAGATGCACATGTGTCAAAAGATACTTATTAGGCGTCTGATGCACATGTGTCAAAAGATAGTTATTAGGCGTCTGATGCACATGTGTCAAAAGATAGTTATTAGGCGTCTGATGCACATGTGTCAAAAGATAGTTATTAGGCGTCTGATGCACATGTGTCAAAAAAGATAGTTATTAGGCGTCAGATGCACATGTGTCAAAAGATAGTTATTAGGCGTCTGATGCACATGTGTCAAAAGATAGTAATTAGGCGTCAGATGCACATGTGTCAAAAGATAGTTAGGCGTCTGATGCACATGTGGCCAAAAAGATAGTTATTAGGCGTCTGATGCACATGTGTCAAAAGATAGTTATTAGGCGTCAGACAAAAATATGCACAAAAAGATAGTAATTAGCGTCAGATGCACATGTGTCAAAAGATAGTTATTAGGCGTCAGATGCACATGTGTCAAAAGATAGTTATTAGGCGTCTGATGGCACATGTGTCAAAAGATATTAGGCGTCAGATGCACATGTGTCAAAAGATAGTAATTAGGCGTCAGATGCACATGTCAAAAGATAGTTATTAGGCGTCAGATGCACATGTGTCAAAAGATAGTAATTAGCGTCAGATGCACATGTGTCAAAAGATAGTTATTAGGCGTCAGATGCACATGTCAAAAGATAGTTATTAGGTGTCTGATGCACATGTGTCAAAAGATAGTTATTAGCACACGATGCACATGTGTCAAAAGATAGTAATTAGGCGTCAGATGCACATGTGTCAAAAGATAGTTATTAGGCGTCTGATGCACATGTGTCAAAAGATAGTTATTAGGCGTCTGATGCACATGTATCAAAAGATAGTAATTAGGCGTCTGATGCACATGTGTCAAAAGATAGTTATTAGGCGTCAGATGCACATGTGTCAAAAGATAGTTATTAGGCGTCTGATGCACATGTGTCAAAAGATAGTTAGGTGGGCGATGCACATGTGTCAAAAGATACTTATTAGGCGTCTGATGCACATGTGTCAAAAGATACTTATTAGGCGTCTGATGCACATGTGTCAAAAGGATAGTTATTAGGCGTTCGATGCACATGTGTCAAAAGATAGTTATTAGGCGTCTATACATCTGTCAAAAGATAGTTATTAGGCGTCTGGATGCACATGTGTCAAAAGATAGTTATGAGGCGTCAGATGCACATGCAATGAAAGGATAGTTATTAGGCGTCTGATGCACATGTGTCAAAAGATAGTTATTAGAAGTAGTTCGTTGCACATCTGTCAAAAGATAGTTATTAGGCGTCTGATGCACATGTGTCATGATAGTTATGAGGCGTCAGATGCACATGTGTCAAAAGATAGTTATTAGGCGTCTGATGCACATGTGTCAAAAGATAGTTATTAGGCGTCTGATGCACATGTGTCAAAAGATAGTTATTAGGCGTCAGATGCACATGTGTCAAAAGATAGTTAGGCGTCAGATGCACATGTGTCAAAAGATAGTTATTAGGCGTCAGATGCACATGTGTCAAAAGATACTTATTAGGCGTCTGATGCACATGTGTCAAAAGATAGTTATTAGGCATCTGATGCACATCTGTCAAAAGATAGTTATTAGGGCGTCAGATGCACATGTGTCAAAAGATAGTTATTAGGCGTCAGATGCACATGTGTCAAAAGATAGTTATTAGGCGTCTGATGGACATGTGTCAAAAGATAGTTATTAGGCGTCAGATGCACATGTGTCAAAAGATAGCGCTATTAGGCGTCAGATGCACATGCGTCAAAAGATAGTTATTAGGCGTCTGATGCACATGTGTCAAAAGATAGTTATTAGGCGTCAGATGCACATGTGTCAAAAGATAGTTATTAGGCGTCAGATGCACATGTGTCAAAAGATAGTTATTAGGCGTCTGATGCACATGTGTCAAAAGATAGTTATTAGGCGTCTGATGCACATGTATCAAAAGATAGTTATTAGGCGTCTGAGTTTGCAACTGTTCGCCCGCACAATGTGTCATTTGTTGAATGAGTATTATCCCTCTGTAGGAGATACACTCGGCATGTTCTAAGCCCTACTAACTAAGCGGTTTATGTGTGGATCCGCACCACTACCTAGGATTTAAGTACCTGTGTATTCTGCTGAAGATCACTTTCCCTAGGATCAGTGCAGTGTAGCCGGGCGATCGAAGTTGTTGTTTGCAAGTTAATATTATTGTGCTTTTCAAAGAGCAGAATTTAGGCAACATGAGTATGTCGCTTGTATATATTCAGGCAGTCGAATCAGTCCAGGTTTCAATTGCTAATTTTATATATCTTATTGATTTAGCAAGACAGAATTTATAAACAGAAACAAAAAATAACGGTGTATTATTATATCTATGACTGATTAACAGCAGAATTCACTTGTTATATTTATATAACTTTTTACTTTAGGGTGAAAGAAGTTACGATAGAGAAAAATAGAAACAAACAATAAAAATCACATTTATCTTATAATCCATACACCTACCATTTGTCCATACTTATATAGACATCCAAAGGAGAATCAGCAATATTACTGGCCATGATCTGACAGCTCGGCTTCGGTCACTTTCCCACCACCCTAAGGTTGCCTTTCTGTACCATTTTTATAAATATTTTCATGCTAATTGTTCGGACAAGCACTTTGTGTACTTTCCTTATGATTACACTATTTTCTTCGCATTCATTATTAATGCTTTTCTTCCTAATTCTTCCACACCCTGTAACCACTTGCGTTTTAGTGGCTTTATTGCCTTGCTTGAGATGATAACGATTAAAACAAAAAATGCCCTCACTTTCTATCACTTTCATAGCATATTTTATTTCTTCTTTTTAGTTCAGTTTCTTGAAGCGTTTAATGTGATACGTGGTGTCATATTCGTGCAAAAGTCTTATTTCTATGTAAAAGTAGATGCTCTCCCAGCTAACCAAAATACTTATCAATCACCTTACTAAATTCTTCAGAGTGGTTCTTAGCCTTCAATTTTTATTTTTAAGTTAAAAAAAAACACCATATATATATATATATATATATATATATATATATATATATGGTGTTGAAAGATAAAGAAATAGGGTTGTTCCAACGATAGAAATTGGTATAGAATAAAAAAGTGTGAACGTTTTCTTTAAAGTGTATATTTATGGTTTTTGTTATTATACATGTTATGATACATTCAGTCAGTCAAGTGCCATACGCGATACACGCTTGGGCGATCATGTCTCGAAAGAGACATGACTGACTGGGCAGAAGATTATCCCGCACTAAGTTGCCAATGCTTTCTGCGGTAGACTGGTTGCCGACCAAGGCTATAGAACCCAATATGTCCTGCTATTTAACCCAGAACTGGAAGGAAGAGACGGATTAATACCTTTCCCAAGGGTATTTGCGCGTAAGTGAATACAATGGATTTAGCTGGATTTCGAACTCGGCTCCCCGGCTTCTCGTTCAGAGCCGATATCCACTGTACCACAACGCACATCCTATGATACATTAAGTGGCCATAATGGTATTTGTGACGCTACACGTGTTTCGAGTCTAAAATTGACTCTCTTCAGGCGAATAAATTTTTGGCTTTTCGTGTCGAGTTCCTTTTGTTTCTGATCGTGAGCTTGTTTGATAAATAAGTAAGTAGAAAAAAATAGGAAAATAACTAAGATCAGTGAAACAAAATAAGATAAAAAAAAGATAAAATAAATCAAATATTGGCACGTTGAATGGTTTGTTTTTTCCACATCAGCATGTGTTTAAATGGATAAACAGATAAATAAAAAAAAAAGATGAATGAATCAAGTGTTTGTCCCAGTTTGAAGTGGTTTTGGTCTGGGGGGGGGTCACCTTTTTAGTGTGTTAAAATTATCTTCTAGTCGCCTTAGCTTATCTTATTATCGGTCATTTGGTTGTTCTTTATTGCTTTGACGGTGTTTTGAATTTGGCGTATCTCTCACTCTACCCCTCTCTCTCTCTCTCTCTTTCTCTGTATGTGTGTGTGTGTCTCTGTGTGTGTATGAGTGTGTGTGAGCGTTTTTATTTATTTCGTCTTTTATTTCTAAGTTTTAGATAAACACCAAATATATATATATATATATATATATATATATGGTGTTTATCTAAAACTTAAAAATAAATATATATATATATATATATATATATATATATATATATATATATATATATATATTGTAAATTATATTTTAGAACATGTACAAATTTTTTTTTATAGATATCCACTACAAATTGTACATTTTGTTTCGAAATTGGACTTACAATGTCTCATCAGGTCGTGTGGAAAGGAATGGAAGACCTCTTCTTTTCTTTTCTTATATTTGGCAAAGATGTGTGTGGGATGTTGGTGGGGGTTAGCGATAAGGGAATAAGTTAATCTAATTTTGTATATTTAACCTTAATTTTGAATTTAGGAAATCACTGTTTTCTATAAAACTTTAAATTAGACTAAATGGAAAATCCTGAAACAAGCAAGAACTGCTAAATCAATAAAGGAACCATGTTTCCTTTGTTTTCAAGAAAAAATTGAAATCATTAAATACATGAATAGCAACAAACTTTTAAGCCAGAAGCATGAAACCACAGTAAACTGCAAACACGTTAAAGAACTAACCTTACAATCATGTTAAAAAATACTGCAAAAACTATGATCCCCGAGAGACGATAAACCTTTATAGTACTAACAACACTCTTACATCAAATTTTACCTATTACACGCTACAAACTATAATCTAATTTAAAGTTTTATAGAAAAAAGTGATTTCCTAAATTCAAAATTAAGGTTAAATATACAAAATGCGATTAATTAAATATAAGAAAAGAGGCCTTCCATTACTTGCCACACCACCTGATGAGACATTGTAAGTCCAATGTCGAAACAAAATGTACATTTTGTAGTGGATATCTATAAAAAATGTGTACATGTTCAAAAATATAATTTACAACAAATATTCACAGCTCTATATAATATATCGAGCACTGTTTTAAATTAATGCTTTGGACGTTGTAAATTTTTCCTCGTTCCTTATTCACTTGGATATATATATATATATATATATATATATATATATATATATATTGTTAAATATAAGAGACAATGCATGTCTATTATGTTTAATCATGAGCCGTTCTAAACGTCGTATTTTGGCTTTAATTTCAGTTGAAAATAAAGACAAAAATTCTCCAACATTTGGATAATTTTTTATTAATTTGGTTATAAGCTTTCGGCTCACATGAGCTATATTCAGAGAGGTCACCAAGACGGTAACACAATAACATCCACCATCACCGACGGCAATAGTTACCAAAAATAACAAACGCAGTTCGCAAATTTTCAATGCGGTTCTATGATGTCACACCGCGTGATAGCGCGAAATGACAACAAAACCATGTATTCAAATGCAATGTGATATGCTATGGCCAGATTTAAAAGTGATTTTATTAAGTGTAAAAAGAACCTTCAGATATTGGAGGCCATGTACATTAAATCCAAACAACTCACACTTGAAACGATTATATATATGATCGTTTCATCCCAAGCAATGCAGTATTACCACTGGTGCGCAGGTTACAGTGAGAGAAGAGAGAAAAGAAAAAAAAACGCTAGGGGGGATGTCGAAGAAAGGCTAAGAGAGAAATGGGGGTCAAGGAAATAAAAGATGGCAATTGACGTTGCACTTAAAACTTCGGAGATTGTAGCTATCAGAGAAAGAAACATGCGGAAGGAAGTTCCATAAGCGGGAAGTGCGAGAAAAGAAACTGTTAGAGTAGAAGTGAGGGTTACATTTGCCTATCTTGACGTTCAAATGGTGGGATTGATTTTCTAATCTCGTTTCCCGAGGCCATAAAAACGTATGTGTTTAACACAATATCCTATATACCTGAATAAAGCATTATTTCATTTAGTTACTTGTTAATATGACCTCCTTGAGATTTTATAACCTTCATTCGTCTTTCAGGTATTGGTTTTTATTAATTATTTTACTTAAGAGTGTTCGTTTGACTGTCTTCTTGAAAATCTCTGCATGTGTTAGCCAGGATTTTAATGAAGTAAACTTTGATGACGCAAGTTAATCGTCATGGTGTGTCTCATGCTCTGTTTGGTCGGTAGAAATTTGCAAATCAACTATTTGAATAGAAGACTATCCCAAACTGTAATTTTTATTCTAGTTTATTTGTATCTTCAGAATATCACTCAGTTAAGTGCCATACGTGATACACGCTTGGGCGATCATGTCTCTTTCGAGACATGACTGACTGGGCAGAAGATTATCCCGCAGTAAGTTGCCATTGCTTTCTGCGGTAGACTGGTTACCGACCAAGGCTATAGAACCCAATCTGTCCTGTTATTTAACCCATAACTGGAAGGAATAGACAGATTAATACCTTTCCCAAGGGTATTTGCGCGTAAGTGAATGCAATGAATTCGGCTGGAATTCGAACTCGGCTCCCCGATTTCTCGTTCCGAGCCGATATCCAATGCACCACAACGCAGAAAATCAGTAAAGTGGGATGACTAGTGAGAAACAAATAGTCAATGTTTAGCTCGTTAATCATTGCTTTTCAATTGGATTGATTAAACTTTGATAATCACGCTTCCTCTCTTAAATTCAGACAGAAAAATAGTTGGAGGATGAAATCGACCAAAGAGTAAAAAAAAATTCTGAAACAATCATTGTAAAGCAGTAAGGATACAAGATATTGATAATTCAAAAGTAAAGAAGGCAGGAGAATGTAACGACCAAAACATATTGATAAAGATGACAAAAACAAGAAAACTGGTTCAAAAAGAAACGTTAAAAAATAGTAACGAAACCGGGTCTCAGAAAATTTAGACAGAAAGATGTTGGGGTTCTGAAAATGATAATGAAGGTTTTTCATACATATGTATCATTTTTTATATCACAGGAGATTAAACACTGTAGTTCACGGATATATATATATATATACACTAGCAGTATAGCCCGGCGTTGCTCGGGTGTAATGAAAGCTTTAACACTAATCCATGGTCCTGGAGCTCTTTGGACGTTGGCTCGAAAGACTAAAAAGCAATAGTTGTTTCCAGTTAAAGCGAAACCGTAGACTGAAAGAAAAATGAATGGATGTAAGTCAAATTTTGGTTTCCTGCTATCGATATCAAATAAGTTTTTTCGTCGTAAACTGAATTTTGAAGGCTAAATAAGTCCTCTGAGCAAATGGTATCATGGCTGAGACTAAAAACTAAAATTATACCTACTTAGAGCCAAACCCGAAGCAAAAACTAAAATAAAAGGGCTGAAAAAATAGAGACATGCAGGCAGATAAACAGACACACACACAAACATCTTGCCTTATATATATATATATATATATATATATATATATATATATATATATGATCGATTTTCTGCACTGTTGTAAGAACTGCAACCTTGAAACTTCTGAATATCGTTTCTTATGACCTTGTCTATGAGTGTATCAAATTTGATTAAAATCGGACCACTCATTCTATAACCCGATTTTTTTTATTATCGATTTTCGATATTTATTGGGGGTACCTCGACACAAAACCTAGCTAAGAACACTCCCAGACGCTTATAGTACAACTGTGTAAATTTTCAAGAAAATCGGTTAAGCCGTTTCGGAGTCTATAGGTAACGGGGACACACACACAGACACACACAGACAAAGCTCCATTTATAAATAAGTTTAGATATAATAATTAATTAAAATTTATAAAAGTTAATAGTCCAGTTTGTTACATAAATTCATTTTAAATAGACCTCCTCCTACGGAAGCAAAAACAAATATGCCCATACCACGTGATTTCTTAAAATGCAAAATATTTTTTAAGTTTGAAATCTGTAATCTAGAGATTATTTTTTATATTGTTATCGATTAAACAATCCAGATTACGACTTTCAATTGCTATTTTTTATTTTTTTAAATTCAGAACGTGAGAGATCAGGACTCTTCACAGCGTCCCATTTATTGTAACTTTTAGAAGTTTGCTTTTTTAGTAACTTTCCCTATCTGTTCATTAGGTAATTTGTTTAAAGAATGATTTTTCGCCCTATACAAGAATACGAGAATGTTTCATTGGGATTTGTTTAAGAGCAGGGTCTCAAGTCCTACCCTGTTATTTAACCCATAACTGGAGGGAAGGGATGGATTAATACCTTTCCCAAGGGTACTAGCGCGTAAGTGAATGCAGGGCATTCAACTAGAATTCGAAATCAGCTCACCGATTTCTCTTTCCGAGCCGACATCCACTGCACCACAACGCACATCAGGCAATAAACGCTTACAGCACCTGGTATTCCCAAGCGGTCACCCATCTAAGTACTGACCAGGCTCAACGTTACTTAACCTCGGTGATCTAACGAGAACCGATGTATTCAACGTGATATGACCGTAAGGCACGGGATCGGCGTCACAAAGCAGCTCCTTGTGAGGTTTCTTGTTTGTGCGGGAAGTGCGAGAAAAGAAACTGTTAGAGTAGAAGTGACGGTTACATTTGCCTATCTTGACGGTAAAATGGTGGGATTGAGTCTCGCTTGCCTTCAACCTGTCCTGTAAGTGCCAAATTTCACATAACTGTTTTTCTTATTATGTGTCCCAAAAATTACAATTGTCTCTTTCTGATTCTAAGTATAAATGTCCTTTTTGTTTCTATTTTCCTTAAAACTTACTTGAATTTTCAGTCAAACGAACAGTAAATACAAAATAAGAAAATACAAGAATAAATAAAATAGTAAGATATATGATTTGGAATAATTTCTTATTCATTTTCAGGCGCATATTGCTTCTCTCTTAGCCTATCTCTCCCAGTAGAGCATAGCCCATCGGCGACCCCTCGCTTTCGCACTCTGTTCTGAGCTGGTTCATTTTTGGCGATGCTTCTGTAACTTGTCATTTTTTTTACGGGTAGGGCTGTTGACTTTACGCAAACCCCTTTATCTTCTGGGTGAGGTGGTCCACCTCCAGACTGGTTTTGAATTAAGAGTTTTTCTTTCTCTTACACCGGTTGCCATCCAAGGCTATAAAACTCAGTCTGTCCTGTTTAAGTAAAGGGTGGAGAAGAGACGGATTCATACCTTTCTCAAGGGTATTAGCATGTAAATGAATATAATGAATTCAACTAGAATACAAATTTGGAGGGCGCCCATGTACATTGTGGTGCAGTGGATATCGGCTTGGAACGAGAAATCGGGGAGCCGAGTTCGAATTCCAGTTGAATTCCTTGCATTCACTTACGCACAAATACCCTTGGGAAAAGTATTAATCCGTCTCTTCCTTCCAGTTATGGGTTAAATAACAGAACAGATTGGGTTCTATAGCCTTGGATGGCAACCAATCTACCACAGAAAGCAATGGCAACCTACTACGGGATAATCTTGTGCTCAGTCAGTCATGTCTCTTTCGAGACATAATCGCCCAAGCGTGTTTCACGTATGGCACTTAACTGACTGACTATATATTCAGACTTTGTCACCTATTTCGTTCAACAAATCTTCGTCCGTAAAATTATTTACAATAACTTGATTTTAAAATCTAACCTAAACATCTAACATAAGAATGATGGCACCTCGACATGGTGTAATGGTTAACATGATTGTCTCGCGAGAATCATTACTATTGAGTATTAATTTCGGTCCTCACTAGGTGTCCCATTCTTTTGGGGTTGTGCTACATCTAAGCAGCACTAAGAAAATAATCATCAAAAATATGAATGAGGGCACATGGGCGTGGTGTAAGGGAGAGCAAGCTTTTTTTTTTAATTTTATTTCTTTTAGCTAATCTCTCTCTGTGAAGCATAAGCTATCGACGACCCCCCTCGGCATTTTCTCTCTGTTCAGAGTTGGTTCGTTGTCGTCAATGCTTTTGTAACTTGTCATTTTTTTTACAGGTAGAGGTGTTTCCATATGGCAGTGAATGTTGGACAATATCAACAAAGATGTAGGGAAGACTTGAAACAGCTGAAATGTGGTTCTACAGAAGGATGCTGCGGATATCGTGGACCGAGCATGTGAGCAATGATGAGGTTTTAGAAAGGATGGAAACCAAAAGGAAATTAATATTGAGCATCAGGAAGAGACAACTAAAGTTTCTGGGACATGTAATGAGGAAGGAGGGCTTGGTGAACGTGATACTAACAGGCCAGATAGAGGGGGAAAGAAACAGAGGAAAGCAGCGGATAACATATTTGAAGGGCCTGAACAGGTGGATGACAGAACGGGGGCTGCAAAATGTTATAGGAGAAAGCGTGCTAAGAATTACCAGGGATAGGGAGACATGGGAGGTCATGATCGCCTACGTCCTGAAGGGACATGGCACATAGAAGAAGAAGGGGTGTTTATTCTCCGGTCGAGGTGGCGTTTGAAGATTTTCCGGCAGTAGGTTGCCATTTCTTACTGCGGTAGACCCAGCCTGTTCTGCTAATTATCGGGAGCTAGGGGAAAGAAGAGATGGATTCATACCTTTCATTTACATGCTAATACACTTTCTCAAGGGTGTGAAAGTGAACGTTATGAAGCCATTTCTTCCCAATAGTAGAAGCACGTAAGTGAATGTAATAAATTCGAACTCTGCTCTCCGATTTCTCAATTCGAGCCACTATCCATAACTCCACCGTGCCTTCTCACGCATAGTGTATATATGCATGGATTTATTCTATGCTTGAAAGTATAGGTGTGGTTAAGTAGATTAACAATTAATCAAGAAGAGGGGAGAAACTAAAAGGAAAGGTTAGAGTGTCGACAATTCTGCGTGAGGTAAAAGTGAAATGAAAGTCGTATCGGTTGTGATATGAATCTATTGCCTCAGACAGTAGATGAGAAATAAGATATATTTAATACCGCAACAAACTATAGTTGAGTACATTGAGTAAGTGGGCTTTAGTTTACAGCAGACACCGTTTGGCTGTCACCTTAGGAGAATGTGTGGGCTGACTGCTGATGACATCGTTTTTTTTTTGTTTTTTTTTTTTAGCTGACACGCAGAAGTTTTGGATATTACCGAAATGTAAGGCAAACATATTTAGAAAACATGACATTCAACAGTCCCCTGATATTTTCACTAGTGTCGCATTTAATACTCATATCAAACATAAGTCTATTCGTATTTGACCTCAATTGAAAGCAAAAAATGCAGCAGTATTATTTTGTGATATTTTCATCAGAATTATTTTGTAACTTTTGTTTATCTGATCTCTACATCGATTGATCGAATCGTTTTTTACGGCTTATCGATCATTCGCAGGTTATTTAAAGCCAGAAAATATTTTAAAATTGTAAGAATTTTTTCTTTAGTTAATATTGATTTAGTGATATAAGTCTTACTAGCTCGGGGGTTGGATTCACACCTTTCCCAAGTTTGTGCGTATGTGAAGATAACGAACCCAACTGGAATTGGAACTCGGCTCTCTGATTAACAATTCCGAGCTATTATTACACCACCCGTACATCAAGACTTACAGTACCTGGTATTACGATCGAGGTACTGACTAAGCTCGATATTGCTTATCTTTGGTCGTCGTATGGGAACCAATGTTTCAACATGATATGGCCGTAAGTCCTTATCTGTGCTTGAAGCATGCTAACATATTCGCCACTATGCCTAATGGGAATAGAGCTAAATTTCATGAAATGGCAACTGATAAAATGTCAATGGCGAATTACTTCTTCATTCATGTGCTGTGTCCCTTCAGGATGTGAGCTTTCATAAATCCGAACAGCTTCCTATCTCTTGTAGCTCTTAATAATGTTTATCTTTTTACCATCCCTTCCAAACCCCGTTACACCATACACGTTCGTCAGATAAGTGATCCACTGCCTTCACCTGCTCCGTCGCTATGTCTTGTGAGTGTCAAATTCTCCAAGCTAACCTTTCACGTTGTTTAATAGAAATTTCAACTATTTCTTTCTTATTCTGATTATAATTCTTGCCTTCATTTATCAATGATAACAAGCTCCGTCAATGGCATTCTCATTATCCTTCTGTAGAAACATATTTTTGTTGCTTCCAGTCTTGTCTTTATCTGTTATTAAATTGACCAGCATTCACTGCTGTATAGGAGGATTGACATAATAGTTCAGCACTGTCTTAGTTTCTAACGAATTTTTCCTGTTTCTTAGTATTATTTTTAGCTTTTGAAAGGCATCTTTCTTTATTCCGATGCGCATTCGGATCACGGTGTTACATTTTTTATTCTTTGTTAAAACATTCCCCATATATTTAAAGATTTGTACTTCTTCAATGTCGACATCTCCAATTCATTGTTTGCATCTTAAGCCTTTTATCTTAGCGACAACCATATACTCTCAGGAACACCTAGATGAATTAGTAAAGGAAAGCGAGAACAAGGGACTAACCATCTATTGTGTTAGCATTGCTCAGGGTCGCAAGTGTGAAACACCCAGCGATAATGTAATCTTGCTTGCTAAATATGGCGAGTCACTGTTATACATGCTCAATTTTGCTGAGTATGGCAAACTGGATATCGGCTCGGAATGAGAAATCGGGGAGCCGAGTTCGAATTCCAGTTGAATTCATTGCTTTCTCTTACGCGCAAATACCCTTGGGAAAGGTATTAATCCGTCTCTTCCTTTCAGTTATGGGTTAAATAACAGGACAGATTGAGTTCTATAGCCTTGGTCGCCAACCAGTCTACCGCAGAAAGCAATGGCAACCTACTGCGGGATAATCTTCTGCCCAGTCAGTCATGTCTCTTTCGAGACATGATCGCCCAAGGCGTGTATCACGTATGGCACTTAACTGACTGACTGAATATAATAGTTAGAAACATGATTAAGGCTTCTACTGGTCATTAAGTGGGGAATCGGTTTTCTATTGTTATGAAGTAATAAACTTATCCTCTTCTAATTCCTACTAAATAATAAAATACATATCTTCTCCCTGTAGCTATGAGTCAAATAACAGGACAGATTGGGTTCTATAGCCTTGGTCGGCAACCCGTCTACCACAGAAAGCAATGGCAACCTACTGCGGGATAATCTCCTGCCCAGTCAGTCATGTCTCTTTCGAGACATGATCGCCCAAGCGTGTATCACGTATGGCACTTAACTGACTGACTGATGGCAGAAGCCACAAGTTTGGAGATACAGGCAAAACTGGAACTAGTTGACTAATCATCGTCAACTCATGATATTTAGTTTATTTATCTATGTTCAGAACAGGGTCACCAAAGGAGAATAGGATATCATTTACTAAAAATCTTGAGGCTTGCTAACATTTTTCTAATATAGATCATCATTATTATATATACCACAAATGCTATTCTCCTCGGGGTTCTTGACAAAATGCAACGGAGAATCTCTAATGTGATCGATACCGACTTGGCAGCCCGGCTGCAGTCACTCTCTCACCGGCGTGATGTGGCTTCCCTGTGCCTCTTCTGTAAATACTTTCACGGTTTTTGTTCCGATGAACTTAGATCACTGGTGCCCCCTAGGTATGAATTTGCACGAGATACTAGATTAGCAACTGGGTCCCACTCTTTTACAGTGAAACAGATAAAATGTAACTGAAATTTCTACTCTAACAGCTTCTTTTCTCGCACTTCCCGCCTGTGAAATTCCCTTCTATATACTTGCTTCCCCGACAGCTACAATCTCCAGGAATTTAAATGTAAGGTCAATAGACACCTCTTATCACACTAACTCGCATCCATTCCCTCAAACGCTCTTCCCATCTACCCCACCCCAATCCTCGGTATCCTCATCCGTCTATCACCCTTCTCCTGACATTTTCTATAACTAACCACTCTTTCTCATCACTTTCCCCTATGTCACTCCCTGCACAATAGTGGCAGTGCAATGCCTTGCTTGGGGTGAAATGATGAAAAAAATACCAAAATCTTAATAAGAACGGCCAAGCTCATGCTATTGCTCTTGATATTTTTTTTTAATCGTATCACCCCGAGCAAGGCGGTAACGCCACTGATGTGCAGGGGGCTACGTAATAGTGAAAAGATTGGAAAAGAGAAAGCCGGAAGCCACATCCTATACAGGGAACAAGGGATGAGCCTCTTAACCTGTTCAATAGACGTGGGTGGAGTGTGAATCGGGCGATAGATAGATCTATCTACTCCAATTGAAAAAAAACAAAGTGGGAAGATTGGAAAAGAGAAAGCCGGAAACCACATCCTAAACAGGGAACAAGGGATGAGCCTCTTAACCTGTTCAATAGACGTGGGTGGAGTGTGAACCGGGCGATAGATAGATCTATCTACTCCAATTGAAAAAAAAAATAAAGTGAGAAGATTGGAAAAGAGAAAGCCAGAAACCACATCCTAAACGGGGAACAAGGGATGAGCCTCTTAACCTGTTCAATAGACGTGGGTGGAGTGTGAACCGGGCGATAGATAGATCTATCTACTCCAATTGAAAAAAAAGTGAGAAGATTGGAAAAGAGAAAGCCGGAAACCACATCCTAAGCAGGGAACAAGGGATGAGCCTCTTAACCTCGAAAGCGTTTGACAGGGCTGTGCAAGCTCCAAATCTATGGTATTTCAGGACAATTGTTTGATTTAATCAAATCATTCTTATCAAATCGTAAAATGAAGGTCGTTTTGAACGGGCAATATTCCAGATTTTTTTCATACGAACACGGGCGTTCTACAAGGCTCTATCCTAGGCCTTACGCTTTTTCTGAACTTCATCAAATTATATTCCAGCCCAAACTGGCAAAGTAAATTTGGTTGTTGCTCTTCAAAAAGACCTCCAATCTGTGATTAAGTAGGGTACAAAATGGCTTACAAATGGTAATGCCTCCAAAACAGAACTGCTTTCCTTTAACCAAAACAGAGAAACTTTTCTACTTACCATCAAAATGAAGACCCTAGTCTTTTAGAGAGCAACACACTGTGCCTCCTTGGCCTTATTCTCTTAACCGACCTCAAATGGAACGACTACATCGAATCTATAGCTGGATCTACTGCTAGAAAGGTTGGGTGACTGTGTCGGGCCAGGAAGTTTTTCTCGTAAAAACCCATATTACACATTTATAAATCTACCATTCATACGTGTATTGACTACTGTTGCTATATCTGGTAGGATGCACCTCCTATTTATCTTGATGTTCTCGACTAAATCCAAAGAAGGATCTGCAATTTAATCGATCCTAGCTTGGCAGTCCGCCTTTAGTCACTTTCTCATCGACCTAATGTAGCTTCCCTCTGTCTTTTCTACAAGTATTTTCATGGCTACCACTGTAGCGAGCTTCTTTCCTTGGTGCCCCGACCCCTTGTATTTACGAGTGCTACTAGATTGGCATCATGGTCCCATCCTTTTACCGTGGCAATAGTTAAATATAACTGTCTCTTCTACTCTAATAGTTTCTTTTCTCGCGCTTTCCGTCTGTAGAACTCTTCTGTTAGTTTCCTTCCCTGATAATTACAATCTCCAAAAGTTTAAATGCAACATCAATTGCCATCTATCTCCTTGATTCCTATCCTTCTTTTAGCCTTTCTTTAACATCCCCTGTACCTTTTTCTCTCTCATTATAACCCCCTGCGCACCAGTGGGAGTCCTGCTTTGCTTGGGGTGAAGTGATTATAAAAAGTTTTTAAAAAATCAGTGGTTAGACTTTTTCAACTGACTAAATATCATGATTTCACGATAGTCAACTAGTTCTAGTCTTGCCTGTATTCACCAAACTTGTGGCCTTGTACCATACTCAGCAAAATTGAGCATATATCACAGTGACTCACCATGTTTAGCAAGCAAAATTACATTATCGCCGGGTGGTGGGAGTGGATCTGAGAGCAAAAGAAAACAGATATCCACCTCTAGTGCAATCTGTTGGCAGTGGCTTTCAGGGGTTCCGGCATTCCGTCCACTCTTTAAATGTGTAGAGGTTACGACATGTTCCATGTTCCGATGGTTGTACTCTACGCTGTAGATTTATGGCGTTTGTCTCCCCAATCAACCATTTATCACGCCCGTCCTGGATTGAGTCAGTCGTACGCGCGGTAGTTGTTGATTCGGGCCTCGACCTATCCGGTATGGTATTGCTTTGATTCTCCTTCATGGTCCTATCTTATGGGCTTTCAGCTAGATTGGCGGGCCTTTCTCCAAGAAATATACAGGTTGACAATAAAGTCACTGTACAGATACTTACAATAACAATTAAAACAGGGCAATTAATCAACAATCTAGAAATTGATTTTTAAAATGATTCTGGTTAATAACAATAAAATCCTATGGTAGACGATTGTAAATTAATTACTAATACAGTTCGAACTGCAAGTCACTTGCCTCAATGTATTCCCGACAATCCGAGAGATCGCTATAAGTAACTGCATAGTGACTTTATTGCTACCCTGTTTATTAGAATATAAGGACACAAGCGTGTAATATCGTGACTATAAAATCAGGTCCGCTATTGATTGTCATGTGTCGTGATATTTAATCAGTTTAGCTTAATATAGCACAAAATGCTGAACATCTAGTGAAATTGAGAACGCGCTAATATCGGAAGATGCTATGATATTTACGCTAGCTAGGTATAGTAGAATTTCAGTTGAATTCATTACATTCACTTACGTGCAAATACCCTTAAGAAAGGTATTAATCCGTCACTACTCCCTTAAGTTATGGGACAGATTGAGTTATATAGGCTTAGTTGGTAAGTAATGGCAACCTGCTGCGAGAAAATCTTCTGCCAGGTCAGTCATATCTATTTCGAGACATGATCGCCCAAGCGTTTGGCCTTAACTGACTGAGGTACAGTAGAGGGTCACAATTTTCAAACTCTCAAGGAGGGTGAGAACAGGCTTGCTAGCAATTGCGAAGCATTCCGTTATTTACTTTATTATTTATTATTAACGCAAATTTTCATCGCAAATTTTTTGTAGAATTGTTGTGACGAAACTTCGCAGCAAAGTTGTAGTGACCAATTTGTGCCGGAAGTAAGACACAGAACAAGAAGGTAGGTTCAAAAAAATATATTAGTATAACAAGAACATATGCACAAAGTAAGTGTTGATAAACAGTAAATAGAAATAAGTAAGTCCGAACGGTACAATTACGCTGCTTATTGCCTTATTAGTATCTGGCTTTAACTGCGTACAAGCTGCCGTCAACTGCATTTTTAACTGCCTTCCGAAAGTCACGCAGGTAATTATATTGTAAGAGGAAGAGTCCATTCCTCGTAGGAGGGCACCATAACAATTAGTACGGCACAAAGAAATAGAAATTCCACGCCGATTTATTATTGATCGACGTGCCCAAATCGATACAGTTGATTTCTTTTAAGCGCCGGTTAGGTGTGGCACAAGGTCGAAAGTATGTAGTACCCAGTGAGGGTTGAACTCACTATTTAGTTGTAATAGGTTCTAACGAGACAAGCTTGTTAACCATTACACCAAGTCGAGGTGCTCTTGTGGGTTATTTAATACCGAAATCTAAATATTTTGTACACATTTTTATTTTATTTCATATTTTTGGTGCTAATAATGATTTTAGTGATACAAACTTTACTAATTAACCGATAGCCGACAGAAAAGAGGTGGATCCATAACTTTTCCAGGGGTATTTGCGTGTAAGTGAATATAACGAAACTAACTGGAACTGGAACAAGGCTCTACGATTAACATTTCTGAGCTATTATCCATTACACCACCGCGCATCCAAGATTTCAACACTGATATTCCCAAGCGGTCATTCATCTAGGTACTGACCAGGCTCGACGTTGCTTAACTTTGTTGATCTTACGGAAACCGGTGTATTGAAAACTGCAGCCAAATAAGTAAAGAAAAGAGGAAAAAAATGATAACTGAGCCCAACATCTGAATTACAAATTGGAGAAAACAAAATCAAGTAAAACAGTTTAAATATCTGAGAAGTATATTAACAGAGGACAAAAAGTGCGACACCGAAATCCGAAGACGCATTGGGGGCAGTCAAAGATGCATTCTAAAAGCTAAGCAGAGTATTAAGAGACAGAAAAAACTTCGGTAGATACGAAGAAAAGCAAAAAGGATGAGCCCAAAATGACAATTACAAATCGGGAATGCCAAAATCAAACAAGTACAACAATTTAATTACCTGGGAAGTGTTTTAACAGAGGACGGAAAGTGCGACACCAAAAATGGTAGTGAATGTGCGGCAATATTCTCACATATGAAGAAGAAACTTGTAGCAATTGAAATGAGATTCTACAGAAGGATGCTGAGAATTCCATGAACTGAACATGTGAGCAATGACTAAGTTTTATAGAAAATGGAAACAAAAAGGACACTTATATTTAGCATCAGTAAGAAAAAAAAATTAAATTTATAGGGCACATAATGTGGAAAGGTGTTTGGGAAGTTTGACACTCACAGGACATATTGAATGCAAGAGGGAAACAGGAAAAAACCGCATAACTTAACTAACGGATTTGTGTAAATGAATGGCAGAACAGGATTTAGCAGAGATAACAAAAAAAGAAAAAAATGACTTTACTAAGAACTACAAAGGAAAGGAAATTGTAGAGTAATGATCGACAACGTCCTGAATGGCCGTCTCTTTCGATTCATGACTAAGCAAAACATTTTCCTACAGTAGACTGCCGTTTCTTTCTGCGGTAGACTGATTGTCAATCATGGCTATAAGGCCAGTCTGTTTTGTTATTTAACCCATAGCAGAGGAGAGAAGAGACAAATTCATACATTTTCCAAGGATATTTGGATGTTAATGAATGTTACAAACCCAATTAGAATTACGAACTCGGCTCTCCAAATTATTACTTCCGAATCATTAAAGCACGTCGTACATCTTTCAGAATTTCAAGGAACTAAAAAAAATTAAACATAGACATTTAAAAGGACCTTTACAATATGCTTAGGCACCCACTTTTATACAAATAGTTTTATTAACGAAACTTGGTTATAAACATTAATATATAAATATTATCATTTCAAATAGTTTTATACAAATAATTCATGTAGATGCAAATGAAAGACTTTAGGCTTCTGTAGTGATAAAAAAAAAACAAAAAACAACAACAAATAACTAAATAATTTCCGCCCCTAATTACTTGACTATATGTAGTAGTCAGTCAGTTAAGTGCCATACGTGATACACGCTTGGGCGATCATGTCTCGAAAGAGACATGACTGACTGGGCAGAAGATTATCCCGCAGTAGATGGCCATTGCTTTTTGCGGTAGACTGGTTGCCGACCAAGGCTATGGAACCCAATCTGTGCTGTTATTTTACCCATAACTGGAAGGAAGAGACGGATTAATACCTTTCCCAAGGGTATTTGCGCGTAAGTGAATACAATGGATTCAACTGGAATTCGAACTCGGCTCCCCGGCTTCTCGTTCCGAGCCGATATCCACTGTACCACAACGCACATCCCATTGAGCCAAAATAATTAATAATAAAAGAAAAATTAAAAGTTAAGCAATGAAAATATTTAAAAATACAAAATAAGAATGGTATCTAACAATAAAGAAGGTAAAAGTTAGATTATGAAAAAAATGTATGTATGCGTGTGTATATATATATATATATATATATATATATATATATATATATATATATATAATACTCCCATGAGGCATCAGTACGAGCGTTTTACCGCCAGATAAGACAAAAGTCAAGAGGTTTTCTCGCTTCGATTTTCGACTGCAGGAGGCAGACATCTCGGAGAGTTCTCTGATAAAATATGTTGCCACCAACAAATAAACAAAATTGCTTTATTTCTGTATACGTATATGTTCTTTGAAATATACAATCGCTTCTCTGAAATGTATACTAAAGCATTTTTATCATTTTTGTTTATACTTATTTCGTTGTATTTCATATGGTTTTGTTTGTAATATAATCCCTCATGATGCCATTTTGATTCCCAAAATGCATAAAAGAATACATTCGGACAATGCCAACGCATCACCAGAAAACCCACACCAGTTACCCTAGTGAAGACGTGCATTGCATAGAACGACTGGATACCATGTAAAACAGGTTTTTAAATAATATGTATTTTATGTGAACTTTCAAAGATATTGTTGAATAATCATCAGTTGAAAATATAACTGTTTTGAAGTTGTATCAGACAGAACTTTTAACATAAAGACAAAAACAACTACAACAGCGAAGTAAGAAAATCACGTGGCGCTAATATTAGGCCGTCCCAAAAGTTCGTAAACACTTGCAAAAAATTGAACTTTTACTCGCCAAGTAATCTTATGTTACCAGAAATCACTTTCAAAAATTGAAATTTTACTCGCAAAAATAATAAATTATTGCTCAAAATAAAGACCATCATTTTCCAAGACTTTCTGCCATCGATCTGCAGGCTTTCGGATCTGGTCAAAGTACCATTCAGCCGGCTTAGAATCAAAGAATTATTGACACGCTTCCTCGACTTCATCAAACGACGGCCCTTCAGAAAGTGTTGCATATCTCTTGCCCTTTCTGAACCCATCGCTTGTCTCGATTGTGCTGGACCAGATAGACCCATTTCGCAAGTATTTACGAACTTTTGGGACAACCTAATATTATTAACATAGTGTAACGCAAACTTAAATTTAGCCCTTTAGTATTTATTCTTTACTAAATTTATTCTTTACTAAGTTCAAGTAAAATATAAGTTTTAAAATATGAAGCACTAACAGTATAGCCCGGTGTTTTTCGGGTGTAATGAAAGCTTTAAAGCTCATCATGGTCCTGGAGCTCAGACTATTTGGACATTGGCACAAAAGACTAAAATGTTTCCAGTTAAAGCAAAACCGTAGACTGAAAGAAAAATAAATGGATGTAACTCAAATTTTGATTTCCTGCTATCGATTTATACATATATATATTATCGATTTTCTGCACTATTATAAGAACTGCAGCCTTGAAACTTCTGAATATCGTTTCTTATGTCTTTGTCTATGAGTGTATCAAATTTGATCAAAATCGGACCACTCCTTCTATAAACCAATTTTTTCGATTATCGATTTTCGATATTTATCGGTGGTACCTCGACACAAAACCTAGCTAAGAACACTCGCAGACGCTTATAGTACAACTGTGTAAATTTTCAAGAAAATCGGTTCAGCCGTTTTGGAGTCTATAGGTATCGGATACACACACACAGAGACACACACACAGACAATGTTCCATTTATAAATAAGTTTAGATTAGATATTTCAAAATGGTGTCTTTGATAATTATTTATTAAACTTAATTTTATCTGATACAAACTAAATGGAGAAAAATACCTGTTGAAAGAATTTGTTGGATCAGTTGTCCAAGTGAAAAATTTTATTTGTATTTTAATTCGTTTCTAGTGGTTATAAAATTAAGTCTTGTTTAGGTTACTCGAAGTGACTTGTGTTAGAAATACTCTTGACTGACTCCAACTGTTAATATTTATTTTGTAAAAATACAAAAATATTGCACAAGGACAGAAGGAGGGATGGAGAAAGGATGGTCTTTTTTCTTATACAGTGTGACCCTGATATAAGAGAGTTGTCGGGACCGGATAAAAGTTCTCTTATACCCTGGTTTTGTCTATTTTACAGTATAACCGGGATATAAGAGACCCTGATATAAGAGAAACTCTGATATAAGAAAACTTGTGTCCGGTCCCGATAACTCTCTTATATCCGGGTTACACTGTAATTAAATTTAGCTAGTCTCAATCACAGACCCAAACACACGACCTTATTCCTTACAGCAAAACAAATTTTTACTTACCATTCTTACAACATACACCATTTTTTATATCATTTCCTCTCAAGCAAGACGGGACCCGCCACTACTTTCCGGGGTGGGGGTGTAAAGTGAGAAAAAAGACTGGTTACAAAGGGTATTGAAGAAAGGATAAAAATGAATGGAATTCAAAAAGATAAAAGATGTCAATTGACGTTGAATTTAATTTTTTGAAGATTGTAGCTATCAAGAAAGCAAGTAAACGGAAAGGAATTCCACGGGCGGGAAGTACGAGGGAATAAACTGTTAGAGTATAAGTGGCGGTTACATTTAACTATTTTAACCGCAAACAGGTGGAACCTAGATGGCAGTCTAGTAGAAAGCTTAAATTTTCGTGGACGGGGCACCAGGGAAAAAAGCTCATGCGAAGCGTATCTTGACGAATCCTAAGGCTAGACATAAGTAGACAGCCTTTAGAAGGGTAGGGGTAGCAGATCTCTTGAACTACCCTGAGGGCCTTGTCTTCCCACAAGATGAGTCTTACTAATGTCATATAGTATGGCACACGGAAGCGGAAGCGGAAGTACGGAGATTTGGTAATGGAGAATCGAGTAGATGTGCGACGCACATACTTCCACCCTCTCTTTAAGGAAAGATTCCTCCGGGACCACAGACGAACTACGACCCTAGCCTTCTCTCGCATCTTCAATCATTTCATTTCCAAGTAGAGATCGAAATCGAACCAGACTGAGTATCTTGACTGGCCAGTCCATCCAGAGGAAAGGCCTAATAAGAGAAACTCATTACGATACTTTGATACAAGGTCAAACTTGTCAATAAAGTCCCGAAATGGTTTCACATTCCGGTTGTTAATACCTACATTTGCCCCTATACGATCTATGTCGAGGTCAAGGACGGCATTTCAATCGCTCCCTTAAATTACCCGACGAGATATCAAAAAAAAGGGCTCGACCCGCCAAAAGAAATCACGCCACTCAGCATAGTCACTGGGCCCATAAACTCCAATGAGACGAAGAGACTTATCCTTTGTAGTAACATACACCACACAAGGCCTTCCCGCCGTATTTGCGAAGACAAGAGCCTACGCTACATCCCTTACTAGTCTGGAAATTCCTCTCGAGCGTCCATTAAAACATGCAGAATAGAAGGAAAACCTCGTAGACAGAATGCCTTCATGACCGCAAGTTGAAAACCGGGTCTCCTGTACACAACATACATTTAACTCAAAACGCTGAAGATCGCGACTAGGCGCCACACTGCGAAACACCGACCCAGGCATTCACACTAGTCAACCAGAGAGCTATTATCAGGCCGATTAGGGTTGCTCTTCTGTATTGAATATGGCCGAAAATAAGACACCGACAGCCTGTTCAATCTCACTGTTGATAGTAACGTTAGGAGAGAGGCCACTAATGTCCCAAGGGAACGTTATTTTTTAAAGTTATATACAAGGAGAAGTGAACGAAAAGCGAGAGCCTCCATAAACAAAATTGCAACTCTTTTCTTATTGGCGTAATCGAAGTACGCTCAACAGGAAACCATTACGAAAACAGTGTTCGCCTCCTCAATCATGGACCATATTTGATACCCTCCTATACCAGTTCTCATCACAGTCAGTATTTTAGATTTAGGGAAATTTGAGGTGTTTTCCAAATCCAATCCGTTCACTGTTTCCATTTTAATTAAATATTTGAAATCTTAACTTTCTGAACTGAGATGCTTCGTTTTGTTCTTGCTCATTCGTCCTCTCCAGTATTGTAAATAGGTTTTGACTTTCTTCATTGGATTCTGTAGAGAGACTTATCAGCCTTTTTTGTTGATATTTTGAATTTTTTGAATGTGCTAATGAGAGTTAAGAAAGAGATGAGTTAGGAGCGTTGACAGGAGTAGTGTTTTTCTTCTGTAAGGATTTGGGAATGGGAACCATTTTGAGGGTGGTCATTTTGAAAGGGGTGGAAGTGAAAGATTTTACCATTCAAGATGGTGTCATGGAGTATCGTTTGACTTTTAGGGAAGACGCTACCGAGGAAGAAAAGTCAATTTTCCGTGCAGAATGATCGGGTTTTACTTTTAAGGCTTCCTTCAGTTGCTGTAATTTTTCGGCCTTTTCAAAACTTGGTTCGTACTTTAATTTCTGGTTTCTGATTTGTTCGGTATAGCTGACCAGGGCATCGCCCTTAAAGCTGATAGAGTGAGTGGTTCTGTTTGCGACTTTACCCGTGTGGGCTTCTAGGGACAGAGGTTCTGCTGCCTGGAATTTAATTTTGGTATTACTGACGACTCGCCATTCCCCCTTTTGCTTCTCTATAATCACACAAGCAGTAGATAAAGCCTTTTCGGGGGAAAGGGAGCAGTGAAATGGACTCAACCAGGGAATTTTTACATACTGGTCTTGGTAGCTGGCATGCCCCATACAGGCGAGACGGACATAACAGATATTTATTTGGGGATTTGGGTGGAGGGAGCCCGAAATCTTCTCTGGAAGAGAAACGACGAGTTTCTTCACACTTCGAGCATTTTGGTTTACGGCCGGTCACAATAACCGGCATTTTCTGGTCCTCTACATTCAGACAGGAATAGAGATGAAGGCTTTGTTATATAACAATCTTGGAGTTCCATTCCAGGTTCAGATCGTCGTCAGAAGCGTTGAGTAGCTGACCAAATTAGGCTAGATAGTTGGCTAAATGCACCGCTACAATGAGGCAAGAAAAGTTAAGTTAAAAATATACACAAATTAAAAAAAAAAGTCTTTCTACAAAGAGTTGATTTTCTAAGCACCACTTAGATGTGGCAAACGGCCGAAAGTATGGAGTGCCCAGTGCTAATCGAACTCACTACTTAGTTGTAATAGTTTCCAGCGAGTCAAACTTGCTAACCATTACAGTACGTCGACGAGGTGTGTAAAATAAAATTTAAAAATGTAGAAACAAAAACAAGAAGAAAAAAAAGAAACAGACGAAAAACGTTTAAGCTAAAAGGAATAAATTTGCTCAAATGACACAAATAAAACATCGTTGTAAAAGGTTTTCCTTTTAATTAGAGTTTGAATTTTGTTTAACGGCATATCAACCTTTGTAGGTTATTTAATGCCAAAAAGGTAGGGTTTTAAGATATTTTTTTCAATGTTTGGTTATAGTAAGAAGGTTGATTTAGTCAGATTTTGATGAATTTTTTTTTTATTTGGTAGAAAACTTTTTTCCAGTTTTGTATTCAAAAATGTATTGCTGGCAATAATTTATTTTCCTTCAAAAGTGTACATATTTCTATAAAAGTCTATTTTTATATTTTCATAGTGTTTTGACCCCAGTTTGGGGATAAACTATTTGCCCATAGTTGGGACCCTGTCAGGTGCTACCACCCCGAGCCAGAGTGGACCTGGAAACAGCAATTAAGAGATGGTTCAATGCATCTCACAACCTCCCAATCAGAGGCCTTGCTGTCGAATGTAGTTTGTCATACCCAAGACAATTTTAATTACAAACGCAAATCAAAACATTATGAAAACAAAATACAATAAAAGTAAAATTAAAGAGACACAGGTAAAATAACAAGTCGTAACACGAAAATAAAATAAATGCAAACAAATGGACACAGAAAGTAACACGTAGAAAACAAAGATTAAGCAAAAATAAAAAATTATACGAGAAGAAAATAAAATGAACTTAATTCCGGGCGGGGATTAAAAAAAATGTAAATTCAGTGTAATTTACAAATAAATAAATAAAATAAGATAAAAAATAAGTCAATAATCTAGTTAAAAAAAAAACGGGAAAAAAAGTTTAAACTTTTCACACAAAATCAGTTAGCAAAATAAACGTAAGAAAAGTTAAAGATTAAACTTAACGTAAACACAAAAATGCACAGATCCAAACGGTGACGAGACTTGAAGTGATCTGTGGTAATCACACAAACTAG
Source organism: Ascarosepion bandense (assembly GCA_037127315.1). Classification (NCBI taxonomy): domain Eukaryota; kingdom Metazoa; phylum Mollusca; class Cephalopoda; order Sepiida; family Sepiidae; genus Ascarosepion; species Ascarosepion bandense. The sequence continues at coordinate 28,338 of JBBBDQ010030051.1, forward strand.
ACTGACTCCAACGAGTTTTCTGACTCTCTTGGAGTTCTTTATTTAAGATGCTTAGTTCATTAGTGTTACTGGGGGTGTATTATTTACTCTGCAACATCCCCGCTTTTGAGATTACTTTTTATTATAAAGTATTTTATTTTTTTTATTAGTATTCACTCTTTCTGGCAAGTTTACTAACATACTGATTTTTTAAATTTTTACGTTTTAGGTCAACCTTCATTTTTTCCGTACGTTTTCTTTTTCCCGTAATCATACTTGAACGTTCAACGAATTCTTGGGAAGTTGGTACATCAAAAGTATCATATACTACTTGCATAGGTTCTTCCTTTCTTCTTAGCCTTTCTTCAGCAAACCTTTTCTTTTGTGTTACCATTTTTTTCCTTTAACCATATATATCAACTTTTCAATTAGTGACATTATTACATTGTTTTTCCGTATTTCTTTTCCATTTTTATATACTCTGAAAAACTCTTTTTCACTAATTTGGAAAATTTTAGTGTCCTTTTTGTTATCTATTCTTATTCTTTTTTAAACTGGTTACAACTTGTTGAACACCGATTTAATTTTTCTTGCGAGCATCAATTCTTCCGGCGACATGACTGGCGGTATATTTGGATTTAGCATTATCCGGTATACTCTCAAGAATGTTTGTAATGCTTCTTCGCTCACTTTTTCATTACTTGATTTTCTTTAAAGATCTTCTAAAATTATCCCCAAACCATTCGGATTGCTAGTTTGACCTTGGGTGATACGACGGAGTAATAATATGTTCAATTGAGAGTATTTTACAAAAATGTTCTAATTCGTAAGCAGTGAATTATGTTCCGTTACCCGAGGCTATGCCATTCGGAATGCCACATATTTTAAACAATTCGTGTAAAAAAAAAACAGGCAAACATTGTCACCGTAGAATTTTTTTATTTTTTGTTTTTTACACTTACAAATTCCAGGCCTCTTACTAAAGCTATCCACTACCACAAAATAATGTGATCTGTTTATTGGAACCGTGAAATCTATATGCAGTCTTGACCACAGAGTGTCTGTCTTTGGCCAAGTTTGTAATTTCGTGGAAGGTAATTTTGCTACCAGAAGACAACCACTGCAGACTTTTACTACTTTTTTAATGTCTTGATTTATTTTAGGCCAGTGTGCATATCTTTTCATAAGAGATTTTATCCTTGAAATTCCAGGATGTTCACTATGAAATTCATTTAATACAATCTTTTGTTATATACTCGTTATTACGAATCTTTGTGCGAAAATCAGTGCTCCGTCATATAGCGGGTAAGCGTTCAAGTCTGGATTGCGTTCTTTCTTACCTTCTTTTATTCGTTTTATATTTCCGAAATTAGCATATCTTGTTCTGCTTTTTCTTTTATTTCTTCCAGGGTAAATGGTAATCCGTGTATTACATTATATAATATGTTTTAAATTTCTATTTCACTTTTCAATGCTGGAATAATAGTATCCTCAAAAGGTTCAGTATTCTTTTGTATCAATCTTGATGACCCATCCGCATGACTTATTTTTTAACGTAAAATCGTAATTTAATAAGATGGCACACCTGCGTTGTAATCTATTCCCTGTATTCCCTTAGGAATTTCTTTTTTCGAACCATAAATCGATAACAAGGGTCTGTGGTCTGTCTACAACCGAAAACCGTGTATAACTTCGTTAATATTTTTCTTTACAAATATAATTGCTAACGCCTCTTTTTTGATCTGGTCGTAGTCTTTTTTTCTGCTGGCAGTAGCGTACGCGAAGCATGTGCGATAAATTTCCTGTTAACGTCATCATATTTATGTATAATTACTGCTCCTATACCACAATAACTAGCATCTGAAACCAATAAGATTCAACTTTTGGATCTTAGTGCGCTAATGATAAGTCTGACGTTGATATTTTTTAAATTTCTCTAAACGCCTTCTGACATTTATCAGTCCAGTTTCACTTGCAGAAATTGACTTAAAAAAATCTGATTCCAGATTATATATTTTTCATCTGATTTTTTCAAAATGAATATCTTTAAGCAATGAAATATTTCATATACTTTGCTATTTCAACATTGTGAATTTTATCAAGTCAAAAAAACTTGATCAATGAATAAAAATAAACTTATCCAAATTTTTCAGTGGAGCTCTCAAATTCTGCATAGTAGGTATATAAGTTTGATAATAGTTTATTAGTCCCAGAAATGCTTATAACCCAGTAACGTTTGTTGTAGGAGGCACATTCTTAATTTCATTTGCTCTCGACAGATCTGGTTGACAGGGAGTTTTGTCAATGATTTATCCGGGTACTTGCTTTTAGGCAAAACAATTCACACTTTTACTCAATGAGTATTTTTTTAAAAGTGTTTTCACATGCACAGTATTTTTTTTTTAAATACACCATCCAAATAAGCAACTGCGAAATCACAATCTGCAATCTGGTATTCGTAGCTTGTTGAAGTATAGATGAAGACACCTTTATGTGGCTTCTCTCTGTCTATTCTACAAATATTTTCATGGCTTCTGCTCCGACGAGCTTAGCTCACTGATGCCCCCTCGACAAAAATTTACTCGAGCAACCACACTGGAAACAAGGTCACACCCTTTTACAGTTAAATCAACTATCATCAGCCATCACTTCTACTCTATCAGCTTCCTTTCTCGCACTTCCTGTCTGTGGAACTCCCTTCCGTATACTTGCTTCCCTGACGGCAATAACCTCGAAGAATTTAAGTGCAACATCAATTCCCATCTCTTGTCCACTTGACTCCAGTCCTTCTCTCGTCCTTTCCCTATCACCCCGAGTATCTTTTTTCTTTTCTTTTCTCGAAACTGTCTTCACACTGATATTCTCATCCTTCTCTTGCCCTTTCCCCGACACTCCCTGTAAGTGCTTCGTATTTCTTTTCGCTCTCCCCCTGCTTAAACTTTCACTCTTCTATTATGTAGCTCCCTGCACATCAGTAGCGATACCGCCTTGCTTGGGGTGAAACGATTAAAAAAAATTTAACCCATAGCTGGGAAAGAAATTAGGCTGATTCACACCTTTCTCAAGGATATTTTTTTTTATAAGCGTTTCACCCCAAGCAAGACATGTCACTGCCACTACTGCGCAGGGGGCTACATAGAGTGGAGAAAGGATGATTAAATATAGGAAATGCCAGAGGGTGGGTGATAGGCGGGTAAGGATACAGAGAATGAGGGTTGGGTAGATGAGAGTGTTCTGAGAATAATTGGGAATTAGTATGATAGGAGGTGTCTATTGACCCTACATTTAAACACCTGGAGATTGTAACTGTCGGGAAAGCAGACTTGTGGAAGGGAGTTCCACAGGCGGAAAGCGCGAGAAAAGAAGCTGTTGGAGTAGAATTTATGGTTACATCTTATTTGTTTAACTGTAAAAGGGTGGGACCTAGTTGCTAATCTAGTATCTCGTGTAAATTCATGCTTAGGCGGCACCAGTGATCTAAGCTCATCGGAGCAGAAGCCATGAAAGTACTTGTAGAAGAGGCACAGGGAAGCCACATCACGCCGGTATGAGAGCGGCTGCAACCGGTCTGCCAAGTCAGTATCAACCATGTTACAGATCCTCCTTTGTATTTTGTCAAGAAGCCCAAGGAGAGCAGCAGGGGCACCCGACCAGATATGGCAGCAATATTCTATACACGGGTGGATGGTAGATTTGTATATGTGCAGAATAGATTCAGGTGGGAAAAACTTCCGGGCCCTGCACAGAGAGCCGACTTTCATAGCAGCAGATTTGGCAATGGATTCGATATAGTCATTCCATTTGAGGTCCGCCGAAAGGGTAAGGCTAAGGAGGCGTAGTATTTTACTTTCTGGGAGGCTAGCCTGTCCCATGCTAATGGGAGGTAGATGCGATTGTCTATGGTGGTTAGTTGATAACAGCTTCGTTTTAGAGGC